>JAQOWZ010000121.1:0-365254 GCA_035578165.1 Stenolophus ochropezus
ACGCGCTATCTCAGAGTACAAACCGAATAGCAACATAAAAATTATAGTTTCTATTTTAAAAATCAATATTCATAACCATTTCTGGAAAAAGTGTAAATCGGATTTTCCGATAAAATGTTCCATTAAAAAGGGCACTTTATTCAACACCTAAATATTCATTTATGCAATTTTTGCTTAATTTTTGTTTAACGTCGCCATTGATGCACTACGTATTTACCTGCATTTTTCCAATAACTGATAAATTTACATCAAAATCCTTGTAAGTCCAATTTTGTACTAATTTTGTCGAATATTTTCATAACGGTTTATATTATAATTATAAAAATTACAATACATACTTAGAATTACATGCTGCATCGAGTAGTAAACTAACATTTTACACATTTTAGTTAAAACAGCATGTATTTGCTGAAATGTTTTGTTATTTTCTTAATTATTTAATAAATTTTGGCAATTTTTGTTTATATAAATATATAATATTGCGAATATTACCATAAAAGTAGCATTTAGCAATTGAATATATGAATATTAATACGCACATATAGTCCCATAATTATATCACAAACCGAATAGTAACATAAAAATTATAGTTTCTATTTTAAAAATCAATATTCATAACCATTTCTGGAAAAAGTGTAAATCGGATTTTCCGATAAAATGTTCCATTAAAAAGGGCACTTTATTCAACACCTAAATATTCATTTATGCAATTTTTGCTTAATTTTTGTTTAACGTCGCCATTGATGCACTACGTATTTACCTGCATTTTTCCAATAACTGATAAATTTACATCAAAATCCTTGTAAGTCCAATTTTGTACTAATTTTGTCGAATATTTTCATAACGGTTTATATTATAATTATAAAAATTACAATACATACTTAGAATTACATGCTGCATCGAGTAGTAAACTAACATTTTACACATTTTAGTTTAAAACAGCATGTATTTGCTGAAATGTTTTGTTATTTTCTTAATTATTTAATAAATTTTGGCAACTTTGTTTATATAAATATATAATATTGCGTATATTACCATAAAAGTAGCATTTAGCAATTGAATATATGAATATTAATATGCACATATAGTCCCATAATTATATCACCAACCGAATAGTAACATAAAAATTATAGTTTCTATTTTAAAAATCAATATTCATAACCATTTCTGGAAAAAGTGTAAGTCGGATTTTCCGATAAAATGTGCCATTAAAAAGGGCACTTTATTCAACACCTAAATATTCATTTATGCAATTTTTGCTTAATTTTTGTTTTACGTCGCCATTAATACACTACGTATTTACCTGCATTTTTCCAATAACTGATAAATTTACATCAAAATCCTTGTAAGTCCAATTTTGTACTAATTTTGTCGAATATTTTCATAACGGTTTATATTAAAATTATGAAAATTACAATACATACATAGAATTACATGCTGCATCGAATAGTAAACTAACATTTTACACATTTTAGTTAAAACATCATGTATTTGCTGAAATGCTTTGTTATTTTCTTAATTATTTAATAAATTTTGGCAATTTTTTGTTTATATAAATATATAATATTGCGTATATTACCATAAAAGTAGCATTTAGCAATTGAATATATGAATAATAATATGCACATATAGGCCCATAATTATATCACAAACCGAATAGTAACATAAAAATTATAGTTTCTATTTTAAAAATCAATATTCATAACCATTTCTGGAAAAAGTGTAAATCGGATTTTCCGATAAAATGTTCCATTAAAAAGGGCACTTTATTCAACACCTAAATATTCATTTATGCAATTTTTGCTTAATTTTTGTTTAACGTCGCCATTGATGCACTACGTATTTACCTGCATTTTTCCAATAACTGATAAATTTACATCAAAATCCTTGTAAGTCCAATTTTGTACTAATTTTGTCGAATATTTTCATAACGGTTTACATTATAATTATAAAAATTACAATACATACTTAGAATTACATGCTGCATCGAGTAGTAAACTAACATTTTACACATTTTAGTTAAAACAGCATGTATTTGCTGAAATGTTTTGTTATTTTCTTAATTATTTAATAAATTTTGGCAATTTTTGTTTATATAAATATATAATATTGCGAATATTACCATAAAAGTAGCATTTAGCAATTGAATATATGAATATTAATATGCACATATAGTCCCATAATTATATCACAAACCGAATAGTAACATAAAAATTATAGTTTCTATTTTAAAAATCAATATTCATAACCATTTCTGGAAAAAGTGTAAATCGGATTTTCCGATAAAATGTTCCATTAAAAAGGGCACTTTATTCAACACCTAAATATTCATTTATGCAATTTTTGCTTAATTTTTGTTTAACGTCGCCATTGATGCACTACGTATTTACCTGCATTTTTTTAATAACTGATAAATTTACATCAAAATCCTTGTAAGTCCAATTTTGTACTAATTTTGTCGAATATTTTCATAACGGTTTATATTATAATTATAAAAATTACAATACATACTTAGAATTACATGCTGCATCGAGTAGTAAACTAACATTTTACACATTTTAGTTAAAACAGCATGTATTTGCTGAAATGTTTTGTTATTTTCTTAATTATTTAATAAATTTTGGCAACTTTGTTTATATAAATATATAATATTGCGTATATTACCATAAAAGTAGCATTTAGCAATTGAATATATGAATATTAATATGCACATATAGTCCCATAATTATATCACAAACCGAATAGTAACATAAAAATTATAGTTTCTATTTTAAAAATCAATATTCATAACCATTTCTGGAAAAAGTGTAAGTCGGATTTTCCGATAAAATGTGCCATTAAAAAGGGCACTTTATTCAACACCTAAATATTCATTTATGCAATTTTTGCTTAATTTTTGTTTTACGTCGCCATTAATACACTACGTATTTACCTGCATTTTTCCAATAACTGATAAATTTACATCAAAATCCTTGTAAGTCCAATTTTGTACTAATTTTGTCGAATATTTTCATAACGGTTTATATTAAAATTATGAAAATTACAATACATACATAGAATTACATGCTGCATCGAATAGTAAACTAACATTTTACACATTTTAGTTAAAACATCATGTATTTGCTGAAATGCTTTGTTATTTTCTTAATTATTTAATAAATTTTGGCAATTTTTGTTTATATAAATATATAATATTGCGTATATTACCATAAAAGTAGCATTTAGCAATTGAATATATGAATAATAATATGCACATATAGGCCCATAATTATATCACAAACCGAATAGTAACATAAAAATTATAGTTTCTATTTTAAAAATCAATATTCATAACCATTTCTGGAAAAAGTGTAAATCGGATTTTCCGATAAAATGTTCCATTAAAAAGGGCACTTTATTCAACACCTAAATATTCATTTATGCAATTTTTGCTTAATTTTTGTTTAACGTCGCCATTGATGCACTACGTATTTACCTGCATTTTTCCAATAACTGATAAATTTACATCAAAATCCTTGTAAGTCCAATTTTGTACTAATTTTGTCGAATATTTTCATAACGGTTTATATTATAATTATAAAAATTACAATACATACTTAGAATTACATGCTGCATCGAGTAGTAAACTAACATTTTACACATTTTAGTTAAAACAGCATGTATTTGCTGAAATGTTTTGTTATTTTCTTAATTATTTAATAAATTTTGGCAATTTTTGTTTATATAAATATATAATATTGCGTATATTACCATAAAAGTAGCATTTAGCAATTGAATATATGAATATTAATATGCACATATAGTCCCATAATTATATCACAAACCGAATAGTAACATAAAAATTATAGTTTCTATTTTAAAAATCAATATTCATAACCATTTCTGGAAAAAGTGTAAGTCGGATTTTCCGATAAAATGTGCCATTAAAAAGGGCACTTTATTCAACACCTAAATATTCATTTATGCAATTTTTGCTTAATTTTTGTTTTACGTCGCCATTAATACACTACGTATTTACCTGCATTTTTCCAATAAATGATAAATTTACATCAAAATCCTTGTAAGTCCAATTTTGTACTAATTTTGTCGAATATTTTCATAACGGTTTATATTAAAATTATGAAAATTACAATACATACATAGAATTACATGCTGCATCGAATAGTAAACTAACATTTTACACATTTTAGTTAAAACATCATGTATTTGCTGAAATGCTTTGTTATTTTCTTAATTATTTAATAAATTTTGGCAATTTTTGTTTATATAAATATATAATATTGCGTATATTACCATAAAAGTAGCATTTAGCAATTGAATATATGAATAATAATATGCACATATAGGCCCATAATTATATCACAAACCGAATAGTAACATAATAATTATAGTTTCTATTTTAAAAATCAATATTCATAACCATTTCTGGAAAAAGTGTAAGTCGGATTTTCCGATAAAATGTCCCATTAAAAAGGGCACTTTATTCAACACCTAAATAAGCATTTATGCAATTTTTGCTTCATTTTTGTTTTACGTCGCCATTAATACACTACGTATTTACCTGCATTTTTCCAATAACTGATAAATTTACATCAAAATCCTTGTATGTCCAATTTTGTACTAATTTTGTCGAATATTTTCAAAACGGTTTATACTATAATTATAAAAATTACAATACATACGTAGAATTACATGCTGCATCGAGTAGTAAACTAACATTTTACACATTTTACTTAAAACATCATGTTAGGGCTTAAACGAATGGTATCGGTGAAGGCTGGTGTGCAAAAGTAACGAAAATGTCTTAACGTTTTGCTTTTGTTATCTGGATCAATTTGGCGGAAGTATATCGTGAATGGCTCTAAGGAAAGATCTAGTTAAAGAATGGCGTGCAGAAATGTCAAAAATGAGCTTTGTTGTTCGGCTTTTGTTTTTTGCAAAAAGTTGTCAGAATTATGTCGTGTCTGGGATCAAATAAAAGATATTGGTTAACGCAGGTGTGCAGTAATGACAAAAATGGTATTTTCTCAAATGTTTTGTTAATTTTCTTAAGTATTTAATAAATTTTGGCAATTTTTGTTTATATAAATATATAATATTGCGTATATTACCATAAACGTAGCATTTAGCAATTAAATATATGAATATTACTATGCACATATAGGCCCATAATTATATCGCAAACCGAATAGTAACATAAAAATTATAGTTTCAATTTTACAAATCAATATTCATAACCATTACTGGAAAAAGTGTAAGTCGGAGTTTCCGATAAAATGTCCCATTAAAAAGGGCACTTTATTGAACACCTAAATATGCATTTATGCAATTTTTGCTTCATTTTTATTTTACGTGGCCATAAATACACTACGTATTTACCTGCATTTTTCTAATAACTGATAAATTTATATCAAAATCCTTGTAAGTCCAATTTTGTACTAATTTTGTCGAATATTTTCATAACGGTTTATATTATAATTATAAAAATTACAATACATACATAGAATTACATGCTGCATCGAGTAGTAAACTAACATTTTAAACATTTTAGTTAAAACATCATGTATTTGCTGAAATGTTTTGTTATTTTCTTAATTATTTAATAAATTTTGGCAATTTTTGTTTATATAAATATATAATATTGCGTATATTACCATAAACGTAGCATTTAGCAATTAAATATATGAATATTACTATGCACATATAGGCCCATAATTATATCACAAACCGAATAGTAACATAATAATTATAGTTTCTATTTTAAAAATCAATATTCATAACCATTTCTGGAAAAAGTGTAAGTCGGATTTTCCGATAAAATGTCCCATTAAAAAGGGCACTTTATTCAACACCTAAATAAGCATTTATGCAATTTTTGCTTCATTTTTGTCTTACGTCGCCATTAATACACTACGTGTTTACCTGCATTTTTCCAATAACTGATAAATTTACATCAAAATCCTTGTATGTCCAATTTTGTACTAATTTTGTCGATTATTTTCAAAACGGTTTATACTATAATTATAAAAATTACAATACATACGTAGAATTACATGCTGCATCGAGTAGTAAACTAACATTTTACACATTTTACTTAAAACATCATGTTTGGGCTTAAACAAATGGTATCGGTGAAGGATGGCGTGCAAAAGTAACAAAAATGTCTTAACGTTTTGCTTTTGTTATCTGGATCAATTTGGCGGAAGTATAACGTGAATGGCTCTAAGGAAAGATCTAGTTAAAGAATGGCGTGCAGAAATGACAAAAATGTGCTTTGTTGTTCGGCTTTTGTTTTTTGCAAAAAGTTGTCAGAATTATGTCGTGTCTGGGATCAAATAAAAGATATTGGTTAACGCAGGTGTGCAGTAATGACAAAAATGGTATTTTCTCAAATGTTTTGTTAATTTTCTTAAGTATTTAATAAATTTTGGCAATTTTTGTTTATATTAATATATAATATTGCCTATATTACCATAAACGTAGCATTTAGCAATTAAATATATGAATATTACTATGCACATATAGGCCCATAATTATATCACAAACCGAATAGTAACATAAAAATTATAGTTTCTATTTTAAAAATCAATATTCATAACCATTACTAGAAAAGTGTAAGTCGGATTTTCCGATAAAATGTCCCATTAAATAGGGCACTTTATTCAACACCTAAATATGCATTTATGCAATTTTTGCTTCATTTTTATTTTACGTGGCCATTAATACACTACGTATTTACCTGCATTTTTCCAGTAACTGATAAATTTACATAAAAATCCTTGTATGTCCAATTTTGTACTAATTTTGTCGAATATTTTCATAACGGTTTATATTATAATTATAAAAATTACAATACATACATAGAATTACATGCTGCATCGAGTAGTAAACTAACATTTTAAACATTTTAGATAAAACATCATGTATTTGCTAAAATGTTTTGTTATTTTCTTAATTATTTAATAAATTTTGGCAATTTTTGTTTATATAAATATATAATATTGCGTATATTACCATAAACGTAGCATTTAGCAATTGAATATATGAATATTACTATTCACATATAGGCCCATAATTATATCACAAACCGAATAGTAACATAAAAATTATAGTTTCTATTTTAAAAATCACTATTCATAACCATTTCTGGAAAAAGTGTAAGTCGGATTTTCCGATAAAATGTTCCATTAAAAAGGGCACTTTATTCAACACCTAAATATTCATTTATGCAATTTTTGCTTAATTTTTGTTTTACGTCGCCATTAATACACTACGTATTTACCTGCATTTTTCCAATAACTGATAAATTTAAATCAAAATCCTTGTAAGTCCAATTTTGTACTAATTTTGTCGAATATTTTCATAACGGTTTATATTAAAATTATAAAAATTACAATACATACATAGAATTACATGCGGCATCGAATAGTAAACTAATATTTTACACATTTTTGTTAAAACATCATGTTTGGGCTTAAATGAATGGTATCGGTGAAGGCTGGCGTGCAAAAATAACGAAAATATCTTAACGTTTTGCTTTTGTTATCTGGAACAATTTGGCGGAAGTATATCGTGAATGGCTCTAAGGAAAGATCTAGTTAAAAATGGCGTGCAGAAATGACAAAAATGTGCTTTGTTGTTCGGCTTTTGTGTTTTGCAAGAAGTTGTCAGAAATATATCGTGTTTGGGATCAAATAAAAATGTCGGTTAACGCTGGTGTGCAGTAATGACAAAAATGGTATTTGCTGAAATATTTTTTAATTTTCTTAATTATTTAATAAATTTTGGCAATTTTAGTTTATATAAATATATAATATTGCGTATATTACCATAAACGTAGCATTTAGCAATTGAATATATGAATATTACTATGCACATATAGGCCCATAATTATATCACAAACCGAATAGTAACATAAAAATTATAGTTTCTATTTTAAAAATCAATATTCATAACCATTTCTGGAAAAAGTGTAAGTCGGATTTTCCGATAAAATGTTCCATTAAAAAGGGCACTTTATTCAACACTTAAATATTCATTTATGCAATTTTTGCTTAATTTTTGTTTTACGTCGCCATTGATGCACTACGTATTTACCTGCATTTTTCCAATAACTGATAAATTTACATCAAAATCCTTGTAAGGCCAATTTTGTACTAATTTTGTCGAATATTTTCATACCGGTTTATATTGTAATTATAAAAATTACAATACATACATAAAATTACATGCTGCATCGAGTAGTAAGCTAACAATTTACACATTTTACTTAAAACTTCATATTTGGGCTTAAATGAATGGTATCGGTGAAGGCTGGTGTGTAAAAATAACGAAAATGTCTTAACGTTTTGCTTTTGTTATCTGGAACAATTTGGCGGAAGTATATCGTGAATGGCTCTAAGGAAAGATCTAGTTAAAGAATGGCGTGCAGAAATGACAAAAATATCTTAACGTTTTGCTTTTGTTATCTGGAACAATTTGGCGGAAGTATATCGTGAATGGCTCTAAGGAAAGATCTAGTTAAAAATGGCGTGCAGAAATGACAAAAATGTGCTTTGTTGTTCGGCTTTTGTGTTTTGCAAAAAGTTGTCAGAAATATATCGTGTTTGGGATCAAATAAAAATGTCGGTTAACGCTGGTGTGCAGTAATGACAAAAATGGTATTTGCTGAAATATTTTTTAATTTTCTTAATTATTTAATAAATTTTGGCAATTTTAGTTTATATAAATATATAATATTGCGTATATTACCATAAACGTAGCATTTAGCAATTGAATATATGAATATTACTATGCACATATAGGCCCATAATTATATCACAAACCGAATAGTAACATAAAAATTATAGTTTCTATTTTAAAAATCAATATTCATAACCATTTCTGGAAAAAGTGTAAGTCGGATTTTCCGATAAAATGTTCCATTAAAAAGGGCACTTTATTCAACACTTAAATATTCATTTATGCAATTTTTGCTTAATTTTTGTTTTACGTCGCCATTGATGCACTACGTATTTACCTGCATTTTTCCAATAACTGATAAATTTACATCAAAATCCTTGTAAGTCCAATTTTGTACTAATTTTGTCGAATATTTTCATAACGGTTTATATTATAATTATAAAAATTACAATACATACATAGAATTACATGCTGCATCGAGTAGTAAACTAACATTTTACACATTTTAGTTAAAACAGCATGTATTTGCTGAAATGTTTTGTTATTTTCTTAATTATTTAATAAATTTTGGCAATTTTAGTTTATATAAATATATAATATTGCGTATATTACCATAAAAGTAGCATTTAGCAATTGAATATATGAATATTAATATGCACATATAGTCCCATAATTATATCACAAACCGAATAGTAACATAATAATTATAGTTTCTATTTTAAAAATCAATATTCATAACCATTTCTGGAAAAAGTGTAAGTCGGATTTTCCGATAAAATGTCCCATTAAAAAGGGCACTTTATTCAACACTTAAATATTCATTTATGCAATTTTTGCTTAATTTTTGTTTTACGTCGCCATTGATGCACTACGTATTTACCTGCATTTTTCCAATAACTGATAAATTTACATCAAAATCCTTGTAAGTCCAATTTTGTACTAATTTTGTCGAATATTTTCATAACGGTTTATATTATAATTATAAAAATTACAATACATACATACAATTACATGCTGCATCGAGTAGTAAACTAACATTTTACACATTTTAGTTAAAACATCATGTATTTGCTGAAATGCTTTGTTATTTTCTTAATTATTTAATAAATTTTGGCAATTTTTGTTTATATAAATATATAATATTGCGTATATTACCATAAAAGTAACATTTAGCAATTGAATATATGAATAATAATATGCACATATAGGCCCATAATTATATCACAAACCGAATAGTAACATAATAATTATAGTTTCTATTTTAAAAATCAATATTCATAACCATTTCTGGAAAAAGTGTAAGTCGGATTTTCCGATAAAATGTCCCATTAAAAAGGGCACTTTATTCAACACTTAAATATTCATTTATGCAATTTTTGCTTAATTTTTGTTTTACGTCGCCATTGATGCACTACGTATTTACCTGCATTTTTCCAATAACTGATAAATTTACATCAAAATCCTTGTAAGTCCAATTTTGTACTAATTTTGTCGAATATTTTCATAACGGTTTATATTATAATTATAAAAATTACAATACATACATAGAATTACATGCTGCATCGAGTAGTAAACTAACATTTTACACATTTTAGTTAAAACAGCATGTATTTGCTGAAATGTTTTGTTATTTTCTTAATTATTTAATAAATTTTGGCAATTTTAGTTTATATAAATATATAATATTGCGTATATTACCATAAAAGTAGCATTTAGCAATTGAATATATGAATATTAATATGCACATATAGTCCCATAATTATATCACAAACCGAATAGTAACATAATAATTATAGTTTCTATTTTAAAAATCAATATTCATAACCATTTCTGGAAAAAGTGTAAGTCGGATTTTCCGATAAAATGTCCCATTAAAAAGGGCACTTTATTCAACACCTAAATATGCTTTTATGCAATTTTTGCTTCATTTTTGTTTTACGTCGCCATTAATACACTACGTATTTACCTGCATTTTTCCAATAACTGATAAATTTACATCAAAATCCTTGTAAGTCCAATTTTGTACTAATTTTGTCGAATATTTTCATAACGGTTTATATTATAATTATAAAAATTACAATACATACATAGAATTACATGCTGCATCGAATAGTAAACTAACATTTTACACATTTTAGTTAAAACATCATGTATTTGCTGAAATGCTTTGTTATTTTCTTAATTATTTAATAAATTTTGGCAATTTTTGTTTATATAAATATATAATATTGCGTATATTACCATAAAAGTAGCATTTAGCAATTGAATATATGAATAATAATATGCACATATAGGCCCATAATTATATCACAAACCGAATAGTAACATAATAATTATAGTTTCTATTTTAAAAATCAATATTCATAACCATTTCTGGAAAAAGTGTAAGTCGGATTTTCCGATAAAATGTCCCATTAAAAAGGGCACTTTATTCATCACCTAAATATGCATATATGCAATTTTTGCTTCATTTTTGTTTTACGTCGTTATTAATACACTACGTATTTACCTACATTTTTCCAATAACTGATAAATTTACATCAAAATCCTTGTAAGTCCAATTTTATACTAATTTTGTCGAATATTTTCATAACGGTTTATATTATAATTATAAAAATTACAATACATACATAGAATTACATGCGGCATCGAATAGTAAACTAATATTTTACACATTTTTGTTAAAACATCATGTTTGGGCTTAAATGAATGGTATCGGTGAAGGCTGGCGTGCAAAAATAACGAAAATATCTTAACGTTTTGCTTTTGTTATCTGGAACAATTTGGCGGAAGTATATCGTGAATGGCTCTAAGGAAAGATCTAGTTAAAAATGGCGTGCAGAAATGACAAAAATGTGCTTTGTTGTTCGGCTTTTGTGTTTTGCAAGAAGTTGTCAGAAATATATCGTGTTTGGGATCAAATAAAAATGTCGGTTAACGCTGGTGTGCAATAATGACAAAAATGGTATTTGCTGAAATATTTTTTAATTTTCTTAATTATTTAATAAATTTTGGCAATTTTAGTTTATATAAATATATAATATTGCGTATATTACCATAAACGTAGCATTTAGCAATTGAATATATGAATATTACTATGCACATGTAGGCCCATAATTATATCACAAACCGAATAGTAACATAAAAATTATAGTTTCTATTTTAAAAATCAATATTCATAACCATTTCTGGAAAAAGTGTAAGTCGGATTTTCCGATAAAATGTTCCATTAAAAAGGGCACTTTATTCAACACTTAAATATTCATTTATGCAATTTTTGCTTAATTTTTGTTTTACGTCGCCATTGATGCACTACGTATTTACCTGCATTTTTCCAATAACTGATAAATTTACATCAAAATCCTTGTAAGTCCAATTTTGTACTAATTTTGTCGAATATTTTCATAACGGTTTATATTATAATTATAAAAATTACAATACATACATAGAATTACATGCTGCATCGAGTAGTAAACTAACATTTTACACATTTTAGTTAAAACAGCATGTATTTGCTGAAATGTTTTGTTATTTTCTTAATTATTTAATAAATTTTGGCAATTTTAGTTTATATAAATATATAATATTGCGTATATTACCATAAAAGTAGCATTTAGCAATTGAATATATGAATATTAATATGCACATATAGGCCCATAATTATATCACAAACCGAATAGTAACATAAAAATTATAGTTTCTATTTTAAAAATCAATATTCATAACCATTTCTGGAAAAAGTGTAAGTCGGATTTTCCGATAAAATGTTCCATTAAAAAGGGCACTTTATTCAACACTTAAATATTCATTTATGCAATTTTTGCTTAATTTTTGTTTTACGTCGCCATTGATGCACTACGTATTTACCTGCATTTTTCCAATAACTGATAAATTTACATCAAAATCCTTGTAAGTCCAATTTTGTACTAATTTTGTCGAATATTTTCATAACGGTTTATATTAAAATTATGAAAATTACAATACATACATAGAATTACATGCTGCATCGAATAGTAAACTAACATTTTACACATTTTAGTTAAAACATCATGTATTTGCTGAAATGCTTTGTTATTTTCTTAATTATTTAATAAATTTTGGCAATTTTTGTTTATATAAATATATAATATTGCGTATATTACCATAAAAGTAGCATTTAGCAATTGAATATATGTATAATAATATGCACATATAGGCCCATAATTATATCACAAACCGAATAGTAACATAATAATTATAGTTTCTATTTTAATAATCAATATTCATAACCATTTCTGGAAAAAGTGTAAGTCGGATTTTCCGATAAAATGTCCCATTAAAAAGGGCACTTTATTCAACACCTAAATATGCATATATGCAATTTTTGCTTCATTTTTGTTTTACGTCGTTATTAATACACTACGTATTTACCTACATTTTTCCAATAACTGATAAATTTACATCAAAATCCTTGTAAGTCCAATTTTATACTAATTTTGTCGAATATTTTCATAACGGTTTATATTATAATTATAAAAATTACAATACATACATAGAATTACATGCGGCATCGAATAGTAAACTAATATTTTACACATTTTTGTTAAAACATCATGTTTGGGCTTAAATGAATGGTATCGGTGAAGGCTGGCGTGCAAAAATAACGAAAATATCTTAACGTTTTGCTTTTGTTATCTGGAACAATTTGGCGGAAGTATATCGTGAATGGCTCTAAGGAAAGATCTAGTTAAAAATGGCGTGCAGAAATGACAAAAATGTGCTTTGTTGTTCGGCTTTTGTGTTTTGCAAGAAGTTGTCAGAAATATATCGTGTTTGGGATCAAATAAAAATGTCGGTTAACGCTGGTGTGCAATAATGACAAAAATGGTATTTGCTGAAATATTTTTTAATTTTCTTAATTATTTAATAAATTTTGGCAATTTTAGTTTATATAAATATATAATATTGCGTATATTACCATAAACGTAGCATTTAGCAATTGAATATATGAATATTACTATGCACATGTAGGCCCATAATTATATCACAAACCGAATAGTAACATAAAAATTATAGTTTCTATTTTAAAAATCAATATTCATAACCATTTCTGGAAAAAGTGTAAGGCGGATTTTCCAAAAAAATGTTCCATTAAAAAGGGCACTTTATTCAACACTTAAATATTCATTTATGCAATTTTTGCTTAATTTTTGTTTTACGTCGCCATTGATGCACTACGTATTTACCTGCATTTTTCCAATAACTGATAAATTTACATCAAAATCCTTGTAAGTCCAATTTTGTACTAATTTTGTCGAATATTTTCATAACGGTTTATATTATAATTATAAAAATTACAATACATACATAGAATTACATGCTGCATCGAGTAGTAAACTAACATTTTACACATTTTAGTTAAAACAGCATGTATTTGCTGAAATGTTTTGTTATTTTCTTAATTATTTAATAAATTTTGGCAATTTTAGTTTATATAAATATATAATATTGCGTATATTACCATAAAAGTAGCATTTAGCAATTGAATATATGAATATTAATATGCACATATAGGCCCATAATTATATCACAAACCGAATAGTAACATAAAAATTATAGTTTCTATTTTAAAAATCAATATTCATAACCATTTCTGGAAAAAGTGTAAGTCGGATTTTCCGATAAAATGTCCCATTAAAAAGGGCACTTTATTCAACACCTAAATATGCTTTTATGCAATTTTTGCTTCATTTTTGTTTTACGTCGCCATTAATACACTACGTATTTACCTGCATTTTTCCAATAACTGATAAATTTACATCAAAATCCTTGTAAGTCCAATTTTGTACTAATTTTGTCGAATATTTTCATAACGGTTTATATTATAATTATAAAAATTACAATACATACATAGAATTACATGCTGCATCGAATAGTAAACTAACATTTTACACATTTTAGTTAAAACATCATGTATTTGCTGAAATGCTTTGTTATTTTCTTAATTATTTAATAAATTTTGGCAATTTTTGTTTATATAAATATATAATATTGCGTATATTACCATAAAAGTAGCATTTAGCAATTGAATATATGAATAATAATATGCACATATAGGCCCATAATTATATCACAAACCGAATAGTAACATAATAATGATAGTTTCTATTTTAAAAATCAATATTCATAACCATTTCTGGAAAAAGTGTAAGTCGGATTTTCCGATAAAATGTCCCATTAAAAAGGGCACTTTATTCAACACCTAAATATGCTTTTATGCAATTTTTGCTTTATTTTTGTTTTACGTCGCCATTAATACACTATGTATTTACCTGCATTTTTCCAATAACTGATAAATTTACATCAAAATCCTTGTAAGTCCAATTTTGTACTAATTTTGTC
This sequence comes from Stenolophus ochropezus, assembly GCA_035578165.1. NCBI lineage: Eukaryota > Metazoa > Arthropoda > Insecta > Coleoptera > Carabidae > Stenolophus > Stenolophus ochropezus. The sequence continues at coordinate 15,064 of JAQOWZ010000121.1, forward strand.
GAATATTTTCATAACGGTTTATATTATAATTATAAAAATTACAATACATACAAAGAATTACATGCGGCATCGAATAGTAAACTAATATTTTACACATTTTTGTTAAAACATTATGTTTGGGCTTAAATGAATGGTATCGGTGAAGGCTGGCGTGCAAAAATATCGAAAATATCTTAACGTTTTGCTTTTGTTATCTGGAACAATTTGGCGGAAGTATATCGTGAATGGCACTAAGGAAAGATCTACTTAAAAATGGCGTGCAGAAATGACAAAAATGTACTTTGTTGTTCGGCTTTTGTTTTTTGCAAAAAGTTGTCAGAATTATGTCGTGTCTGGGATCAAATAAAAGATATCTGTTAACGCAGGTGTGCAGTAGTGACAAAAATGGTATTTGCTGAAATGTATTGTTATTTTCTTAATTATTTAATAAATTTTGGCAATTTTTGTTTATATAAATATATAATATTGCGTATATTACCATAAAAGTAGCATTTAGCAATTGAATATATGAATATTATTATGCACATATAGTCCCATAATTAAATCCCAAACCGAATAGTAACATAAAAATTATAGTTTCTATTTTAAAAATCAATATTCATAACCATTTCTGGAAAAAGTGTAAGTCGGATTTTCCGATAAAATGTTCCATTAAAAAGGGCACTTTATTCAACACTTAAATATTCATTTATGCAATTTTTGCTTAATTTTTGTTTTACGTCGCCATTGATGCACTACGTATTTACCTGCATTTTTCCAATAACTGATAAATTTACATCAAAATCCTTGTAAGTCCAATTTTGTACTAATTTTGTCGAATATTTTCATAACGGTTTATATTAAAATTATGAAAATTACAATACTTACATAGAATTACATGCTGCATCGAATAGTAAACTAACATTTTACACATTTTAGTTAAAACATCATGTATTTGCTGAAATGTTTTGTTATTTTCTTAATTATTTAATAAATTTTGGCAATTTTTGTTTATATAAATATATAATATTGCGTATATTACCATAAAAGTAGCATTTAGCAATTGAATATATGAATAATAATATGCACATATAGGCCCATAATTATATCACAAACCGAATAGTAACATAATAATTATAGTTTCTATTTTAAAAATCAATATTCATAACCATTTCTGGAAAAAGTGTAAGTCGGATTTTCCGATAAAATGTCCTATTAAAAAGGGCACTTTATTCAACACCTAACTATTCATTTATGCAATTTTTGCTTAATTTTTGTTTTACGTCGCCATTAATGCACTACGTATTTACCTGCATTTTTCCAATAACTGATAAATTTACATCAAAATCCTTGTAAGTCCAATTTTGTACTAATTTTGTCGAATATTTTCATAACGGTTTATATTAAAATTATGAAAATTACAATACTTACATAGAATTACATGCTGCATCGAATAGTAAACTAACATTTTACACATTTTAGTTAAAACATCATGTATTTGCTGAAATGTTTTGTTATTTTCTTAATTATTTAATAAATTTTGGCAATTTTTGTTTATATAAATATATAATATTGCGTATATTACCATAAAAGTAGCATTTAGCAATTGAATATATGAATATTAATATGCACATATAGGCCCATAATTATATCACAAACCGAATAGTAACATAATAATTATAGTTTCTATTTTAAAAATCAATATTCATAACCATTTCTGGAAAAAGTGTAAGTCGGATTTTCCGATAAATTGTCCTATTAAAAAGGGCACTTTATTCAACACCTAACTATTCATTTATGCAATTTTTGCTTAATTTTTGTTTTACGTCGCCATTAATGCACTACGTATTTACCTGCATTTTTCCAATAACTGATAAATTTACATCAAAATCCTTGTAAGTCCAATTTTGTACTAATTTTGTCGAATATTTTCATAACGGTTTATATTATAATTATAAAAATTACAATCCATACGTAGAATTACATGCGGCATCGAATAGTAAACTAATATTTTACACATTTTAGTTAAAACATCATGTTTGGGCTTAAATGAATGGTATCGGTGAAGGCTGGCGTGCAAAAATAACGAAAATATCTTAACGTTTTGCTTTTGTTATCTGGAACAATTTGGCGGAAGTATATCGTGAATGGCTCTAAGGAAAGATCTAGTTAAAAAATGGCGTGCTGATATGACAAAAATGAGCTTAGTTGTTCAGCTTTTGTTTTTTGCAAAAAGTTGTCAAAAATATATCGTGTTTGGGATCGAATAAAAGATGTCGGTTAACGCTGGTGTGCAGTAATGACAAAAATGGTATTTGCTGAAATGTTTTGTTAATTTTCTTAATTATTTAATAAATTTTGGCAGTTTTCGTTTATATAAATATATTGCGTATATTACCATAAACGTAGCATTTAGCAATTAAATATATGAATATTACTATGCACATATAGGCCCATAATTATATCAAAATCCGAATAGTAACATAAAAATTATAGTTTCTATTTTAAAAATCAATATTCATTACCATTTCTGGAAAAAGTGTAAGTCGGATTTTCCGATAAAATGTCCCATTAAAAAGGGCACTTTATTCAACCCCTAAATATGCATTTTTGCAATATTTGCTTAATTTTTGTTTTACGTGGCCATTAATACACTATGTATTTACCTGCATTTTTCCAATAACTGATAAATTTACATCAAAATCCTTGTAAGTCCAATTTTGTACTAATTTTGTCGAATATTTCCATAACGGTTTATATTATAATTATAAAAATTACAATACATACGTAGAATTACATGCGGCATCGAATAGTAAACTAATATTTTACACATTTTAGTTAAAACATCATGTTTGGGCTTAAATGAATGGTATCGGTGAAGGCTGGCGTGCAAAAATAACGAAAATATCTTAACGTTTTGCTTTTGTTATCTGGAACAATTTGGCGGAAGTATATCGTGAATGGCTCTAAGGAAAGATCTAGTTAAAGAATGGCGTGCTGATATGACAAAAATGTGCTTTGTTGTTTGGCTTTTGTTTTTTGCAAAAAGTTGTTAAAAATATACCGTGTTTGGGATCGAATAAAAGATGTCGGTTAACGCTGGTGTGCAGTAATGACAAAAATGGTATTTGCTGAAATGTTTTGTTAATTTTCTTAATTATTTAATAAATTTTGGCAATTTTCGTTTATATAAATATATTGCGTATATTACCATAAACGTTGCATTAAGCAATTAAATATATAAATATTACTATGCACATATAGGCCCATAATTATATCAAAATCCGAATAGTAACATAAAAATTATAGTTTCTATTTTAAAAATCAATATTCATTACCATTTCTGGAAAAAGTGTAAGTCGGATTTTCCGATAAAATGTCCAATTAAAAAGGGCACTTTATTCAACCCCTAAATATGCATTTATGCAATTTTTGCTTCATTTTTGTTTTACGTGGCCATTAATACACTATGTATTTACCTGCATTTTTCCAATAACTGAAAAATTTACATCAAAATCCTTGTAAGTCCAATTATGTACTAATTTTGTCGAATATTTTCATAACGGTATATATTATAATTATAAAAATTACAATACATACATACAATTACATGCGGCATCGAATAGTAAACTAATATTTTACACATTTTTGTTAAAACATCATGCTTGGGCTTAAATGAATGGTATCGGTGAAGGCTGGCGTGCAAAAATAACGAAAATATCTTAACGTTTTGCTTTTGTTATCTGGACCAATTTGGCGGAAGTATATCGTGAATGGCCCTAAGGAAAGATCTAGTTAAAGAATGGCGTGCTGATATGACAAAAATGTGCTTTGTTGTTCGGCTTTTGTGTTTTGCAAAAAGTTGTCAGAAATATATCGTGTTTGGGATCAAATAAAAATGTCGGTTAACGCTGGTGTGCAGTAATGACAAAAATGGTATTTGCTGAAATATTTTGTTAATTTTTTTAATTATTTAATAAATTTTGGCAATTTTTGTTTATATAAATATATAATATTGCGTATATTACCATAAACGTAGCATTTAGCAATTGAATATATGAATATTACTATGCACATATAGGCCCATAATTATATCACAAACCGAATAGTAACATAAAAATTATAGTTTCTATTTTAAAAATCAATATTCATAACCATTTCTGGAAAAAGTGTAAGTCGGTTTTTCCGATAAAATGTTCCATTAAAAAGGGCACTTTATTCAACACCTAAATATTCATTTATGCAATTTTTGCTTAATTTTTGTTTTACGTCGCCATTAATGCACTACGTATTTACCTGCATTTTTCCAATAACTGATAAATTTACATCAAAATCCTTGTAAGTCCATTTTTGTAGTAATTTTGTCGAATATTTTCATAACTGTTTATATTATAGTTATAAAAATTACAATACATACATAGAATTACATGCTGCATCGAGTAGTAAACTAACATTTTACACATTTTAGTTAAAACAGCATGTATTTGCTGAAATGTTTTGTTATTTTCTTAATTATTTAATAAATTTTGGCAATTTTTGTTTATATAAATATATAATATTGCGTATATTACCATAAACGTAGCATTTAGCAATTAAATATATGAATATTTCTATGCACATATAGGCCCATAATTATATCGCAAACCGAACAGTAACATAATAATAATAGTTTCTATTTTAAAAATCAATATTCATAACCATTACTGGAAAAAGTGTAAGTCGGATTTTCCGATAAAATGTCCCATTAAAAAGGGCACTTTATTCAACACCTAAATATGCATTTATGCAATTTTTGCATCATTTTTATTTTACGTGGTCATTAATACACTACGTATTTACCTGCATTTTTCCAGTAACTGATAAATTTACATCAAAATCCTTGTATGTCCAATTTTGTACTAATTTTGTCGAATATTTTCATAACTGTTTATATTATAATTATAAAAATTACAATACATACATAGAATTACATGTTAATTATTTAATAAATTTTGGCAATTTTTGTTTATATAAATATATAATATTGCGTATATTACCATAAACGTAGCATTTAGCAATTAAATATATGAATATTACTATGCACATAAAGGCCCATAATTATATCGCAAACCGAATAGTAACATAATAATTATAGTTTCTATTTTAAAAATCAATATTCATAAAGATTTCTGGAAAAACTGTTAGTCGGATTTTCCGATAAAATGTCCCATTAAAAAGGGCACTTTATTCAACACCTAAATATGCATTTATGCAATTTTTGCTTCATTTTTATTTTACGTGGCCATTAATAAACTACGTATTTACCTGCATTTTTCCAATAACTGATAAATTTACATCAAATTCCTTGTAAGTCCAATTTTGTACTAATTTTGTCGAATATTTTCATAACGGTTTATATTGTAATTATAAAAATTACAATACATACATAAAATTACATGCTGCATCGAGTAGTAAACTAACATTTTACACATTTTACTTAAAACTTCATGTTTGGGCTTAAACGAATGGTATCGGTGAAGGCTGGTGTGCAAAAGTAACGAAAATGTCTTAACGTTTTGCTTTTGTTATCTGGAACAATTTGGCGGAAGTATATCGTGAATGGCTCTAAGGAAATATCTAGTTAAAGAATGGCGTGGAGAAATGACAAAAATGTGCTTTGTTGTTCGGCTTTTGTTTTTTGCAAAAAGTTGTCAGAATTATGTCGTGTCTGGGATCAAATAAAAGATATCGGTTAATGCAGGTGTGCAGTAATGACAAAAATGGTATTTGCTGAAATGTTTTGTTAATTTTCTTAAGTATTTAATAAATTTTGGCAATTTTTGTTTATATAAATATATAATATTGCGTATATTACCATAAACGTAGCATTTAGCAATTAAATATATGAATATTACTATGCACATATAGGCCCATAATTATATCGCAAACCGAATAGTAACATAATAATAATAGTTTCTATTTTAAAAATCAATATTCATAACCATTACTGGAAAAAGTGTAAGTCGGATTTTCCGATAAAATGTCCCATTAAAAAGGACACTTTATTCAACACCTAAATATGCATTTATGCAATTTTTGCTTAATTTTTATTTTACGTGGTCATTAATACACTACGTATTTACCTGCATTTTTCCAGTAACTGATAAATTTACATCAAAATCCTTGTATGTCCAATTTTGTACTAATTTTGTCGAATATTTTCATAACGGTTTATATTATAATTATAAAAATTACAATACATACATAGAATTACATGCTGCATCGAGTAGTAAACTAACATTTTAAACATTTTAGATAAAACATCATGTATTTGCTGAAATGTTTTGTTATTTTCTTAATTATTTAATAAATTTTGGCAATTTTTGTTTATATAAATATATAATATTGCATATATTACCATAAAAGTAGCATTTAGCAATTAAATATATGAATATTACTATGAACATATAGGCGCATAATTATATCACAAACCGAATAGTAACATAAAAATTATATTTTCTATTTTAAAAATCAATATTCATAACCATTTCTGGAAAAAGTGTAAGTCGGATTTTCCGATAAAATGTCCCATTAAAAAGGGCACTTTATTCAACACCTAAATATGCATTTATGCAATTTTTGCTTCATTTTTATTTTACGTGGCCATTAATACACTACGTATATACCTGCTTTTTTCCAATAACTGATAAATTTATATCAAAATCCTTGTAAGTCCAATTTTGTACTAATTTTGTCGAATATTTTCAAAACGGTTTATAGTATAATTATAAAAATTACAATACATACGTAGAATTACATGCTGCATCGAGTAGTAAACTAACATTTTACACATTTTACTTAAAACATCATGTTTGGGCTTAAACGAATGGTATCGGTGAAGGCTGGTGTGCTAAAGTAACGAAAATATCTTAAAGTTTTGCTTTTGTTATCTGGATCAATTTGGCGGAAGTATATCGTGAATGGCTCTAAGGAAAGATCTAGTTAAAGAATGGCGTGCAGAAATGACAAAAATGTGCTTTGTTGTTCGGCTTTTGTTTTTTGCAAAAAGTTGTCAGAATTATGTCGTGTCTGGGATCAAATAAAAGATATTGGTTAACGCAGGTGTGCAGTAATGACAAAAATGGTATTTTCTCAAATGTTTTGTTAATTTTCTTAAGTATTTAATAAATTTTGGCAATTTTAGTTTATATTAATATATAATATTGCGTATATTACCATAAACGTAGCATTTAGCAATTAAATATATGAATATTACTATGCACATATAGGCCCTTAATTATATCGCAAACCGAATAGTAACATAATAATTATAGTTTCTATTTTAAAAATCAATATTCATAACCATTTCTTGAAAAAGTGTAAGTCGGATTTTCCGATAAAATGTCCCATTAAAACGGGCACTTTATTTAACACCTAAATATGCATTTATGCAATTTTTGCTTAATTTTTATTTTACGTGGCCATTAATAAACTACGTATTTACCTGCATTTTTCCAATAACTGATAAATTTACATCAAATTCCTTGTAAGTCCAATTTTGTACTAATTTTGTCGAATATTTTCAAACCGGTTTATATTGTAATTATAAAAATTACAATACATACATAAAATTACATGCTGCTTCGAGTAGTAAACTAACATTTTACACATTTTACTTAAAACATCATGTTTGGGCTTAAACGAATGGTATCGGTGAAGGCTGGTGTGCAAAAGTAACGAAAATGTCTTAACGTTTTGCTTTTGTTATCTGGATCAATTTGGCGGAAGTATAACGTGAATGGCTCTAAGGAAAGATCTAGTTAAAGAATGGCGTGCAGAAATGACAAAAATGTGCTTTGTTGTTCGGCTTTTGTTTTTTGCAAAAAGTTGTCAGAATTATGTCGTGTCTGGGATCAAATAAAAGATATTGGTTAACGCAGGTGTGCAGTAATGACAAAAATGGTATTTTCTCAAATGTTTTGTTAATTTTCTTAAGTATTTAATAAATTTGGGCAATTTTTGTTTATATTAATATATAATATTGCGTATATTACCATAAACGTAGCATTTAGCAATTAAATATATGAATATTACTATGCACATATAGGCCCATAATTATATCACAAACCGAATAGTAACATAAAAATTATAGTTTCTATTTTAAAAATCAATATTCATAACCATTACTAGAAAAGTGTAAGTCGGATTTTCCGATAAAATGTCCCATTAAATAGGGCACTTTATTCAACACCTAAATATGCATTTATGCAATTTTTGCTTAATTTTTATTTTACGTGGCCATTAATACACTACGTATTTACCTGCATTTTTCCAGTAACTGATAAATTTACATAAAAATCCTTGTATGTCCAATTTTGTACTAATTTTGTCGAATATTTTCATAACGGTTTATATTATAATTATAAAAATTACAATACATACATAGAATTACATGCTGCATCGAGTAGTAAACTAACATTTTAAACATTTTAGATAAAACATCATGTATTTGCTGAAATGTTTTGTTATTTTCTTAATTATTTAATAAATTTTGGCAATTTTTGTTTATATAAATATATAATATTGCGTATATTACCATAAAAGTAGCATTTAGCAATTGAATATATGAATATTAATATGCTCATATAGGCCCATAATTATATCACAAACCGAATAGTAACATAATAATTATAGTTTCTATTTTAAAAATCAATATTCATAACCATTTCTGGAAAAAGTGTAAGTCGGATTTTCCGATAAAATGTCCCATTAAAAAGGGCACTTTATTCAACACCTAAATAAGCATTTATGCAATTTTTGCTTCATTTTTGTTTTACGTCGTCATTAATACACTACTTATTTACCTGCATTTTTCCAATAACTGATAAATTTACATCAAATCCTTGTATGTCCAATTTTGTACTAATTTTGTCGAATATTTTCAAAACGGTTTATACTATAATTATAAAAATTACAATACATACATAGAATTACATGCGGCATCGAATAGTAAACTAATATTTTACATATTTTATTTAAAACATCATGTTTGGGCTTAAATGAATGGTATCGCTGCAGGCTGGCGTGCAAAAATAACGAAAATGTCTTAACGATTAGCTTTTGTTATCTAGAACAATTTGGCGGCAGCATCTCGTGAATGGCTCTAAGGAAAGATCTAGTTAAAGAATGGCGTGCAGAAATGACAAAAATGTGCTCTGTTGTTCGGCTTTTGTTTTTTGCAAAAAGTTGTCAGAATTATGTCGTGTCTGGGATCAAATAAAAGATATCTGTTAACGCAGGTGTGCAGTAGTGACAAAAATGGTATTTGCTGAAATGTATTGTTATTTTCTTAATTATTTAATAAATTTTGGCAATTTTTGTTTATATAAATATATAATATTGCGTATATTACCATAAACGTAGCATTTAGCAATAAAATATGTGAATATTACTAGGCACATATAGGCCCATAATTATATCGCAAACCGAATAGTAACATAATAATTATAGTTTCTATTTTAAAAATCAATATTCATAGCCATTTCTGGAAAAAGTGTAAGTCGGATTTTCCGATAAAATATCCCATTAAAAGGGCACTTTATTCAACACCTAAATATGCATTTATGCAATTTTTGCTTCATTTTTATTTTACGTGGTCATTAATAAACTATGTATTTACCTGCATTTTTCAAATAACTGATAAATTTACATCAAATTCCTTGTAAGTCCAATTTTGTACTAATTTTGTCGAATATTTTCATACCGGTTTATATTGTAATTATAAAAATTACAATACATACATAAAATTACATGCTGCATCGAGTAGTAAACTAACATTTTACATATTTTACTTAAAACATCATGTTTGGGCTTAAATGAATGGTATCGGTGAAGGCTGGTGTGCAAAAATAACGAAAATGTCTTAACGTTTTGCTTTTGTTATCTGGAACAATTTGGCGGAAGTATATCGTGAATGGCTCTAAGGAAAGATCTAGTTAAAGAATGGCGTGCAGAAATGACCAAAATGTGCTTTGTTGTTCGGCTTTTGTTTTTTGCAAAAAGTTGTCAGAATTATGTTGTGTCTGGGGTCAAATAAAAGATATCGGTTAACGCAGGTGTGCAGTAATGACAAAAATGGTATTTGCTGAAATGTTTTGTTAATTTTCTTAAGTATTTAATAAATTTTGGCAATTTTTGTTTATACAAATATATAATATTGCGTATATTACCATAAACGTAGAATTTAGCAATTAAATATATGAATATTACTATGCACATATAGGCCCATAATTATATCACAAACCGAATAGTAACATAAAAATTATAGTTTTTATTTTAAAAATCAATATTCATAACCATTACTGAAAAAAGTGTAAGTCGGAGTTTCCGATAAAATGTCCCATTAAAAAGGGCACTTTATTCAACACCTAAATATGCACTTATGCAATTTTTGCTTCATTTTTATTTTACGTGGCTATTAATACACTACGTATTTACCTGCGCTTTTCCGGTAACTGATAAATTTACATCAAAATCCTTGTATGTCCAATTTTGTACTAATTTTGTCGAATATTTTCATAACGGTTTATATTATAATTATAAAAATTACAATACATACATAGAATTACATGCTGCATCAAGTAATAAACTAAAATTTTAAACATTTTAGTTAAAACATCATGTATTTGCTGAAATGTTTTGTTATTTTCTTAATTATTTAATAAATTTTGGCAATTTTTGTTTATATAAATATATAATATTGCATATATTACCATAAAAGTAGCATTTAGCAATTAAATATATGAATATTAATATGCACATATAGGCCCATAATTATATCACAAACCGAATAGTAACATAATAATTATAGTTTGTATTTTAAAAATCAATATTCATAACCATTTCTGGAAAAAGTGTAAGTCGGATTTTCCGATAAAATGTCCCATTAAAAAGGGCACTTTATTCAACACCTAAATATGCAAGTTAAATAATCGGGTTCAACGATTAAGAAAAAAAAATTTATTTTATTTGAATTACAACGGAAGATTAGATACAATATTTAATTTAAGTTTACACTACAATCTCTCAACTATGACTAACTAAAATAATACAAAATGAAATTATGTTAAAAATGCTTATAATTACAAAATATAATATAGTGGAAAAATACTGTAAGGGGATCTTGTTTGGATCAGCAGTTCCTGTGGGAATGGATGATCTAACTCCTCCCGCCTAAGAATGAGCGCCGCCGGTGAGGATCAGCTGGGGTTGTTTATGGCTGGGGGTTGAAGATGTGGCTATTTGTTGAAGTTCTGCGTTCTGGTCTTCTACGGCTCGGGGTTGTCGCTGTTGGAGTCTTTTCTGGACGAACACAGCGAAGACGATACTACCAATAATGATTACGATGACGTATAATGTTATTATGGAGTAATGGGTGCTGTTCAGGGTGTCATCTTCTTCAATGTTGTTGATTGTGTTTAGGGGTAGTATTAGGTCTTCAATCTTGTTGATGTTGATTGACATAGTAGGAGCTTGGTTTGCGTCGAAGGTAATGTGGAAATCATCTAAGATTATTGGTTTTCCAAGTGTAATGTCTTTGAACTTCAGTGTATGATTTTTGAATTTCAAATCACAATTGTTGTCGTTTATTAGGAATATTCCTTGTAGTGACTTGTATTCATCGACTTGTTGACATGAAGCGTGGATTGTTTCGGAATGTGGTAGTACTGCCAGGAATTGATTAATTTCTTCGATGATCTCTATGTGATTTTTGTTGATATTAATTTTTGTGTACCGGCAATTTTTGTTACTGTTGTGGAGGAATATATTTCTCTCGCAGGCTTCGTCGAGTATATCTTCCGCTACATTGGGACATTGATGGACTGGTCCTTTTGTGCATACGCCATTCAGTGATTTTATGTAGTCATTAAATTTTAAAAAATAATTTTTATCGGGAATGACGGTCACGAATTCAGTTTTGAGTTTTGTGGGAACAGGGATTAAGTGAAATAAGTGGAATTCAATTTCGTGATTAATAGGTATTTCTAGAAAGTATATGATTTTGTTTGAGATTGATTTACAATTTACAGTTATCAAGTTTTCGAATTCTAGCATATTATCTGGAGTAGGTTCTAGAGGGAATTCGTTGTAGTATTTATGAATTTTGCTAAGTTCTAAATAGAGATCATTAATTTTGATAATACTCGGGTGCATTACATGCAGTCTGCAAAATGTTAGGGAATTTTCTACATCTTGTAGGATACCAACAATCATACTAAACAGGGTGTTTAATTGATTGTAAATGTCGTGAGTGACAAGTTTGTTCCATGAGTGAGTTCCACTGATAACTACTTGGGTCAACTGCTCTATTTTTGATTTCAGTTCTAGTCCATTATGATTCATTATATTTATAGAATTGTTAAATTGTTCTATTAGTTGATAGTTAATAGAATATTGCTTTTTGACTTGTTCATTTAATTTATTTTGATTGTTTTCTAAATGTTTTAAAATTTTGGTGTATCTTTTTTCGTCTTCCGCGTCTAAATTACCAGTTATTGTTTTAACAATGGTCCCTAAACCGTTTATTAGTCCTCTCTTATGTCTAGCTTTATTGAAATCTTTAATTAAATGGCTAAACTTATCGTCTATAGCATTTTCTATATAACTAATTGTCTTATCATAGGTAACGGATTCTGTTAAGCTAATATTATTGCTATGAAAGGCTTGTTGCAATGATTTGTGTTGTGTTTTTTAATTTTTATACTGGTCAAGTATAGGTTGCAGGTCGTAGTAGTGTAAGAAAGTATGTGTTGTCTTTTGTAGTCTTGCTGGTCCTAAGTCGATTGTTAGTAGTCCAGTGTTATGTGTTATGTTTTTAATTCTTAGTCCGTGGACGTATGTGAGCAAGAGGGATCTGCAATATTTAATTTTGAATTAGTGTTGTTATTGATTTTTCTAGGTCTTTTTATGTTTGACAGATGAATTTTCGGTTGTTTTTTGTTATCTTTAGGATCTGTTATTATAGTGGCGGTTTTTAGTTCTTTATTGACGCGCTTAATTTGTTCTTTTTTGAATTTTGCATTTTTTGTCTTATTCACTTTTTGTTTGTTGTGCACATATACTATTTCCGGAATTTTTGGTAAATTTTCGCGTTTCTCGTTTAGCTTTCCTATGATATATGTCTTATCGGTCTGTAATTTTAAATTAATATTTTTATATGCTAATTTTGTTTTTTCGCGATGATTTTGAATATAGTCTTGTGTGATTTGCTTTTCGAGTTCTATGTCCAGAGGTGAATTTGTTTCGAAGTGCCCATTTATTATCTCGATTGGTTTAAGATTAGTGGAACTGTGATTTGTGTTGTTGTATGCTAGTAAGGCATAGTGAACTTTCTTTTCTATTGTTTCGTTTTTGAAATTTGCTTGCAGATTGAATAGCCGAATGTGTTCGATAAGTGTAGAGTGAAAACGTTCTACTAGACCGTTGGAATTTGGATGTTGCGAACTAATAAAATGGATTTCGATTTTATGTAGAGTTGATAATTCTCTAATAACGTTATTTTTAAATTCTAGACCGTTGTCGGATATGATTAGTGCGGGAATGCCATGATGTGAAAAGAATTTGGTTAGTTTGTTGCAGATTTCTCTAGCGTTTGTTGAATCTAGTAAATAGGCTTGGGCATATTTGGAGAATGCGTCAATAATAGTTAGGAATTTGCGGTTTTCTAAGCTCAGAGTGTCAACGTGAATTGTCTGGAAAGGTTTGTTAGGAGTTGGGGTTATGTTATATTGAGTTTTTATTGGGTTTCGTTCGTATTTAGATTTTAAACAGATTTCGCATTGCTTTATGTAGTCGCTAATATCTTTTATCTGGTTAGGCCAGTAATACAATTTTTTAATTTGATTATATGTTTCTTGAATACCTCTATGGTTGGTTTTCCCCTCGTGATAATTTTTTATTGTTTCAGATATGTCAAATTTATTTTCTATGTCTATTAATTTAGTATTGCATTTAACAAACTTTAGTTCAGAATTTTTGAAATATTTTTGTAAGGTTACGCTAAATTTTTCGTAGATAGGGTGCTCGAAGTATAAATTATATTTTACATTGGGTACGATGTATTGTTTAATAAAATCTATTACATCGTTTTCAAAATTGTTTTTTGAGATTTGAATGTGAAGTCTCATTTTATCCTCGTGTATCTTGGAAATTTTGGGTTTGTCTGGGGAATGTATTACTTCTGATATTATTAACTGATTTTTACCTACGTTTACAGGGCTTTCACTGATGGGGATTCCAGTGACGGGATGTTCAGGATTTGAGTGTATTGTTGCCTCTGTTTGGTCTTGTATTAGGTCATTGTCTTGTACGCTATCTTCTATTTCTACTACTAGAGAATCGCTGTCGTTTTGACTTTTGTTTTCAAATTTTTTATTGGAGTTTTCCATGTATTTAAAGAATGTATCACTATTTGTGTCATTTGTTTCGTTGGTGTTGAGATTAGGTGTGGTATGTGGAGATAGTGTGTATACGGTGATTATTATGTTCGTATTTTGAAAGATAAATTCGAGCATTAATTTTACGTCATCCCATTGTAATAAGTCTTTTCCGCAGCCTATTTTCGGCATGCTTAAACATTTTATTTTGTTGTTTAAGCAGAAAGACTTAAGATTTAATAAGGTGTAAAATATATCGGAATGTTCGGGGAGATCAGAATAATTATTTTTTGTAATTAAATAAATGATGAATCTATTTTTGTCTTTTAAAAATACTAAATTGTGTAATTTAGGATTTTGGTTTTGCAAGATGTCTATGTTTTGAAATCGTTTTCTAAAATGTTTTGCTATACCAGCTGACATTTTTAGGTCTTTACTAATACAGTGTGCTAAACTGTCCGTAAATGGTGCATCGAATAAATTTCCTTCTACTTCGATAATTTTATAATTAGTGTCAATGGTGTCTCTGTTTTCTAAAAAGTGTTTGTATTTGTTATTCTGTGGTATGTTTTTTGTGTGTGTTGGGGATTTGTGTTCAGGATTTTCCGGTGGGCGTGGGATGCGACTCAGTGCGTCAGCGTTTGTGTTTAGTTTACCCTTTTTATAGATAATTTCGTAGTCATACTCTTCTAGTTTAAGACGCCATCTTACTAATTTTGAATTTGGTTCATTTAGAGAAAATAACCACTGTAGAGGTTTATGGTCCGTAATAATTTTAAACTTTCTGCCAAATAAGTAAGGTCTGAAATATTTCGTGGCCCAAACAATCGCGAGTAGTTCTTTTTCTATTGCGGAGTAATTTTGTTCGCTGTCTTTTAATGTCCTACTTGCATAAGCGATTGGCAAATCTGAACCAATAGAGCCTTGAGATAGGATAGCACCGATAGCAAAGTTGCTCGCGTCGGTCGTCAGGTTAAAAGGTTTCGAGAAGTCAGAGTATTGGAGGATGGGTTTGTTAATTAAAAGATTTTTGCAGGTGTTAAAGCATGCAATATATTCGGGATTTTGGATATTTATTATGGATCCTTTTTTGAGGCATTTAGTAAGAGGTTTCGTGATATCTGCAAAATTTTTAATAAATTTTCTATAATAGCCTAATAATCCTAGGAAACCTTTTATTTGTTTAGGAGTTTTGGGTACAGGGTAGTTTTTAATGGCCAGGATTTTATCAGGATTAGGTTTTACCCCTTCGGATGTGACTACGTGTCCTAAATATGCGACTTCTCTTCGTAAAAATTCAGACTTATCCATCTGAATTTTTAGATTAGCCGATTTGAGTCTATCGAATACAGCTCGCAGACTTTCGAGATGTTCTTGTAGACTAGTACTAAAGATTATAACATCATCTAAGTAAACAAGACAGATGTTATTAGTTAGATTCCTTAATACATTGTCCATTACACGCTGGAAAGTAGCAGGTGCATTTTTTAGGCCAAATGGCATTCTCAAAAACTCATAGTGCCCGTTTTCTGTCGAGAAAGCCGTTTTTTGGATGTCATCTTCGTGCATCTCAATTTGGTGGAAACCCGAGGCCAAATCTAGGGTGGTAAAATATTGGCACCTTCCGAGTTTATCTAATAGCGTGTTAATATTTGGGATAGGGTACTTGTCATCGATGGTGTTTTCGTTTAGTTTGCGGTAGTCGATGACCATCCGCCACTTTTTCTTCTCGGACGCGTCTAATTTCTTGGGGACAATCCAAACGGGTGAAGACCACGGTGAATGTGACGGCCTAATTATATTTTGTTTTAACATTTTCTTGGTTTGTTCTTCTACCTCTTGCCTGTGGATTTCAGGGTATCGATAGGATTTTGTGTATATCGGTAATTCGTCTTTAGTTCGTATTCTGTGTCTGATTTCATTTGTAAATGTAAGTGATTTATTGTCTGTGTGAAATATGGAAGAATATTCTTTAAGTAATTTTGTGACAGCTAATCTTTCTTCAGAGTTCATATGTTCCATTCTAATTTGGGATAAATCGAAGGATGGTTTTGGATATTGATCACTAAAATTTATATTATTTATTTCGAAATTTTCTAAGGGTTCTGGGAGAATTTCGCTATCTTGTACATTCATAATTTTGGGAATATCATTAGGATTTATAACATGATAAAAGAAAGAATGATTTTTGATTTTTGCAATTCCTTCTGGAATTATCAAATTATTTAAGTTTGTTTCTGGAATAAATGCTTCACCGTTCTCGATATTATTTGTGTGAAATTTTATAATTTTTTCTGACTTTGGTTCTACTTGAGTGTAGTGTGGACGAGGCTTTAGCTGATGATAGTGGATTTTTATCTCCCGAGTCGGTGTCATAATTTTATCGCGTGTAAGTTCGATTACCGCTTCTAAATGTTTTAAATTATCAAGGCCTAACAATATGTCAAATTGATTATGAAAATCAAAAAGATGATATTTTAATGAAACATTTGGTTTATTGAATAATTTCGAACAAGGTAATATTAAACTATAATTTTCTAATGACGTACCGTGAGCAGTGGTAATTTTGAAGGGATCATGTTGAATTTTTTCATTAAAAAAATTTTGTGCAATTTCGGGTTTTATGAAGGAACGAGTACTACCGGTATCGATAAGTACTTTTAAGCTATGTTCTGGATAAATTATGAATGGCAATTCGCTCTGATTATGTGTTAAAAACATTAATTCAAATTGGTTTCCGAGGCTGGGATTTCTAAAAAATTATTCGTTGATTGTTCTGGTTCGCAATCGACGATTTGTTCGTCAGGTTCTTCGACATACGGTAGCGTCATGTCTGTGTCGTAATAATACTCGTCATTATAGTCATTTACTTCTATGTTATGTAGTTCTTCAAACACAAATTTTGGTGTAGTTTGGGTGTACTGTCTGGGTGTGAATTGTTGTGGTCGATTATTGTAGCCTGAAGGGCCTGGTCTTGGTTGGTAAGATTGACGCGTGCTAATGCTCATTGGAGTCGGTTTTGGGAGTTTTGCATTTGGATTAGATTTGAATGCGTTTTGGTTAGATATTTGTACGTTGTTGAATGGTTTTTGTTGGTGATACTTGGGATGTAGGTCGGGTCTGTATGTTAATTGTGGAGTGTATGATTGTCTAAATTGCGGTAGTGGTTGTCTGATTTGTAGTGGTGGCATTGGATATTTAAATTGTGTGTTGTGTATTTGTTGATTGAACTGTTTTGGTTTGTTTGTAGTATTATTAGTGTGATTTTTATACGCGCGTGTACTACTCTCGATCTGAAAGTCATTCGTCAGCATGTTTAAGGCTGAGTTCATATCAGTTGGGTTCTTTGTCCGCATAAGCGTGCCAAGTGGATCTTTTAAACCGCGTAAAAGTACTCGCAGGGCGTATTCTCTAAAATATGAAGCTAATACGGGTGCTTCGGCGGGTTTATTCACATAGGAGATTTGTAAATTTAACAGGTCTTGAACTTTGTTATAATAGTCAAATGGCGATTCATTGCCTTGTTTTAATTCGGCTAGTTCTATACTAAGCGTATAACAATCTCTTTTGTCTGAGTACGAGTTTATAAGGGCTGTTTGTACTCGCTAATTGGATGGCTGCGTCGCCTTTTATTTTAGCTAATATAGACGCCATAAGAAATTCATTTTGAAAGTCTTCTGGCTGTCGTGTATTAAAGAAAACATTTACAACTTTTTCACACACTGTTGTGAATCGTGCTAATAATTTTGGATCTCCGTAAAAATCGGGGATCATATCTAAGTATTCTTTCTGAATTCTTGGTGTGGTAGACATTTTATCTACTAAGGATAAGCTTTGAATTTCAGATAATATATCGTCTAAATTTTCTAAAGTAGGTAATGGTGAATCACAGGAAGCGACTGAATTAGTGTCCGAATCTGTATCTAAATTACTGATATCACTGGATGACATAAGCACTTACGTGATGATCAGCTTGTCCATGGATTCCTCTTGTTCCTTGTGGACGGGTGTCGGTGTCTGGAGCTCTGTGTTCAGCAGGGCCTCAGGAGATCTCTGGGTCACGATGTTCTCTCGTGCAGTGTAGAGTCTCGACGACGTTTCCGCTGTAGTTCAGGATTCCCAACAAATCGTTAAAACGAAACACGCACAATAATTTATTTTGTAATCGCGTTTGGGAATCCTACCGACTGCGCCAGTTAAATAATCGGGTTCGACGATTAACAAAATTTTTTTATTTTATTTGAATTACAACGGAAGATTAGATACAATATTTAATTCAAGTTTACACTACAGTCTCTCAACTATGACTAACTAAAATAATACAAAATGAAATTATGTTAAAAATGCTTATAATTACAAAATATAATATAGTGGAAAAATACTGTAAGGGGATCTTGTTTGGATCAGCAGTTCCTGTGGGAATGGATGATCTAACTTGTATTTATGCAATTTTTGCTTCATTTTTATTTTACGTGGCCATAAATACACTACGTATTTACCTGCATTTTTCCAATAACTGATAAATTTATATCAAAATCCTTGTAAGTCCAATTTTGTACTAATTTTGTCGAATAATTTCAAAACGGTTTATATTAGAATTATAAAAATTACAATACATACATAGAATTACATGCTGCATCGAGTAGTAAACTAACATTTTAAACATTTTAGTTAAAACATCATGTATTTGCTGAAATGTTTTGTTATTTTCTTAATTATTTAATAAATTTTGGCAATTTTTGTTTATATAAATATATAATATTGCATATATTACCATAAAAGTAGCATTTACCAATTAAATATAACTGATAAATTTACATCAAATTCCTTGTAAGTCCAATTTTGTACTAATTTTGTCGAATATTTTCATAACGGTTTATATAATAATTATAAAAATTACAATACATACATAGAATTACATGCTGCATCGAGTAGTAAACTAACATTTTAAACATTTTAGTTAAAACATCATGTATTTGCTGAAATGTTTTGTTATTTTCTTAATTATTTAATAAATTTTGGCAATTTTTGTTTATATAAATATATAATATTGCGTATATTACCATAAACGTAGCATTTAGCAATTAAATATATGAATATTACTATGCACATATAGGCACATAATTATATCACAAACCGAATAGTAACATAAAAATTATTGTTTCTATTTTAAAAATCAATATTCATAACCATTTCTGGAAAAAGTGTAAGTCGGATTTTCCGATAAAATGTCCCATTAAAAAGGGCACTTTATTCAACACAAAACTGTAAGGGGATCTTGTTTGGATCAGCAGTTCCTGTGGGAATGGATGATCTAACTTGTATTTATGCAATTTTTGCTTCATTTTTATTTTACGTGGAAATAAATACACTACGTATTTACCTGCATTTTTCCAATAACTGATAAATTTATATCAAAATCCTTGTAAGTCCAATTTTGTACTAATTTTGTCGAATATTTTCAAAACGGTTTATATTATAATTATAAAAATTACAATACATACATAGAATTACATGCTGCATCGAGAAGTAAACTAACATTTTAAACATTTTAGTTAAAACATCATGTATTTGCAGAAATGTTTTGTTATTTTCTTAATTATTTAATAAATTTTGGCAATTTTTGTTTATATAAATATATAATATTGCATATTTTACCATAAAAGTAGCATTTACCAATTAAATATAGGAATATTACTATGCACATATAGGCCCATAATTATATCACAAACCGAATAGTAACATAAAAATTATTGTTTCTATTTTAAGAATCAATATTCATAACCATTTCTGGAAAAAGTGTAAGTCGGATTTTCCGATAAAATGTCCCATTAAAAAGGGGACTTTATTCAACACCTAAATATGCATTTATGCAATTTTTGCATCATTTTTATTTTACTTGGCCATTAATAAACTACGTATTTACCTGCATTTTTCCAATAACTGATAAATTTACATCAAATTCCTTGTAAGTCCAATTTTGTACTAATTTTGTCGAATATTTTCATAACGGTTTATATAATAATTATAAAAATTACAATACATACATAGAATTACATGCTGCATCGAGTAGTAAACTAACATTTTAAACATTTTAGTTAAAACATCATGTATTTGCTGAAATGTTTTGTTATTTTCTTAATTATTTAATAAATTTTGGCAATTTTTGTTTATATAAATATATAATATTGCGTATATTACCATAAACGTAGCATTTACCAATTAAATATATGAATATTACTATGCACATATAGGCCCATAAAAATATCGCAAACCGAATAGTAACATAAAAATTATTGTTTCTATTTTAAAAATCAATATTCACAACCATTTCTGGAAAAAGTGTAAGTCGGATTTTCCGATAAAATGTCCCATTAAAAAGGGGACTTTATTCAACACCTAAATATGCATTTATGCAATTTTTGCTTAATTTTTATTTTACTTGGCCATTAATAAACTACGTATTTACCTGCATTTTTCCAATAACTGATAAGTTTACATGAAATTCCTTGTAAGTCCAATTTTGTACTAATTTTGTCGAATATTTTCATACCGGTTTATATTGTAATTATAAAAATTACAATACATACATAAAATTACATGCTGCATCGAGTAGTAAACTAACATTTTACACATTTTACTTAAAACATCATGTTTGGGCTTAAATGAATGGTATCGGTGAAGGCTGGTGTGTAAAAATAACGAAAATGTCTTAAAGTTTTGCTATTGTTATCTGGAACAATTTGGCGGAAGTATATCGTGAATGGCTCTAAGGAAAGATCTAGTTAAAGAATGGCGTGCAGAAATGACAAAAATGTGCTTTGTTGTTCGGCTTTTATTTTTTGCAAAAAGTTGTCAGAATTATGTCGTGTCTGGGATCAAATAAAAGATATCGGTTAACGCAGGTGTGCAGTAATGACAAAAATGGTATTTGCTGAAATGTTTTGTTAATTTTCTTAAGTATTTAATAAATTTTGGCAATTTTTGTTTATACAAATATATAATATTGCGTATATTACCATAAACGTAGCATTTAGCAATTAAATATATGAATATTACTATGCACATATAGGCCCATAATTATATCACAGACCGAATAGTAACATAAAAATTATAGTTTTTATTTTAAAAATCAATATTCATAACCATTACTGGAAAAAGTGTAAGTCGGATTTTCCGATAAAATGTCCTACTAAAAAGGGCACTTTATTCAACACCTAAATATGCATTTATGCAATTTTTGCTTTATTTTTATTTTACGTGGCCATTAATACACTACGTATTTACCTGCATTTTTCCAATAACTGATAAATTTACATCAAAATCCTTGGAAGTCCAATTTTGTACTAATTTTGTCGAATATTTTCATAACGGTTTCTATTATAATTATAAAAATTACAATACATACATAGAATTACATGCTGCATCGAGTAGTAAACTAACATTTTAAACATTTTAGTTAAAACATCATGTATTTGCTGAAATGTTTTGTTATTTTCTTAATTATTTAATAAATTTTGGCAATTTTTGTTTATATAAATACATAATATTGCGTATATTACCATAAACGTAGCATTTAGCCATTAAATATATGAATATTACTATGCACATATAGGCCCATAATTATATCGCAAACCGAATAGTAACATAATAATTATAGTTTTTATTTTAAAAATCAATATTCATAACCATTTCTGGAAAAAGTGTAAGCCGGATATTCCGATAAAATGTCCCATTAAAAAGGGCACTTTATTCAACACCTAAATATGCATTTATGCAATTTTTGCTTCATTTTTATTTTACTTGGCCATTAATAAACTACGTATTTACCTGCATTTTTCCAATAACTGATAAATTTACATCAAATTCCTTGTAAGGCCAATTTTGTACTAATTTTGTCGAATATTTTCATACCGGTTTATATTGTAATTATAAAAATTACAATACATACATAAAATTACATGCTGCATCGAGTAGTAAGCTAACATTTTACACATTTTACTTAAAACATCATATTTGGGCTTAAATGAATGGTATCGGTGAAGGCTGGTGTGTAAAAATAACGAAAATGTCTTAACGTTTTGCTTTTGTTATCTGAAACAATTTGGCGGATGTATATCGTGAATGGCTCTAAGGAAAGATCTAGTTAAAGAATGGCGTGCAGAAATGACAAAAATGTGCTTTGATGTTCGGCTTTTGTTTTTTGCAAAAAGTTGTCAGAATTATGTCGTGTCTGGGATCAAATAAAAGATATCGGTTAACGCAGGTGTGCAGTAATGACAAAAATGGTATTTGCTGAAATGTTTTGTTAATTTTCTTAAGTATTTAATAAATTTTGGCAATTTTTGTTTATATAAATATATAATATTGCGTATATTACCATAAACGTAGCATTTAGCAATTAAATATATGAATATTACTATGCACATATAGGCCCATAATTATATCACAAACCGAATAGTAACATAAAAATTATTGTTTCTATTTTAAAAATCAATATTCATAACCATTTCTGGAAAAAGTGTAAGTCGGATTTTCCGATAAAATGTCCCATTAAAAAGGGCACTTTATTCAACACCTAAATATGAATTTATGCAATTTTTGCTTCATTTTTATTTTACTTGGCCATTAATAAACTACGTATTTACCTGCATTTTTCCAATTACTGATAAATTTACATAAAATTCCTTGTAAGTCTAATTTTGTACTAATTTTGTCGAATATTTTCATAACGGTTTATATTATAATTATAAAAATTACAATACATACATAGAATTACATGCTACATCGAGTAGTAAACTAACATTTTAAACATTTTAGTTAAAACATCATGTATTTGCTGAAATGTTTTGTTATTTTCTTAATTATTTAATAAATTTTGGCAATTTTTGTTTATATAAATATATAATATTGCGTATATTACCATAAACGTAGCATTTAGCAATTAAATATATGAATATTACTATGCACATATAGGCCCATAATTATATCACAAACCGAACAGTAACATAAAAATTATTGTTTCTATTTTAAAAATCAATATTCATAACCATTTCTGGAAAAAGTGTAAGTCGGATTTTCCGATAAAATGTCCCATTAAAAAGGGCACTTTATTCAACACCTAAATATGCATTTATGCAATTTTTGCTTCATTTTTATTTTACTTGGCCATTAATAAACTACGTATTTACCTGCATTTTTCCAATAACTGATAAATTTACATCAAAATCCTTGTAAGTCCAATTTTGTACTAATTTTGTCGAATATTTTCATAACGGTTTATATTATAATTAAAAAAATTACAATACATACAAAGAATTACATGCTGCATCGAGTAGTAAACTAACATTTTAAACATTTTAGTTAAAACATCATGTATTTGCTGAAATGTGTTGTTATTTTCTTAATTATTTAATAAATTTTGGCAATTTTTGTTTATATAAATACATAATATTGCGTATATTACCATAAACGTAGCATTTAGCCATTAAATATATGAATATTACTATGCACATATAGGCCCATAATTATATCGCAAACCGAATAGTAACATAATAATTATAGTTTCTATTTTAAAAATCAATATTCATAACCATTTCTGGAAAAAGTGTAAGTCGGATATTCCGATAAAATGTCCCATTAAAAAGGGCACTTTATTCAACACCTAAATATGCATTTATGCAATTTTTGCTTCATTTTTATTTTACTTGGCCATTAATAAACTACGTATTTACCTGCATTTTTCCAATAACTGATAAATTTACATCAAATTCCTTGTAAGGCCAATTTTGTACTAATTTTGTCGAATATTTTCATACCGGTTTATATTGTAATTATAAAAATTACAATACATACATAAAATTACATGCTGCATCGAGTAGTAAGCTAACATTTTACACATTTTACTTAAAACATCATATTTGGGCTTAAATGAATGGTATCGGTGAAGGCTGGTGTGTAAAAATAACAAAAATGTCTTAACGTTTTGCTTTTGTTATCTGAAACAATTTGGCGGATGTATATCGTGAATGGCTCTAAGGAAAGATCTAGTTAAAGAATGGCGTGCAGAAATGACAAAAATGTGCTTTGATGTTCGGCTTTTGTTTTTTGCAAAAAGTTGTCAGAATTATGTCGTGTCTGGGATCAAATAAAAGATATCGGTTAACGCAGGTGTGCAGTAATGACAAAAATGGTATTTGCTGAAATGTTTTGTTAATTTTCTTAAGTATTTAATAAATTTTGGCAATTTTTGTTTATATAAATATATAATATTGCGTATATTACCATAAACGTAGCATTTAGCAATTAAATATATGAATATTACTATGCACATATAGGCCCATAATTATATCACAAACCGAATAGTAACATAAAAATTATTGTTTCTATTTTAAAAATCAATATTCATAACCATTTCTGGAAAAAGTGTAAGTCGGATTTTCCGATAAAATGTCCCATTAAAAAGGGCACTTTATTCAACACCTAAATATGCATTTATGCAATTTTTGCTTCATTTTTATTTTACTTGGCCATTAATAAACTACGTATTTACCTGCATTTTTCCAATAACTGATAAATTTACATCAAATTCCTTGTAAGTCCAATTTTGTACTAATTTTGTCGAATATTTTCATAACGGTTTATATTATAATTATAAAAATTACAATACATACATAGAATTACATGCTGCATCGAGTAGTAAACTAACATTTTAAACATTTTAGTTAAAACATCATGTATTTGCTGAAATGTTTTGTTATTTTCTTAATTATTTAATAAATTTTGGCAATTTTTGTTTATATAAATACATAATATTGCGTATATTACCATAAACGTAGCATTTAGCCAATAAATATATGAATATTACTATGCACATATAGGCCCATAATTATATCGCAAACCGAATAGTAACATAATAATTATAGTTTCTATTTTAAAAATCAATATTCATAACCATTTCTGGAAAAAGTGTAAGTCGGATATTCCGATAAAATGTCCCATTAAAAAGGGCACTTTATTCAACACCTAAATATGCATTTATGCAATTTTTGCTTCATTTTTATTTTACTTGGCCATTAATAAACTACGTATTTACCTGCATTTTTCCAATAACTGATAAATTTACATCAAATTCCTTGTAAGGCCAATTTTGTACTAATTTTGTCGAATATTTTCATACCGGTTTATATTGTAATTATAAAAATTACAATACATACATAAAATTACATGCTGCATCGAGTAGTAAGCTAACATTTTACACATTTTACTTAAAACATTATATTTGGGCTTAAATGAATGGTATCGGTGAAGGCTGGTGTGTAAAAATAACGAAAATGTCTTAACGTTTTGCTTTTGTTATCTGGAACAATTTGGCGGAAGTATATCGTGAATGGCTCTAAGGAAAGATCTAGTTAAAGAATGGCGTGCAGAAATGACAAAAATGTGCTTTGTTGTTCGGCTTTTGTTTTTTGCAAAAAGTTGTCAGAATTATGTCGTGTCTGGGATCAAATAAAAGATATCGGTTAACGCAGGTGTGCAGTAATGACAAAAATGGTATTTGCTGAAATGTTTTGTTAATTTTCTTAAGTATTTAATAAATTTTGGCAATTTTTGTTTATACAAATATATATTATTGCGTATATTACCATAAACGTAGCAATTAGCAATTAAATATATGAATATTACTATGCACATATAGGCCCATAATTATATCACAGACCGAATAGTAACATAAAAATTATAGTTTTTATTTTAAAAATCAATATTCATAACCATTACTGGAAAAAGTGTAAGTCGGATTTTCCGATAAAATGTCCCATTAAAAAGGGCACTTTATTCAACACCTAAATATGCATTTATGCAATTTTTGCTTCATTTTTATTTTACTTGGCCATTAATAAACTACGTATTTACCTGCATTTTTCCAATAACTGATAAATTTACATCAAAATCCTTGTAAGTCCAATTTTGTACTAATTTTGTCGAATATTTTCATAACGGTTTATATTATAATTAAAAAAATTACAATACATACATAGAATTACATGCTGCATCGAGTAGTAAACTAACATTTTAAACATTTTAGTTAAAACATCATGTATTTGCTGAAATGTGTTGTTATTTTCTTAATTATTTAATAAATTTTGGCAATTTTTGTTTATATAAATACATAATATTGCGTATATTACCATAAACGTAGCATTTAGCCATTAAATATATGAATATTACTATGCACATATAGGCCCATAATTATATCGCAAACCGAATAGTAACATAATAATTATAGTTTCTATTTTAAAAATCAATATTCATAACCATTTCTGGAAAAAGTGTAAGTCGGATATTCCGATAAAATGTCCCATTAAAAAGGGCACTTTATTCAACACCTAAATATGCATTTATGCAATTTTTGCTTCATTTTTATTTTACTTGGCCATTAATAAACTACGTATTTACCTGCATTTTTCCAATAACTGATAAATTTACATCAAATTCCTTGTAAGGCCAATTTTGTACTAATTTTGTCGAATATTTTCATACCGGTTTATATTGTAATTATAAAAATTACAATACATACATAAAATTACATGCTGCATCGAGTAGTAAGCTAACATTTTACACATTTTACTTAAAACATCATATTTGGGCTTAAATGAATGGTATCGGTGAAGGCTGGTGTGTAAAAATAACAAAAATGTCTTAACGTTTTGCTTTTGTTATCTGAAACAATTTGGCGGATGTATATCGTGAATGGCTCTAAGGAAAGATCTAGTTAAAGAATGGCGTGCAGAAATGACAAAAATGTGCTTTGATGTTCGGCTTTTGTTTTTTGCAAAAAGTTGTCAGAATTATGTCGTGTCTGGGATCAAATAAAAGATATCGGTTAACGCAGGTGTGCAGTAATGACAAAAATGGTATTTGCTGAAATGTTTTGTTAATTTTCTTAAGTATTTAATAAATTTTGGCAATTTTTGTTTATATAAATATATAATATTGCGTATATTACCATAAACGTAGCATTTAGCAATTAAATATATGAATATTACTATGCACATATAGGCCCATAATTATATCACAAACCGAATAGTAACATAAAAATTATTGTTTCTATTTTAAAAATCAATATTCATAACCATTTCTGGAAAAAGTGTAAGTCGGATTTTCCGATAAAATGTCCCATTAAAAAGGGCACTTTATTCAACACCTAAATATGCATTTATGCAATTTTTGCTTCATTTTTATTTTACTTGGCCATTAATAAACTACGTATTTACCTGCATTTTTCCAATAACTGATAAATTTACATCAAATTCCTTGTAAGTCCAATTTTGTACTAATTTTGTCGAATATTTTCATAACGGTTTATATTATAATTATAAAAATTACAATACATACATAGAATTACATGCTGCATCGAGTAGTAAACTAACATTTTAAACATTTTAGTTAAAACATCATGTATTTGCTGAAATGTTTTGTTATTTTCTTAATTATTTAATAAATTTTGGCAATTTTTGTTTATATAAATACATAATATTGCGTATATTACCATAAACGTAGCATTTAGCCAATAAATATATGAATATTACTATGCACATATAGGCCCATAATTATATCGCAAACCGAATAGTAACATAATAATTATAGTTTCTATTTTAAAAATCAATATTCATAACCATTTCTGGAAAAAGTGTAAGTCGGATATTCCGATAAAATGTCCCATTAAAAAGGGCACTTTATTCAACACCTAAATATGCATTTATGCAATTTTTGCTTCATTTTTATTTTACTTGGCCATTAATAAACTACGTATTTACCTGCATTTTTCCAATAACTGATAAATTTACATCAAATTCCTTGTAAGGCCAATTTTGTACTAATTTTGTCGAATATTTTCATACCGGTTTATATTGTAATTATAAAAATTACAATACATACATAAAATTACATGCTGCATCGAGTAGTAAGCTAACATTTTACACATTTTACTTAAAACATTATATTTGGGCTTAAATGAATGGTATCGGTGAAGGCTGGTGTGTAAAAATAACGAAAATGTCTTAACGTTTTGCTTTTGTTATCTGGAACAATTTGGCGGAAGTATATCGTGAATGGCTCTAAGGAAAGATCTAGTTAAAGAATGGCGTGCAGAAATGACAAAAATGTGCTTTGTTGTTCGGCTTTTGTTTTTTGCAAAAAGTTGTCAGAATTATGTCGTGTCTGGGATCAAATAAAAGATATCGGTTAACGCAGGTGTGCAGTAATGACAAAAATGGTATTTGCTGAAATGTTTTGTTAATTTTCTTAAGTATTTAATAAATTTTGGCAATTTTTGTTTATACAAATATATATTATTGCGTATATTACCATAAACGTAGCAATTAGCAATTAAATATATGAATATTACTATGCACATATAGGCCCATAATTATATCACAGACCGAATAGTAACATAAAAATTATAGTTTTTATTTTAAAAATCAATATTCATAACCATTACTGGAAAAAGTGTAAGTCGGATTTTCCGATAAAATGTCCTATTAAAAAGGGCACTTTATTCAACACCTAAATATGCATTTATGCAATTTTTGCTTCATTTTTATTTTACGTGGCCATTAATACACTACGTATTTACCTGCATTTTTCCAATAACTGATAAATTTACATCAAAATCCTTGTAAGTCCAATTTTGTACTAATTTTGTCGAATATTTTCATAACGGTTTATATTATAATTATAAAAATTACAATACATACATAGAATTACATGCTGCATCAAATAGTAAACTAACATTTTAAACATTTTAGTTAAAACATCATGTATTTGCTGAAATGTTTTGTTATTTTCTTAATTATTTAATAAATTTTGGCAATTTTTGTTTATATAAATACATAATATTGCGTATATTACCATAAACGTAGCATTTAGCCATTAAATATATGAATATTACTATGCACATATAGGCCCATAATTATTTCGCAAACCGAATAGTAAAATAATAATTATAGTTTCTATTTTAAAAATCAATATTCATAACCATTTCTGGAAAAAGTGTAAGTCGGATTTTCCGATAAAATGTCCCATTAAAAAGGGCACTTTATTCAACACCTAAATATGCATTTATGCAATTTTTGCTTCATTTTTATTTTACTTGGCCATTAATCAACTACGTATTTACCTGCATTTTTCCAATAACTGATAAATTTACATCAAATTCCTTGTAAGTCCAATTTTGTACTAATTTTGTCGAATATTTTCATAACGGTTTATATTATAATTATAAAAATTACAATACATACATAGAATTACATGCTGCATCGAGTAGTAAACTAACATTTTAAACATTTTAGTTAAAACATCATGTATTTGCTGAAATGTTTTGTTATTTTCTTAATTATTTAATAAATTTTGGCAATTTTTGTTTATATAAATACATAATATTGCGTATATTACCATAAACGTAGCATTTAGCCAATAAATATATGAATATTACTATGCACATATAGGCCCATAATTATATCGCAAACCGAATAGTAACATAATAATTATAGTTTCTATTTTAAAAATCAATATTCATAACCATTTCTGGAAAAAGTGTAAGTCGGATATTCCGATAAAATGTCCCATTAAAAAGGGCACTTTATTCAACACCTAAATATGCATTTATGCAATTTTTGCTTCATTTTTATTTTACTTGGCCATTAATAAACTACGTATTTACCTGCATTTTTCCAATAACTGATAAATTTACATCAAATTCCTTGTAAGGCCAATTTTGTACTAATTTTGTCGAATATTTTCATACCGGTTTATATTGTAATTATAAAAATTACAATACATACATAAAATTACATGCTGCATCGAGTAGTAAGCTAACATTTTACACATTTTACTTAAAACATTATATTTGGGCTTAAATGAATGGTATCGGTGAAGGCTGGTGTGTAAAAATAACGAAAATGTCTTAACGTTTTGCTTTTGTTATCTGGAACAATTTGGCGGAAGTATATCGTGAATGGCTCTAAGGAAAGATCTAGTTAAAGAATGGCGTGCAGAAATGACAAAAATGTGCTTTGTTGTTCGGCTTTTGTTTTTTGCAAAAAGTTGTCAGAATTATGTCGTGTCTGGGATCAAATAAAAGATATCGGTTAACGCAGGTGTGCAGTAATGACAAAAATGGTATTTGCTGAAATGTTTTGTTAATTTTCTTAAGTATTTAATAAATTTTGGCAATTTTTGTTTATACAAATATATATTATTGCGTATATTACCATAAACGTAGCAATTAGCAATTAAATATATGAATATTACTATGCACATATAGGCCCATAATTATATCACAGACCGAATAGTAACATAAAAATTATAGTTTTTATTTTAAAAATCAATATTCATAACCATTACTGGAAAAAGTGTAAGTCGGATTTTCCGATAAAATGTCCTATTAAAAAGGGCACTTTATTCAACACCTAAATATGCATTTATGCAATTTTTGCTTCATTTTTATTTTACGTGGCCATTAATACACTACGTATTTACCTGCATTTTTCCAATAACTGATAAATTTACATCAAAATCCTTGTAAGTCCAATTTTGTACTAATTTTGTCGAATATTTTCATAACGGTTTATATTATAATTATAAAAATTACAATACATACATAGAATTACATGCTGCATCAAATAGTAAACTAACATTTTAAACATTTTAGTTAAAACATCATGTATTTGCTGAAATGTTTTGTTATTTTCTTAATTATTTAATAAATTTTGGCAATTTTTGTTTATATAAATACATAATATTGCGTATATTACCATAAACGTAGCATTTAGCCATTAAATATATGAATATTACTATGCACATATAGGCCCATAATTATTTCGCAAACCGAATAGTAAAATAATAATTATAGTTTCTATTTTAAAAATCAATATTCATAACCATTTCTGGAAAAAGTGTAAGTCGGATTTTCCGATAAAATGTCCCATTAAAAAGGGCACTTTATTCAACACCTAAATATGCATTTATGCAATTTTTGCTTCATTTTTATTTTACTTGGCCATTAATAAACTACGTATTTACCTGCATTTTTCCAATAACTGATAAATTTACATCAAATTCCTTGTAAGTCCAATTTTGTACTAATTTTGTCGAATATTTTCATAACGGTTTATATTATAATTATAAAAATTACAATACATACATAGAATTACATGCTGCATCGAGTAGTAAACTAACATTTTAAACATTTTAGTTAAAACATCATGTATTTGCTGAAATGTTTTGTTATTTTCTTAATTATTTAATAAATTTTGGCAATTTTTGTTTATATAAATACATAATATTGCGTATATTACCATAAACGTAGCATTTAGCCAATAAATATATGAATATTACTATGCATATATAGGCCCATAATTATATCGCAAACCGAATAGTAACATAATAATTATAGTTTCTATTTTAAAAATCAATATTCATAACCATTTCTGGAAAAAGTGTAAGTCGGATATTCCGATAAAATGTCCCATTAAAAAGGGCACTTTATTCAACACCTAAATATGCATTTATGCAATTTTTGCTTCATTTTTATTTTACTTGGCCATTAATAAACTACGTATTTACCTGCATTTTTCCAATAACTGATAAATTTACATCAAATTCCTTGTAAGGCCAATTTTGTACTAATTTTGTCGAATATTTTCATACCGGTTTATATTGTAATTATAAAAATTACAATACATACATAAAATTACATGCTGCATCGAGTAGTAAGCTAACATTTTACACATTTTACTTAAAACATTATATTTGGGCTTAAATGAATGGTATCGGTGAAGGCTGGTGTGTAAAAATAACGAAAATGTCTTAACGTTTTGCTTTTGTTATCTGGAACAATTTGGCGGAAGTATATCGTGAATGGCTCTAAGGAAAGATCTAGTTAAAGAATGGCGTGCAGAAATGACAAAAATGTGCTTTGTTGTTCGGCTTTTGTTTTTTGCAAAAAGTTGTCAGAATTATGTCGTGTCTGGGATCAAATAAAAGATATCGGTTAACGCAGGTGTGCAGTAATGACAAAAATGGTATTTGCTGAAATGTTTTGTTAATTTTCTTAAGTATTTAATAAATTTTGGCAATTTTTGTTTATACAAATATATATTATTGCGTATATTACCATAAACGTAGCAATTAGCAATTAAATATATGAATATTACTATGCACATATAGGCCCATAATTATATCACAGACCGAATAGTAACATAAAAATTATAGTTTTTATTTTAAAAATCAATATTCATAACCATTACTGGAAAAAGTGTAAGTCGGATTTTCCGATAAAATGTCCTATTAAAAAGGGCACTTTATTCAACACCTAAATATGCATTTATGCAATTTTTGCTTCATTTTTATTTTACGTGGCCATTAATACACTACGTATTTACCTGCATTTTTCCAATAACTGATAAATTTACATCAAAATCCTTGTAAGTCCAATTTTGTACTAATTTTGTCGAATATTTTCATAACGGTTTATATTATAATTATAAAAATTACAATACATACATAGAATTACATGCTGCATCAAATAGTAAACTAACATTTTAAACATTTTAGTTAAAACATCATGTATTTGCTGAAATGTTTTGTTATTTTCTTAATTATTTAATAAATTTTGGCAATTTTTGTTTATATAAATACATAATATTGCGTATATTACCATAAACGTAGCATTTAGCCATTAAATATATGAATATTACTATGCACATATAGGCCCATAATTATTTCGCAAACCGAATAGTAAAATAATAATTATAGTTTCTATTTTAAAAATCAATATTCATAACCATTTCTGGAAAAAGTGTAAGTCGGATTTTCCGATAAAATGTCCCATTAAAAAGGGCACTTTATTCAACACCTAAATATGCATTTATGCAATTTTTGCTTCATTTTTATTTTACTTGGCCATTAATAAACTACGTATTTACCTGCATTTTTCCAATAACTGATAAATTTACATCAAATTCCTTGTAAGTCCAATTTTGTACTAATTTTGTCGAATATTTTCATAACGGTTTATATTATAATTATAAAAATTACAATACATACATAGAATTACATGCTACATCGAGTAGTAAACTAACATTTTAAACATTTTAGTTAAAACATCATGTATTTGCTGAAATGTTTTGTTATTTTCTTAATTATTTAATAAATTTTGGCAATTTTTGTTTATATAAATATATAATATTGCGTATATTACCATAAACGTAGCATTTAGCAATTAAATATATGACTATTACTATGCACATATAGGCCCATAATTATATCACAAACCGAATAGTAACATAAAAATTATTGTTTCTATTTTAAAAATCAATATTCATAACCATTTCTGGAAAAAGTGTAAGTCAGATTTTCCGATAAAATGTCCCATTAAAAAGGGCACTTTATTCAACACCTAAATATGCATTTATGCAATTTTTGCTTCCTTTTTATTTTACTTGGCCATTAATAAACTACGTATTTACCTGCATTTTTCCAATAACTGATAAATTTACATCAAATTCCTTGTAAGTCCAATTTTGTACTACTTTTGTCGAATATTTTCATAACGGTTTATATAATAATTATAAAAATTACAATACATACATAGAATTACATGCTGCATCGAGTAGTAAACTAACATTTTAAACATTTTAGTTAAAACATCATGTATTTGCTGAAGGTTTTTTTTATTTTCTTAATTATTTAATAAATTTTGGCAATTTTTGTTTATATAAATATATAATATTGCGTATATTACCATAAACGTAGCATTTAGCAATTAAATATATGAATATTACTATGCACATATAGGCCCATAATTATATCACAAACCGAATAGTAACATAAAAATTATTGTTTCTATTTTAAAAATCAATATTCATAACCATTTCTGGAAAAAGTGTAAGTCGGATTTTCCGATAAAATGTCCCATTAAAAAGGGCACTTTATTCAACACCTAAATATGCATTTATGCAATTTTTGCTTCATTTTTATTTTACTTGGCCATTAATAAACTACGTATTTACCTGCATTTTTCCAATAACTGATAAATTTACATCAAATTCCTTGTAAGTCCAATTTTGTACTAATTTTGTCGAATATTTTCATAACGGTTTATATAATAATTATGAAAATTACAATACATACATAGAATTACATGCTGCATCGAGTAGTAAACTAACATTTTAAACATTTTAGTTAAAACATCATGTATTTGCTGAAATGTTTTGTTATTTTCTTAATTATTTAATAGATTTTGGCAATTTTTGTTTATATAAATATATAATATTGCGTATATTACCATAAACGTAGCATTTAGCAATTAAATATATGAATATTACTATGCACATATAGGCCCATAAATATATCGCAAACCGAATAGTAACATAATAATTATAGTTTCTATTTTAAAAATCAATATTCATAACCATTTCTGGAAAAAGTGTAAGTCGGATTTTCCGATAAAATGTCCCATTAAAAAGGGCACTTTATTCAACACCTAAATATGCATTTATGCAATTTTTGCTTCATTTTTATTTTACTTGGCCATTAATAAACTACGTATTTACCTGCATTTTTCCAATAACTGATAAATTTACATCAAATTCCTTGTAAGGCCAATTTTGTACTAATTTTGTCGAATATTTTCATACCGGTTTATATTGTAATTATAAAAATTACAATACATACATAAAATTACATGCTGCATCGAGTAGTATACTAACATTTTACACATTTTACTTAAAACATCATGTTTGGGCTTAAATGAATGGTATCGGTGAAGGCTGGTGTGTAAAAATAACGAAAATGTCTTAACGTTTTGCTTTTGTTATCTGGAACAATTTGGCGGAAGTATATCGTGAATGGCTCTAAGGAAAGATCTAGTTAAAGAATGGCGTGCAGAAATGACAAAAATGTGCTTTGTTGTTCGGCTTTTGTTTTTTGCAAAAAGTTGTCAGAATTATGTCGTGTCTGGGATCAAATAAAAGATATCGGTTAACGCAGGTGTGCAGTAATGACAAAAATGGTATTTGCTGAAATGTTTTGTTAATTTTCTTAAGTATTTAATAAATTTTGGCAATTTTTGTTTATACAAATATATAATATTGCGTTTATTACCATAAACGTAGCATTTAGCAATTAAATATATGAATATTACTATGCACATATAGGCCCATAATTATATCACAGACCGAATAGTAACATAAAAATTATAGTTTTTATTTTAAAAATCAATATTCATAACCATTACTGGAAAAAGTGTAAGTCGGATTTTCCGATAAAATGTCCCATTAAAAAGCGCACTTTATTCAACACCTAAATATGCATTTTTGCAATTTTTGCTTCATTTTTATTTTACGTGGCCATTAATACACTACGTATTTACCTGCATTTTTCCAATAACTGATAAATTTACATCAAATTCCTTGTAAGTCCAATTTTGTACTAATTTTGTCGAATATTTTCATAACGGTTTATATTATAATTATAAAAATTACAATACATACATAGAATTACATGCTGCATCGAGTAGTAAACTAACATTTTAAACATTTTAGTTAAAACATCATGTATTTGCTGAAATGTTTTGTTATTTTCTTAATTATTTAATAAATTTTGGCAATTTTTGTTTATATAAATATATAATATTGCGTATATTACCATAAACGTAGCATTTAGCAATTAAATATATGAATATTACTATGCACATATAGGCCCATAAATATATCGCAAACCGAATAGTAACATAATAATTATAGTTTCTATTTTAAAAATCAATATTCATAACCATTTCTGGAAAAAGTGTAAGTCGGATTTTCCGATAAAATGTCCCATTAAAAAGGGCACTTTATTCAACACCTAAATATGCATTTATGCAATTTTTGCTTCATTTTTATTTTACTTGGCCATTAATAAACTACGTATTTACCTGCATTTTTCCTATAACTGATAAATTTACATCAAATTCCTTGTAAGTCCAATTTTGTACTAATTTTATCGAATATTTTCATACCGGTTTATATAATAATTATAAAAATTACAATACATACATAAAATTACATGCTGCATCGAGTAGTATACTAACATTTTACACATTTTACTTAAAACATCATGTTTGGGCTTAAATGAATGGTATCGGTGAAGGCTGGTGTGTAAAAATAACGAAAATGTCTTAACGTTTTGCTTTTGTTATCTGGAACAATTTGGCGGAAGTATATCGTGAATGGCTCTAAGGAAAGATCTAGTTAAAGAATGGCGTGCAGAAATGACAAAAATGTGCTTTGTTGTTCGGCTTTTGTTTTTTGCAAAAAGTTGTCAGAATTATGTCGTGTCTGGGATCAAATAAAAGATATCGGTTAACGCAGGTGTGCAGTAATGACAAAAATGGTATTTGCTGAAATGTTTTGTTAATTTTCTTAAGTATTTAATAAATTTTGGCAATTTTTGTTTATACAAATATATAATATTGCGTATATTACCATGAACGTAGCATTTAGCAATTAAATATATGAATATTACTATGCACATATAGGCCCATAATTATATCACAGACCGAATAGTAACATAAAAATTATAGTTTTTATTTTAAAAATCAATATTCATAACCATTACTGGAAAAAGTGTAAGTCGGATTTTCCGATAAAATGTCCCATTAAAAAGGGCACTTTATTCAACACCTAAATATGCATTTATGCAATTTTTGCTTTATTTTTATTTTACGTGGCCATTAATACACTACGTATTTACCTGCATTTTTCCAATAACTGATAAATTTACATCAAATTCCTTGTAAGTCCAATGTTGTACTAATTTTGTCGAATATTTTCATAACGGTTTATATAATAATTATAAAAATTACAAAACATACATAGAATTACATGCTGCATCGAGTAGTAAACTAACATTTTAGTTAAAACATCATGTATTTGCTGAAATGTTTTGTTATTTTCTTAATTATTTAATAAATTTTGGCAATTTTTGTTTATATAAATATATAATAATGCGTATATTACCATAAACGTAGCATTTAGCAATTAAATATATGAATATTACTATGCACATATAGGCCCATAAATATATCGCAAACCGAATAGTAACATAATAATTATAGTTTCTATTTTAAAAATCAATATTCATAACCATTTCTGGAAAAAGTGTTAGTCGGATTTTCCGATAAAATGTCCCATTAAAAAGGGCACTTTATTCAACACCTAAATATGCATTTATGCAATTTTTGCTTCATTTTTATTTTACTTGGCCATTAATAAACTACGTATTTACCTGCATTTTTCCTATAACTGATAAATTTACATCAAATTCCTTGTAAGTCCAATTGTGTACTAATTTTATCGAATATTTTCATACCGGTTTATATTGTAATTATAAAAATTACAATACATACATAAAATTACATGCTGCATCGAGTAGTAAGCTAACATTTTACACATTTTACTTAAAACATCATATTTGGGCTTAAATGAATGGTATCGGTGAAGGCTGGTGTGCAAAAATAACGAAAATGTCTTAACGTTTTGCTTTTGTTATCTGGACCAATTTGGCGGAAGTATATCGTGAATGGCTCTAAGGAAAGATCTAGTTAAAGAATGGCGTGCAGAAATGACAAAAATGTGCTTTGTTGTTCGGCTTTTGTTTTTTGCAAAAAGTTGTCAGAATTATGTCGTGTCTGGGATCAAATAAAAGATATCGGTTAACGCAGTTGTGCAGTAATGACAAAAATCTTATTTGCTGAAATGTTTTGTTAATTTTCTTAAGTATTTAATAAATTTTGGCAATTTTTGTTTATACAAATATATAATATTGCGTTTATTACCATAAACGTAGCATTTAGCAATTAAATATATGAATATTACTATGCACATATAGGCCCATAATCATATCACAGACCGAATAGTAACATAAAAATTATAGTTTTTATTTTAAAAATCAATATTCATAACCAATACTGGAAAAAGTGTAAGTCGGATTTTCCGATAAAATGTCTCATTAAAAAGGGCACCTTATTCAACACCTAAATATACATTTATGCAATTTTTGCTTCATTTTTATTTTACGTGGCCATTAATACACTACGTATTTACCTGCATTTTTCCAATAACTGATAAATTTATATCAAAATCCTTGTAGGTCCAATTTTGTACTAATTTTGTCGAATATTTTCATAACGGTTTATATTATAATTATAAAAATTACAATACATACATAGAATTACATGCTGCATCGAGTAGTAAACTAACATTTTAAACATTTTAGTTAAAACATTATGTATTTGCTGAAACGTTTTGTTATTTTCTTAATTATTTAATATTTTTTGGCAATTTTTGTTTATATAAATATATAATATTGCGTATATTACCATAAACGTAGCATTTAGCAATTAAATATATGAATATTACTATGCACATATAGGCCCATAATTATATCGCAAACAGAATAGTAACATAATAATTATAGTTTCTATTTTAAAAATCAATATTCATAACCATTTCTGGAAAAAGTGTAAGTCGGATTTTCCGATAAAATGTCCCATTAAAAAGGGCACTTTATTCAACACCTAAATATGCATTTATGCAATTTTTGCTTCATTTTTATTTTACTTGGCCATTAATAAACTACGTATTTACCTGCATTTTTCCAATAACTGATAAATATACATCAAATTCCTTGTAAGGCCAATTTTGTACTAATTTTGTCGAATATTTTCATACCGGTTTATATTGTAATTATAAAAATTACAATACATACATAAAATTACATGCTGCATCGGGTAGTAAACTAACATTTTACACATTTTACTTAAAAAATCATGTTTGGGCTTAAATGAATGGTATCGGTGAAGGCTGGTGTGTAAAAATAACGAAAATGTCTTAACGTTTTGCTTTTGTTATCTGGAACAATTTGGCGGAAGTATATCGTGAATGGCTCTAAGGAAAGATCTAGTTAAAGAATGGCGTGCAGATATGACAAAAATGTGCTTTGTTGTTCGGCTTTTGTTTTTTGCAAAAAGTTGTCAGAATTATGTCGTGTCTAGGATCAAATAAAAGATATCGGTTAACGCAGGTGTGCAGTAATGACAAAAATGGTATTTGCTGAAATGTTTTGTTAATTTTCTTAAGTAATTAATAAATTTTGTCAATTTTTGTTTATACAAATATATAATATTGCGTATATTACCATAAACGTAGCATTTAGCAATTAAATATATGAATATTACTATGCACATATAGGCCCATAATTATATCACAGACCGAATAGTAACATAAAAATTATAGTTTTTATTTTAAAAATCAATATTCATAACCATTTCTGGAAAAAGTGTAAGTCGGATTTTCCGATAAAATGTCCCATTAAAAAGGGCACTTTATTCAACACCTAAATATGCATTTATGCAATTTTTGCTTCATTTTTATTTTACTTGGCCATTAATAAACTACGTATTTACCTGCATTTTTCCAATAACTGATAAATTTACATCAAATGCCTTGTAAGTCCAATTTTGTACTAATTTTGTCGAATATTTTCATAACGGTTTATATAATAATTATAAAAATTACAATACATACATAGAATTACATGCTGCATCAAGTAGTAAACTAACATTTTAAACATTTTAGTTAAAACATCATGTATTTGCTGCAATGTTTTGTTATTTTCTTAATTATTTAATAAATTTTGGCAATTTTTGTAAGTCGGATTTTCCGATAAAATGTCTCATTAAAAAGGGCACTTTATTCAACACCTAAATATGCATTTATGCAATTTTTGCTTCATTTCTATTTTACTTGGCCATTAATACACTACGTATTTACCTGCATTTTTCCAATAACT
Source organism: Stenolophus ochropezus (assembly GCA_035578165.1). Taxonomy (NCBI): domain Eukaryota; kingdom Metazoa; phylum Arthropoda; class Insecta; order Coleoptera; family Carabidae; genus Stenolophus; species Stenolophus ochropezus. The sequence goes on from JAQOWZ010000121.1 coordinate 55,350, forward strand.
GATAAATTTATATCAAAATCCTTGTAGGTCCAATTTTGTACTAATTTTGTCGAATATTTTCATAACGGTTTATATTATAATTATAAAAATTACAATACGTACATAGAATTACATGCTGCATCGAGTAGTAAACTAACATTTTAAACATTTTAGTTAAAACATTATGTATTTGCTGAAATGTTTTGTTATTTTCTTAATTATTTAATAATTTTTGGCAATTTTTGTTTATATAAATATATAATATTGCGTATATTACCATAAACGTAGCATTTAGCAATTAAATATATGAATATTACTATGCACATATAGGCCCATAATTATATCGCAAACAGAATAGTAACAAAATAATTATAGTTTCTATTTTAAAAATCAATATTCATAACCATTTCTGGAAAAAGTGTAAGTCGGATTTTCCGATAAAATGTCCCATTAAAAAGGACACTTTATTGTACACCTAAATATGCATTTATGCAATTTTTCTTCATTTTTATTTTACTTGGCCATTAATAAACTACGTATTTACCTGCATTTTTCCAATAACTGATAAATTTATATCAAAATCCTTGTAAGTCCAATTTTGTACTAATTTTGTCGAATATTTTCATAACGGTTTATATTATAATTATAAAAATTACAATAAATGTTTATTAAAGTAACTAAACAAAAAACAAATATTCCCAAATGAACGTTACTGAAGACAGTGAATGTTATATTAGGCTAGGTCACGATGAGGGCTAGCGTGCAAAATGAACAAAAATGTTCTATATCGAACGGCTTTTGCTTTTTGCAAAAAGTTGTGAGAAGTATGTGGCGTTTGGTATCAAATGAAGAGGCTCGATAAGGGCTGGCGTGTAGAATTAACAAAACTGATTAATGTTGATCGGCTTTTGTTTTTTGCAAAACTTTCTCAAAGGCACGTCGAGTTTGATTTCAAATGAAAGGTCTCGTTGAGGGCTAGCGAGCAGAATTGACAAAAATGTTCCATTCCGATCGGCTTTTGTTTTCTGCAAAAAGTTCTCAAAGGTATGTCGAGTTTGGTCTCAAATGAAAGTTCTCGGTGAGGGCTGGCGTGCATAATTAAGAAAAATGTTTAAAATCGACCGGCTTTTGTTTTTTTTTGCAAAAAGTTGTCAGAAATATGTCGTGTTTGGTATTGAATGAAAGGTCTTGGCGAGGGTTCGCGTAGAAAATTGACAAATGGTCTATGTCGATCGGCTTTTGTTTTATGCAACAAGTTGTCAGAAATATGTCGTGTTTAATATCGAATAAATGGTCTTGTTGAGGGCTAGCGTGCAGAATTGACAGAAATGTTCCATTCCGATCGGCTTTTGTTTTCTGCAAAAAGTTCTCAAAAGTATGTCGAGTTTGGTCTCAAATGAAACGTCTTGTTGAGAGCTAGCGTGCAGAATTGACAAAAATGTGCTATGTCGACCGGTTTTTGTTTTTTGCAAAAAGTTGTCAGAAGTGTATGGTGTTTGGTATCAAATGAAAGGTTTCAATGAGGGCTGTTGGACAGAATTAATAAAAATTGTCAATGTCGATCGGTTTTTGTTTTTTGCAAAAGGTTGTCACAAGTATATAGTGTTTGGTATAAAATGAAAAGTCTTGGTGTGGGCTAGCGTACAGATATGATAAAAATGTTTCATGTCGATCGACTTTTGTTTTATGTAGAAAGTTGTCAGAAGTATGTCGTGTTTGGTATCAAATGACAGGTCTCGGTGAGGGCTGGGGTACATAAATGACAAAAATGTTTCATGCTGATCGGCTTTTGTTTTTTGCAAAAAATTATTGGAAGTATAACGTGTTTGCAATCTAATGAAAGATCTTGGAGAGGCCTGAAGTGCAAATATGAAATAATTGTTTCATGTCGATCGGCATTTGTTTTTTGCACTGACAGCGGAGCTCTAGGGAATGTTCGGCGTAGCCGAGAATTCGCTAGTATCCTATACTAAACGATTAGATTCACTATATATCTATCTATCTATAGATTCATCACGAGCATCAAGTAACATTTGTAAAGGCCTATGCAAGTGATTGTTATAATTTTTTTTTAATATGTGGGGACTAATAAGATCTGATACCTTTTGGGTGTCTCATATTTTTACTGTTAGTGTTTTCGTGTAAAAAGTTGAAACTGTGCACAAATGCTGCCCTGAAACAATGGATCCCCGAGGCCATGTCTAAAGTTAAGAAGAATCACGCCGTCATCCGTCACTTTTGACAATCTGTCTATGAATTTTAAATGAGTTTATCTATTAATAGAACATTAATATCAAAGATTTAAAAACAACTTCATGAATAATAGCCTTGAGCAAAGGTATTACAACTAATTTAAGTTTAAAACATAACGTATTTATTAATATAAATTTTGACGTTCCCAATGTCAATAGTCAATGTTACCAAATGTGTGTTAAAGTAACTAAATTAAAACCAAATATTCCTAAACTTACTTCACTGAAGACGGTGGCAGTTGTATTAGGGTTGACAATATTAATTTATAAATTTAAAAATTATCTACTATTTTTTAATACAAACAGTGTTGCTAAATTATAAAGTAACTAAATAAAAATCAAATATTCCGAAATAAAATAAATTGAATACTTTGCTGTGTTTGTAACAAAAGAAAGGAAACCATAAGGGCCAGTTTTAAAATGATAAAAAATATTAGTCATGTAGATCTACATTTGTTTTTCGTAAAAAGTTGTTAGAAGTAGGTCGTCCTTGGGTTTTAAGGAAACGACACAATACGGACTGGTGTGCACGAATGACAAAAATGTTCTACATAGATTAGAATTTGTTTTTTGCAAAATGTTGTCAGAATAATGTCGCGTTGGGGTATTTTAGAATTACATAAGACAATATTGCCAAATGTTTAATAAAGTAACTAAACAAAGAACAAATACTCCCAAATGAACGTTACTGAACACAGTGAATGTTATATTAGGCTAGGTCACGATGAGGGCTAGCGTGCAAAATGAACAAAAATGTTCTATATCGAACGGCTTTTGTTTTTTGCAAAAAGTTGTGAGAAGTATGTGGTGTTTGATATTAAATGAAAAGGCTCGATTTTTCAAAGGTATGTCGAGTTTGGTCTCAAATGAATGGCCTCGTTGAGGGCTAGCGTGCAGATTTGACAAAAATGTTCCATGTCGATCGGATTTTGTTTCATGCAAAAAGTTGTTAGAAGTATGTCGTGTTTGGTATCAAATGATAGGTCTCGGGGAGGGATAGTTTGCAGAATTGACAAAAATGTGCTATGTCGATCGGTAATGGTTTTTTGCAAAAAGTTATCAATGAAGGCTAGTGTGCAGAATTAATGAAAATTGTCATTGTCGATCGGCTTTTGTTTTTTTTTGCAAAAGGTTTGTCACAAGTATATAGTGTTTGTGTGTGGGCTAGCGTGTAGATATGATAAAAATGTTTCATGTCGATCAACTTTTTTTTTATGCAGAAAGTTGTCAAAAGGATGTGGTATACCATACACCACAAATGAAAGGTCTCGGTGAAAGTTGGGGTACATAAATGACTAAAATATTTCATGTCGACCGGCTTTTGTTTTTTGCAAAATATTATTAGAAGTATATCGTGGTTGCAATCTAATGAAAGGTTTCGGTGAGGGCTGACATGCAGATATGAAAAAACTTGTTCATGTCGATTAGTATTTGATTCTTGCACTGACAGCGGAGCTTTAGGGAATTCGCTAGTCCTAAACTACTTTGATAGATTCACTATGTATATATATATATATATATATATATATATATATATATATAGTGAATCTATCATATATATATATATATATATATATATATATATATATATATATATATGTATATATATATATTGTGACGTCGTTACGTCGTCAGTCCCTATCGTTCTCGAAAACGTGTGACGGACTACGGCGTTACCTTCGCGTCACACAATGTAAAATACGTCGTCACAGCCTACAAAACAAAAACTCGTGCAAAAGCACCATAATTAGTCGACAGGCACGGTATAATAAAATATACAAACGCTGTCGCACTATTCGTTGCCAAATTTCGGGCGCCACCCTACGTAACGGTAGAGACGTCTAACTCGCAGGCTGACTGACGACGGCCACGGATTTCTCAATGGAGAAAAATGTCCAAGGTTCGGATTCCAACATTGGTTGTGGTCGCTCGCTTGAACACAACATCACGGAGCGACTTTCCAAAAAGAGACAGTAAAAAGACGTAAATAAAAGCATAAATAAATTTAGAATAAAAATCTGTTATTCTTACAACCTGCGTTGCTCGCTCACCCACGTGCAAGCGATTAGTTAGTCCTGGCGGTGGCCGATGGACAAGCCGAATCCTGTTCCGCGGCTCACGAAGCAAAATGACGGTTTCGAGGATTCTTTGTACGCCGAAATTCATCCAAAATTATCTTGATTGTGGTAGCGCAATCACTAGTTCTTCTCTGCTCCTAGTAATTGGAATTCACAAACTATCGCAATTTTCGCACAACTCGTGCACGGGATGAAAATGAACGATTTTCTCACACACACGTTTTGCTCACATAAGGGTGTGAAAAACGGCAAAACACTATTCCAATTTTCCCATAAATACTTCACTTCCACTTACCTTACGTTCACCAGTGGAAGGATAGGAAAACAAATGAAAAGAATTCAAATAAAAATCTCTGCTTCACAACTTTTATTTTTTACGTCTTTATTTGGCCAAAAACTCAATTACAATTTACAATATAAAAATAAATAAATAACATTCAACATTAAATACGATACAAACAGTAATAAAAAGACTTACTATTGCCTTAAGTCACTAAACGAGTTAATTTCGCCGCATGAAATTAACTGAACGAGTAACTTGACTACAATCCAAACACATGTTCGATGGTTATGTTTTTCAAAACTCCACTTTCACAAAAACCACTGCGATGTGTTTGGCACTACACTACGTAGAACATTATCTTGCATCTCATGGTGTTTGAATCAAGGAAATCGGAGCAATGGTTTGCAGAACACTTCACCAAAACACAATGTAAACAAATAACTCTTCATGCTGTTCTGCCATTACGAGACATGCGCGCGCTGGCCTTGCGCGGTTGCTTGATTCAAATACAAATTCTAGGCAATGGATTTTAAAATAATTGGAAGGTAGAGCTGCGGTAAACTTGACTTCAAATTTACGTTCAAAAATACTGTAAAATAAAACTGCATCGTGACGCTTCGTCACAATATATATATATATATATATATATATATATATATATATATATATATTTGGATTCATCACGACGATCGGGCATCGTTTGTCCAGCTCAAACTCTTAGACAGTTCAAGTAATTGCTGTAATTTTTTCTCCAAGTTGTAGTGTCTATTGTGCCGGAGTGCCTTTTGGAGGTCTCATATTTTTACTGTAAGTGGTTTTTGTTTGAAAAAAAAATAAAAACTGCGTAAAACTGGTCGACTGAAACAATGGATCCCAGAGGCCATGTCTACATTTAACAAGAATCACGGTTGTCATCCATTAATTTTAATTGATTTATTTTGAAAATGAAAAAAAATATTTTAAATGTTATTATATTTTCATACATTATAATAGTGAGCGAATTATATACAAATACACTGAATGTTACGTGGTGTATTTAAAATATTTAATTTTATGACATCTGACGTTTATCATCCGTCGGTCTATAACCAAAAAATTCGTTACATAAGTTTAAAATTTTCAAAGATAAATATACAGAAATATAAAGTAAACTATGTTTAAAAGAACATGTATAATACACTTTGTGATGTAAGTATATCATTTTAAATTTTGTTTCGTTGTGTTTAAAGATGTATTTTCATTTCAGTTACAATTTTTAATTGGTTACCCAAACAAGAGTACATTTATAGAAGAGAAATAACATAAAATTACTGATAATAACACTACTGAAGTGTAACGGATTGTCATAAAAGTGCATTGTACATAATAAGTAAGGGCAAACCTTATTTACAATGATGATAAACGTTTTCTTGACCAGGATCGTGATGAAGGGGAATAAAATTTCTGGAGTTTAGTTAGGATTTTTTAAAAAGTTTTATTACAACTCCAACTAGCTTCGGCCTCACTTAGGCCTTCAGGGACTACAATATTATTTAGTGGTGTTACAAGATATAAAATTAGTTTATAACAGAAATTACAAAAAACTTACCTGTAAGTCAAATGATGAAAATTTTTTGATGGATATTATTTGATATAATGAACATATTAAAATAAAAATGTCTGTTAAACATTAAAGAACATTAGTCAGTTGAATAAAATTATAATAAATTAGGATGATATGGATAACATGGATGATCGTGAATAAAAATATATTTTTTTACAAGTTAATTGTGACGTGTTAATTTCACCGTAGATAATTCACAAGTGGAACGACTAATAGTATCATGTTTAGTTAGTTTAATTTTAATATAGGGGGTTGGATAGTTTTATTTTATTTATTGTAAATGTTACTATATATTGGTAATTGTTTTTATTTTTAAATTGAGTTTTAAATGTGATGTGCTAATCTTTTAGCATTTTAGATTTACATTGTTTTTGTCATTATTTATATGGAGCATCTCAAGTGTTAATCTTTTATTTAAATTCTTCTCTGTTGTCAAAATTTTAGTATTGTTGTAGTCGAATGTGTGATTTTTTGTTCTACAGTGTTCTACAAGCGCACATTTACCAGTATTATTGTTATTTGTATGTTTTTTACTGTTTCTATTGTGTTCTTCTAATCTAATTTTTAAATGTCGTTTTGTTTGTCCCGTGTATTGTGCTTCGCAATCCTTACATGGTACTTTATATATGATGTTTGATTTTATATTTTTATCTACTTTTGATTTTAAGTTTGTGAACACATTTTCTACTTTTTTAATTGTTTTGTAACCTATTTTTACGTTTAAATTTGATTCAAATAAATGTTTTATTTTTGATGTAATGCCATCTATGTGTATGAAAGACACGTACGTCGGTAAATCAGTATTTGTTGATGGTTGAATATTATTATTACACTGTATTCTATTTTTGTTAATATTATGATTGTTTTTTGTGTTTTTGTAATAATACATTAACGAGGCCTGTAGGATAATCATTTTCTTTTAATAATTTTTTTATTTTGTTGATTATCTCATGTTGATATTGTTGTGAGGTTAAGGTTAAAGATCTGTTTATTAATTTATAGGATGTGTTTATTTTTTGATTTTTAGGATGATTCGAATTGTAATTTAGGTATCTAGTACTTGTCGTCGGCTTTTTGTACCACTTTGTTAAAATAGTTCCGTTTTCAGTATGAATTAATGTAATGTCTAAAAATGGTATGCTTTTTTGGTGTTCAATTTCTGATGTAAACTGTAAGTGTTCATTGTAATCGTTGAAAGTTTGTAATGTGATATTTATTTTACAATATTTAAATTTTAATGACATATGACGTTTGTCAATATGTCAGTTATAATCATACAATCATAATGCAAGTCTTGTAATTGTTTAAAGAAATATTTAGTAAAATTAGTTTAAAAGTATAATTACACTACATTTTGTAATGCATGTAATTTTATATTTCCTTGGCGGTATTTAGATGTGTTTTCATTTCAGTTATAGTTTTTAATTGGTAAGTTATCCAAACAAGAATATATTTATAAAAAAGAAATATCATATAATTACGAATAATAACACTATTGACAAAAAAATATATTCTGGAAATCAAACAAGGCGCGTCGTATTCAATCATAAACACATTTATTTAAAAATACTGACAAACCTTTCCTTCATACCCTCTTGGAAGAAATGTTTAACAATTTATTGTACAATAATTATTTTGAATTATGTATCTGGATTATATTAAACTATATGTAACTGCATGTTATACATTCTTTATGTATTTTTTCATTTATGTATTCTTTCATCAAATTTCAGATGAAAGTAGTTGATTACAAGAACGATAAGATTTTTAAAAATTCCATTGTATTTTGTTATAGAATGAGATGATGTTTTAGATGAAAACGTTTACAAAAACAAAGTATCTATCCAATTACTCATTTATAATTAATATTTCAAACAATAAACACTTTCTGAAACCAAATAATAATCAAAATATGCGTTTGATGACATATGCTCTTAGTCGAATGTGACTGTGAATAGATTGCATGAAAATTCATATTTTGACTACGAAATAATGCAAAAGAATCTTTGCAAATTGTTGGATATAAGTTTAAGGTATGATATAAATATTTTTAAGTATATTTTTAATTTTTATCACTTACAGATGTCATATTAGGTTACTGGCTGTAATCAAATTAAATGAAATAAAGCTATTTTTATCATAAATAATGCTATAAAAAAAGAATAAGTATAATATAATCTTTTATAAACAACCATAAAGTTTTAAAAAATTGATTATTTATGCCAAAATTTGTGATGATGAAAGTTACGAGCAGGGTTTGCAAGTTCTTACAGTTAGTTTTAGTTATTATTCTGTAGTTATAAACATGCCATTTTAAAATATATTATTATACTTTTATATTCATTGGATAGTAAATGAAAATTACTTTATGAACATTATTATTTCATATATTTTACTTATTTTATTCAATTCAAATTTGTCAATCTGACATCTAAAATTCATGTTCTAAACGAAGTGTACCTAATAAAATGATAAGATATATTTTAAAGGGTTTTAATTAGAAACCAAAATTATTTAACATTTAACAGTGAGCCTTTAGATTCTCAAAAATTTAAAAGAAAACGGCCAACTTTGATTGCATCCAGTGGCCTGGAATATTGTTTATCCAGAAGCACGATTATCCAGAAACAATATTATTGCAGCTATTTTTTTATAATTTCAGGTTTATATAACAGCACTTCTGAAATAATGAAATAATAAATTCAAGATCACATAAACAATGGGAGTAATGAAAAATCGTGTGTCTTCTATTAGAAAAATATTTATTTATTTGTAACAGGCAATTGTCTATTCGAAATATATAAAATATTGTATATTTTGTTTTACATTATTAAGCAGAGAGAAATCGATTCAGTAATCATGTATATTTCTGAATTATACTTGTTTGACAAGTGGTTAAATTAATTTCAGATAAAAATCATAATAAAATCTGCATTTTATTTCCCATTTTGTTATACATCGAATATTAGTTTCTTTCATCGTAATGTTTATACTTATATTTTTTACAGTAACTAATTAAGTAGTATACCATTAGCCCATTAACGTGAAACAATTGCTGCTATGTTAGTACCATTGCCATATTTCAACAGTTTTAAAAAATCAGATGCCCAAAATGTAACCTATATAGTACAATAAATTTCTCGCTTCTACCTGTATAAACTATTTTATTATCCATAACCTTTTTATATGGTGTCAGTTGTTTGTGTTATATTTAATGTTTCTAGTAAATGACTTTGACTCAAACTTTGCTGTATTCATGCACACATATATCCAGACCGACGGATCGACAGACATGCTAAAAATAAATAAAACCATGGAATATGGTCGCATGCTTCAACAGTGAATAAATCATTTATATATCAATATAACTTATTCATTCAATAAACTAAAACGAAATTCACTATCACAATTTAAGAATTCCATTACTAAGGAGAGATTTATTCATAGAATATGTAATTATTGTGAAAAGTAGGCTGTAAATAATGTCTTATTGAAAGATAATGACTACAAAATAATGAAAACTAATTTAGAATTTGGATGTTTAATGTCAAGGTACCAAAGCAATTCAAAACTTAAAATGAATATATTATACATTAAAGAGAATATAATATTTTTAAATTGAAATCAACCGATGCCTAACAAGTTATATGAAATGATAAAAATATAATTGTTATGAAAATTTAGTTACATGAATAGATACATTATTAGCACTTACAAATATAATATAAATATAATAATTTTTACATGACTACTCTCACTCAGCTAACTTAATTTCTATCAAATTATTGCTCATGTTTCTTTTGCTATTCGATAACATTCACAAATTCTGATTGTCGGTGCGAGCTGCAATATTTATTATAGCTTATATATTTATAATCACTGAATTTATCATGTAGATGTAATGTAATATGCATTTGGACGGCCACAGTGCACGTTAAGAAGATTCGGCACAATAAGAAAAACTAGTTAACTTCATGTTTATGAATCACTGTTAGTGTTCTTGACTAATCAGTCTGTTCCTCGTGTTTGCGAAGAAAATAGTATTTTGTTATCAATATTCGTTCTTAACTTTTCATCAGCTTTGCTTGTGTTCTTATAGAAATATTAGTGTTTATTGTTTATACTCCATATACTTCTCTAATTACTTTACTTTTTACAATTTATTCTACTTTTTAACATCTTCTTCACTGACTTATTTGTTTTCAAACAATGGAGCGTTTAGACGGCCACCGTTCTAATAGCCAAGTGTTTGTTTTTGGTGGCTTTATTTATGTTGTTAGCCGATGATATCAGGATGTAACCTATTTAGTATGCAAAAATCGGGAAACTTGTTCCGCCCGCTTAACTTTAAGGAATCAAATTCCAATGATTACACAGCATCATAGCCATGAAGCGGATCTTGCTAAAATACAACTTTATCGGCTGAAGACATCGCTGAGAAGACGTGCTCAACAAGAAAATACTGAACTGGAGGTAATTTTTAGAGAAGAGGAAAGACGGTATCCTGAAGGAGCAGCTCTGCTAGGTGGATATGAGAGTATCCGCTCTACTTTGTATCGCAGCAGAAGACTTGGAACTCCAAGAATTCCAGATACCATAGTCGAGTACTCGACCATAATACGTCAAAGGCAGTATGTTGAAAATATAAATTATTTATAATAAAATCTTAAGATAAAAAATTTCAGATGGTTTACATGGTATGGACGCGACTTGCATCCAGCCGAAAACGATTTTTTTAGAGGCCACGTAACTAGTACAGACAATAGTGTCTCAGCAATATTTATGTCTGAAACTATAGTAGCTTTTATTCGCCAGCAGGCTGGCGTCCATCTCCACATGGACGCTACTTTTAAAGTAGTACCTCGCACTGGAGACTTTTTTAGACTTTTCATCTGTTATTTGCTTTGATGGAAAGAAAAAGTAGATCTGCTTATGAATCCGTTTTAAACTACTTGTCGAGGGTCATGGGGAACACTCTAGTCGAAAGTGTAATGGCCGACTATGAAACGGCGTTAAGAGTTGCGATAGTACGGGTTTTAGGCGGCAACACAAGACTGAAGGGTTGTTGGTTCCATTACTCTAGGGCTGTCTTCAAGAAAGCCCAAGAACTTGGACTATTGCGTGTGGGTAATAGGAATCTTTCTAGAGTAGTAATACGTGCTGCCATGGTTTTGAAGGATATGCACTAAATTGAACTGCGTCGAATCCAAAACAGTATTATTTAGTGTGCAGCTGTAGTGAGAAATATTTTTGGCACAGAATCGTTAATTATCTACTTAAGGAGGCAGTGGTTACCACTGCAAATAAGTATACATTCTAATATAGAACATTTTATATCCTTTACGGTGTAATTAATTTTTTTCGTATGTAATTTCCTCATTATTCTATGTATTGTTGAATATCTTTTGCTGTACATCAACAATTAATAGCCATGGAACATTTTAAATCTGTAGATTTTATAAAAATCCGTAGTGGAGTAATGTTATCTCAACAACGTCGTCGTAGGTATGTATATTTTAATCAAAGAATAAAGATTAAAAGAGGCCGATATGAGTTCCAGTGAAGGTCGTCTTTTTACAGAAATGTACGGATAATTTATCTTTAGACAGTACTCTTTATATCAAATGATTTTTTTGTAGAAATCAAGTAAAAATCATTTTTTATGTATAAGTTTATATGTGGATACTTGTAGATCATGTAGAGTTGACATACAGACGTCTGTTATGATATAAATAAGTCTTAATCAAATTCCCGTACATGAAACTGAAAGAAAATATGTAAGATATATAATAACAAATAATAAAGTTTTGAGATGCGTTTACCAACATATTTAGTACGACATATTTACTGGCCATGTAATATGGAATATGTCAGCAGCGTGTTAATAAATGTTCTAGGATAGGTTGCAGTAACTAATATGTAGTTGGAAATGTAGCAGCAAGTGATACAGTATACTTTCATGGTAGAAGATGTCATCGAATTAACATCTTTACTTAATGTAGAGTTCAAACGTTAAATTCTGCAAAAAATAAGAGATTTTGAGATAAAAGTAAAATGTATTTTGAGATACACTTACCTTATCAACAAATAATGGAAAATAAATAACTTGTGTTGTACTATTCGGCGGCATTAAATGATGCAGTGAAGAGATTGGCGATAGCGGGTAGGAATATTATTGAAAGGAGAGTACCACCAAATAATAATTATTAAACCGGGATAGTCTATATCTTACGAGTATTTTGCGGTATAAGTAAACATATGAATGTCATATGTATTATTGAAATGACACAATTTGAACGATGGGTAAAATAAATATAATTCATAATATTTAATCTGTATTAACATAGAACAATAGAAAAATATGAAATCTGTATTTAATAAGAACAGAATTAGAAAAACTGTTTTTACCTCCCGCCTATCAATATATAGCTAAGGGAGGTATTGTTTTTGGTCATATTTCTCGAGTGTGAGATTTCAACATATGAGCACGAATTAGGGTCTCTAGAATACGATTTTACTATTTTTACCGTGATGTCTGTATGTCTGTGTGTGTGTATGTATGTCTGTAACGATTTTTCGTCCACGATAACTCCAATACGATACATGTAAAAAATATAATATTTGGTATTTAAGAGTTATATTCTAATATGATGAACTGACTAGATTTTGACTACAATTGGTTAACAGGAAGTAGTACTTTACTTAAAGCTTTAAACCGTTTTTGCTAAAAAGTACCTCTAAATACCATACTTTCGCAAATTTCGTTATTATAAATATAAAGATTTTTTAATTTTCTACCGATCTGCATAATTACATTTATATATAACTTCTAGCTAGATAGAAAAAAAATATATAAATTATAATAATTTTACATATCGTTTAGGCTGAGTAATTTCGATAAAACAGATGAGTTATTCATTTTTTTTTTAAATTTATTTTATGTCTTTAATTTATATTAATTGACATGGTGGTATGGGAACAATATAACATAATTTAATTTAGATTTCTAATTTGATTACTGATAAATATTCATAAATTATTTTAATTATTTTAGAATTTTTGGTACCTAATAAGACACTAGTTTTACTTGAAAATTTTACATTTTCTTGAAGTAACTTGAAATAGAGATCCTTTTGGAAATGTTTGTAAAATTCACAACTAAATAAATAGTGGTCGATATCAGCAGTTTCCAGGGCATTGCAGTCACATTTATCTGAAGTTATTATTTTTAATTTAAACAAATGGCTGGGAAGTCTATGGTGATTAAATCGAAGTCTACGTATAGACGATATTGCTATTTTACTCATGTTAATTTTGTTGAACCAAGGTTTCCGAAGAATTTCTGCCTGGATTTGATAATAATAATTTCCTTTTGTATGATATATTTTTGTAGATTTCTTTCCAAAGTTTGTCGTGCTGCTTATTGAAATATGATACATATATTCGTCAAATGTCATGTCAATAAAAATAGGTATTCCATCTGAAGTTGCAGTTTTGGCCAATGCGTCAACAATTTCATTTCCAAGTATGTTTGAATGTGCTTTTATCCATGCAATTTTGATGTTAATATGTAATAATTCAATACATTTTTTAATAAGATGAATTATTTCATAAATAATAAGATTATTGTTTTAAAGCCAGGAGATTTTAAAATCTTAGTAGCAGATTTACTGTCTGTGAAAATAACAAAGTTTGGTTTTAGTATTATTTGATTTTCTATATATTTTATAGCCTGTAGAATAGCAAATAGTTCAGCATTAAAAATAGACGTATAATTTGGTAATTTATATTTTTCTGAATATCCAAGAAAAGGATCATAAAAGGCAGCTCCAGTATCCGTATTAATTTTGGAGGCGTCTGTATATAAAACATAGTGATCTGGGAAATAGTGAATAGAATTTTCTTGAAATAAATTATTCATAACTGTTTTACTGGATACTTCTTCTACTAAATTCAAGTTATCGTAAATATTTTCATTATAGATTGAGTAGGAAAAATTGTATAAATAGCATGATAAAGAATTTTGTTCAGTTATAGGTTTATTTTCACCTGTGTAGTTGTTATACATTTTAATTATTGTTGGGGTATTTTTAAACTTCCAAAATGGGTTCATGAGGAATGGGCTATATGACCACTCTCGAATTGAAAGAAAAAAAGTATAAAAATTAAAAATTAACCATTGTGACTACCAATAATAATGATAAAAACTAAATATTATCTTATAATTTCACTGAAATTCGCAATTAATATGTAACAGCGCCGTATCTCTGACGTCACCTAGGAGAATGAGAGAGCAGTTTACAATGCTAAAAGTAGGAATTTAATGAACTTATTTATTTTACTTAAATGATATCGAATAAATGTTGCTAATGATAAATTAGTCATAATTATTAATGAAACAATATATGAGATATCAATTTAGGAAATTTATAGAATAAAATTAAAATATTTTGATACTACACAACGAATGTTATAATGTAAATCTGGTTGGCATTGAAGTCCCTGACGAGTCTCAGTGTGTTTATTGTTTGGTTACCATGGTTACGGCTTAGAATCAGGTAGCAAAAGGTTCGCGCGGGTCGCACTATATCTTTCTCTTTCTATTAGCATCTCTCTTTGTCTAATTCTCCTAGGTGACGTCAACATATCCCCTCTCCTAAACTTTATTATTGTTTTTCTCCGGAATTATTAACAATTAAGCGATTTAAAAAAATATGGGTATTTTTATTTTTGGTATAGAATCATAAAATGGAAGAAAAAAAATGGTCATATACCCCATTCTGTGGCTAAAGCGGCTATTACGTTCGATGATACAAAATCAGAAACTGATTTCAAATTAGTCATAATTTGGCGCATGCCTATCGAAAAGTACAAAACTAGTCTCAAATTTTGTTAATCGAACAAAGCTTTAGTCAATCCAGACCTTAATTTTGATATGTTGATATCTATCAATGTTTTTAAGTTATTCGAGTTTTTAGTGCCCTTAACATCTACGTCACAATTACACATTTCTCTCTCATAGAACTACCTAATTCCAAATTATTGCTACTTCCAACTTACTGTCAGTGTCAAATGTCATATTTCACAATTAATCTATAGTTGGTAATTAAATACAAAATACAAAACATAAATAAAAAAATTCTAATTTCAATTTCTTTAAAATCAGATACAGAAAAAAATTAATTTTATCCAACACCGTGTAATTATAACAATATAAGTATGCTGTTTTTAGATAAATAAAGTAGGTCATAAGTCACTAGTGAGCTAAATATATTAGCTCACTGTTTTTTTGGTTCGTATCATAGTAACTACGTTATAAAACCTTCTCTACACTATTTTGTTCCTAAATGTCATTTCGAAATTCCATCTGTCAAAAATCTTATATGTATTTTATATCAATGATTAAAATGTGTTGGATAAAATGTTGTATGGCACACGTGTGTTAATTACCTAAGTCACTTGAAAAATACCACACTCGGCCTAACGGCCTCGTGAGCTAAACTTTTCCCACGTGACTTATCTGTAATGTAACACACTTGTACCATAAATAACGATAAAATTAAATTATCGACTCGCGAAAAATAATTCACTCGCGATTATTTCGCTCGTGAATTAACACTTTCCGCTTGTCGATAAAATATCATTTTATCGTCTTGTATAAAAAATAACTATAAATAGTGTACGATAAGGAAAATTGGTGAAAAAAAAATCACGATATGGAAATGAAAGAAATGTTAAATGAAATAGGCAGAAAAATCATGCCAGAGGCTGTCAAAAATCGGACTACATTATTCGTAATCATTTATAAATTATTTAATTAAAACCTTTACTATTTATGTATATTTCCAAGTAAGAAACACAATAGTTATTGATCAAGACATATTTATATGTTTTTATAACTGTTGAAATAAAGTCGCAATATAATTTAAAAATTCCCTTCTGTTTATGTAATCGTAGATCATATTCACCTATTTACCAATAGTGCTCTTTTACTTAATGAATTGTTAGAATCGAAATAGTTGAGATAATCAACTAAAAATATGACTGAATTTGTTGTAATCAAATAAATGATTTGATTACTTGTAGAAATTTTTCCAAAATAATTATAAATTAGATATATTACTGACTTTGTAATAATCAACAGCAATTATAGGTGCAACAAAAATTTCATTACCAATAGCGATTTTGACACAGTGTAAAATATAATTCGTTTATAGTAATCATTTTTTTAAAATTTTACAAGTCTTAAATCTAATAGAAAGTATATACCAGTGGCGTGCCAACCGGGGATGCAAAAGGTGCACCGCACCAGGGCGGCAAAATCTGAAGGGCGGCAAAAATTAAAAGATATTAATTAATAATTTATATAACAAATATTTATTACAAAATTTTTAGATATATTTTCATCTTGCAGTTCATTATTTTTGATTATAAGTTAAAAGGAAGCGCAGCTATACAGCGGCATAGCGCTAATAGAAGATACCTAATCATTCCTCGAATTGCTGCCAAGATCGCTTGCTTCTTCGTACACAAAGGCGGCCGCTATATGTATGTTTATTATTCAATTTTTGTGTTTCTACTTTTAAAAACACCGAATATTTATTTGCCTACACTTCACCGCCAGCCGTGTCATTCTGTCATTATCAACTGTTCTCTGAGAAAAGCAAGAACTGGTGGCAACTGTTAGAAAATATCAGTTTTACGGATAACCTCTGTATGAACATTAAAAACTATAAATTGTGAACTGTTTTTACAAATGTAAGTATAGCGATTTAGAAATACATATATTATTTTGTCTAGTTTTTATGTTTAATCGTGTCATATGATGAATTTCTGTCCTTATTCAAAAAAACTAATATAAGTTCTATTAGTATTTACAAGTAGTTTAGTTGTTAAAATATTTTTGTTAAATTATGTAAATATTAACCTGTCATCCGTTTTATTGAAATTACATAGTCTAAAATAATAAATCAGAAGTTTTATGCAGAAATATTAAGTAGATCAGTTAAAATATTTAAAGAAAATATGTTTGATAAGAACAGAATTAAAAAAAAATGTATTAAGAGGTATTTTGCTGGGAATTTCCGGTTGATCAAATGTAGTCAAAATTTAATCTATTTTTCACGGTATAACAAAACGTAAAAAAAATTGTTTGATAAAAATTGAGTAATCATATACATACAAATATTTGAACCTAGATTGTAAGCTGGGCATGTAACCGAAAAATATACTGGTTAACGGTTAACCCTCATAGAGAGCGTTATAATAATAACGGTTTTAGTTCGAAAACCGGTTTTTGAAAATTGGAAACCGGTTTAAACCGGTTAATATATCGGTTAAAAAAATAATTAAAATCAATTAAAAAAAAATAATTATAAAAATTTGATTAAAAAAATTACAGAATAATTAATTAAAAATAATTTTAAAAAAATAACATCTGAGAAAAATATAATATTTAAAAAAAAAGCAATTTAATTAATGAATATTCACAAAAATTCCCGTAATATCTTCAGAAAAACGCAGGTCACTTTTCAATTTTAAACTTGCCTGTGTTGACAAAGGTTGTATTTATTTGGGACCTTTTAAGTAACCTTAACGGCCAAAGAGACTACCTACTTTTATGACTCTCCAATAAAATGTTAATTGTAAAAACTGTCATGACTCATGTTCAAATACAAATAGAAAACACAGATATAAAAAAAATTAAATTTTTCCTCGCTAAATGATATTAAAATAAAGGTTAATGTTCTCTAAAACCGGTTTTTTTTTTTTTTGGTGAACGGTTACCGGTATTTTCGGCCTGAAAAATATCGGTTAAAATTACGGTTAAAGTTCGCAATTTTCGTTTAAAATATCGGTTACCAGTTTTTATTAACCGGTTTTCTTAACCGGTTACATGCCCTGATTGTAAGGGATTTAAGACGTTTCTAGTCATCAAAAGCTGGGTATACGATTTTCAGCATGATCCTTAAACATTTCTTAACAAATGTGGCAAAAATAAAAATAACAATGGCACATGAAAAATTCTAGAAAAAAATTAAAATAAGTTGAATAAGTACCAACTAAAACTCAATATTAACAATAAAGTTAGTGTCAAAAAACTAAAACATAAAAGGGAACGCTCTTTAAATAATATGAAAAATTTTATAAATAAGCAAAAATTTTCTAAGAGAAGCATAAAATACTGCTTTAGAATTAATACCAAAATAAAGAAAACTCAATAAAAAAAGCGAAGCAACAATATATACAAAAAATCTGGTGTATCCAACACAATACCTCCCGCCACTGTAGTAGTAGTTTGTTATTGCAGTTCAGAATATTTTTAATTCATTTCATACCTAAAATTTCCTTCATAAAATTTGTATAACCAGTATGACAGCTATTTTTGACGTTACTAAAACCGGAACCGAACTTATTTTGATTCACGCATGCAAATACATTCCTAATATACTGCTTCCATCTTTTTAAATATTACAATAAAATTACTTCATTTTTACTTATTTTATCTTTTACACTTACTTACATCAAATTTGACATCATATGTCAAATTTTGTGAACATATGAATAACTCATCTGTTTTATCGAAATTACTCAGCCTAAACGATATGTAAAATTATTATAATTTATATATTTTTTTTCTATCTAGCTAGAAGTCATATATAAACGTAATTATGCAGATCGGTAGAAAATTAAAAAATCTTTGAATTTATAATAACGAAATTTGCGAAAATATGGTATTTAGAGGTATTTTTTAGGAAAAACGGTTTAAAGCTTCAAGTAAAGTACTACTTCCGGTTAACCAATTGTAGTCAAAATCTAATCAGTTCATCATATTTGAATATAAGTCATAAATACCAAATATTATATTTTTTACATGTCTCGTATTGGAGTTATCGTGGACGAAAAATCGTCACAGACACACGCACACACACACGCACACACGCACACACAGACATACAGACATCACGTTAAAAATAGTAAATTCGTATTGTAGGGACCCTAATTCGTGCTCATATGTTGAAAACTCGTACTCGAGAAATCTGACCAAAAACAATACCTCCCTTATCTATATATTGATAGGCGGGAGGTAAAAAAAGGCAGAAACAGAAATAAAGCAATGGAGACGAAATAAAACACGAGCAAAAAAACTTTAAAGAGGTATGAAAACCCGAATTGGCTCAATACTAATTGGTGTACGGCACAGGGGACAATGGCTAGAAGGTGTGTTATCTCCCTCCGTTCGTACACGGAATTGCTGTACACACACATCACACAAAATTAAGTGCTGGCAATTCAAGAACATAAATTGCCGACTATTTGTGTGACAGACAATGCATGGAGGGAGATGGATCTGTGGTGCAGGAGGTGGAGTAGGAGATCTTGGTTGTGGTGGGGGTTCAATTGGTGGTGGAGTTACCAATTCTCTTGCTGCGGCTGGTGGAGGAGTTGCAACTCTTGCAGCTGGTGGTGGTGGAGTTGCTACTCTTGCAGCTGGTGGTGGTGGAGTTGCTACTCTTGCTGCGGCTGGTGGAGGAGTTGCAACTCTTGCAGCTGGTGGTGGTGGAGTTGCTACTCTTGCAGCTGGTAGTGGTGGAGTTGCTACTCTTGCTGCGGCTGGTGGAGGAGTTGCAACTCTTGCAGCTGGTGGTGGTGGAGTTGCTACTCTTGCAGCTGGTGGTGGTGGAGTTGCTATTCTTGCTGCGGCTGGTGGAGGAGTTGCAACTCTTGCAGCTGGTGGTGGTGGAGTTGCTATTCTTGCTGCGGCTGGTGGAGGAATTGCAACTCTTGCAGCTGGTGGTGGTGGAGTTACTACTCTTGCTGCTGCTGGTGGAGGAGTTGCAACTCTTACTGCTGCTGGTAGCCCTACTGGCTGAACAGGAGTAGGTACACGATCTGCAAGACGAGACATGAAGTCCGTAAATCATGAAATAAAATGTTTTTTCTATGTAAAAATTACCTGGCATTCCATTTAGTACGGCTTCAAGACGGCCGACACCGTAACTCATATATAGTAAAAAACGGCGTACATCGTCATCGGCCGCCAGCCGCTCTTCGGCTCTCCTTATCCTTTGATCTAAATGGACATACCTTCGGCGACGTTGGTGAGGTAACATTACTCCACTTCGCAGTCTTGTAAAGTCTACTGATTTAGTGTGTTCCATTGCCATTAGTTGAGATGTAAAGGACCAAATGTTTGGATGAGGTCTCCTCATAGTGCTACAAACAAATAATTATAATAATTTGAAATTCTCTTTATATATAGTTAATCTGGTCGTTCACCATTAATGGAAGAAAAATATATACAGGGTAGCCCAACGAAAATTATCAGTGCAATTTTTGGCAACTTAACATCAATTTTGCAAAAAACGCTCGAACACGTCAATTTTAGTATAAAGGGGGACACCTGAATGGATTAGTATCAATGGCATAACTTCAACTCGAAAATGGGGGTGGAGTGCACCTCAAAAATTTTAAATGGAAAAGGGTGTCAAACATGACACAGTTCGAAAGGCCTTTCAATTCTCTTTTCAACAGTTTTTTTATTTTTCAAATCCGATCATTAGTTCCAGAGAAATATCGTTTAAAACAAATTTTATCAGGTGTACAAAACTGCAATCAAGTATATTCTGAGGTAGGGCATTTCAGTAACTAATATACTGTGTTATAATAATTAAGAACATATTTAAAAAACTACTTACCGATAGAGTTGTCGATAGGAGGCTTCCACCGAATTGTTTGTGCGATGGTATTCGCCATGGACACTTATTCGCAGTGGTAACCACTGCCTCCTTAAATAGTTAATAAAAGGAGCGGCATCTACGTTCCGCTCCTGTGCCAGGAGTTCAATTTGGTGCACACCCTCCACCAAAAGCGTACTTTGTAATAGGGGTAAAACCATGGCAGCACGTATTACTACTCTAGAAATATTCCTATTACCCGCACGCAACAGTCCAAGTTCTTGGGCTTTCTTGAAGACAGCCCTAGAGTAATGGAACCAACAACCCTTCAGTCTTGTGTTGCCGCCTAAAACCCGTACTACCGCAACTCTTAACGCCGTTTCGTAGTCGGCCATTACACTTTCGACTAGAGTGTTCCCCATGATCCTCGACAAGTAGTTTAAAACTGCTTCATAAGCAGATCTACTTTTTCTTTCCATCAATGCAAATAACAGTGGAAAAGTCTAAAAAAACGAAAATAAAATAAATATAACCAAAATCTTATACTAAGATTTCAAGTTGTGTTCAAAATGTGTCAATACAACTTGTTTGATAGTTCTATTTAAACTTAATTTAAAATTACTATTTGGTATCAGTTTGTCAACCATCAATCTCTACATGGGATCTGCAGCTTTTATGTTTTCTGAATGACAGATTTCATACACCGTTCCGTTCGTATCGGACAGTATACTAATCAGAAGTGTTATCGCTATCCGGTAAAAAATTGTTATAAAAATATATAATTTCAATTACCATGTCGTCATATAAAAGGTGAATACCGAAAAGCTGTAGTGCCCCTCCAGCGCGAGGTACTACTTTAAAAGTAGCGTTCATGTGGAGATGGACGCCAGCCTGCTGGCGAATAAAAGCTACTATAGTTTCAGACATAAATATTGCTGAGACACTATTGTCTGTACTAGTTACGTGGCCTCTAAAAAAATCGTTTTCGGCTGGATGCAAGTCGCGTCCATACCGTGTAAACCATCTGAAATTTTTTATCTTAAGATTTTATTATAAATAATTTATATTTTCAACATACTGCCTTTGACGTATTATGGTCGAGTACTCGACTATGGTATCTGGAATTCTTGGAGTTCCAAGTCTTCTGCTGCGATACAAAGTAGAGCGGATACTCTCATATCCACCTAGCAGAGCTGCTCCTTTAGGATACCGTCTTTCCTCTTCTCTAAAAATTACCTCCAGTTCAGTATTTTCTTGTTGAGCACGTCTTCTCAGCGATGTCTTCAGCCGATAAAGTTGTATTTCAGCAAGATCCGCTTCATGGCTATGATGCTGTGTAATCATTGGAATTTGATTCCTTAAAGTTAAGCGGGCGGAACAAGTTTCCCGATTTTTGCATACTAAATAGGTTGCATCCTGATATCGTCGGCTAACAACATAAATAAAGCCACCAAAAGCAAACACTTGGCTATTAGAACGGTGGCCGTCTAAACGCTCCATTATTTGAAAACAAATAAGTCAGTGAAGAAGATGTTAAAAAGTAGAATAAATCGTAAAAAGTAAAGTAATATGAGAAGTATATGGAGTATAAACAATAAACACTAATATTTCTATAAGAACACAAGAAAAGCTGATGAAAAGTTAAGAACGAATGTTGATAACAAAATACTATTTTCTTCACAAACACGAGGAACAAACTTATTAGTCAAGAACTACTAACAGTGATTCATAAACATGAAGTTAATTATTTTCCTTTATTGTTCAATCTCTGTCTTTCTCGCTGCTATCGTGGGATATTAGGCATGAGCACCTAAATCATGGACAACTGAATGAATCCTCTTTATCGAACAAATGTAATGTTTACGGACGAAGACTGTAATAGTAATATCAGAAAAGTTCGCAAAACTTAATTTGCTTAGGTGTTCTTTTTCTATTACAATACTATTCAAGAAATTACTATAATATCAAATTTTGTAGTAAGCAATAATGTATGTTAAAAAAAATGTATGAGTATTGTGGCATGACTGAACGCAACTGAAAATAAATGCGCATGGTCAGTATACGACCGGAAGAAGAAGAGAGCATATGAGAGTGTACCGCATGCCGCATGTAACGCGATGTCAAAAACTTCTAATGTTATAAAATCTTATTGAAGTTTATTTAACAAAGATATAAACAATCAAACTAATTCTGTGTTATCAATACAATATTGCCCACCATGTAACTAGAAATGGAAACTCCATGTGTGTTCCACACGTTAACAAGTGCAGTGCCGCCAAGAGGATTTTAGAATGCTGGAACATCACGTGCATAAATAGACACATAAAACAATAATGCCATAATTGTACTTGCATTATTTTTCTTTTACAAAATATGATTTTGTAAATAAAAAAAATCCCATTCATGGGTTCCTTACAGCTCCATGGGCCCCGGAACAATGTACTGAGCTCTCACTCGCGTCACTTGAACTATTGTTTGTTATACATAAGAACATTTGTTATTATGTGTACTATTTATTTATAATATTTTCAAGGCGTCACTCAAATCATTTTGACAAATAAATAAGATTAAATGCAGAAAATGTCTTGTTTGAAACATTCTTGATATTTTTTCACTCCCTCCTACGGGTTCCGCTATTGTTTGTTATACATGGGAACATTTGTTATTATGTGTACTATTTATTTATAATTTTTCCAAAGCGTTACTCGAATCAGTTTGGGAAATAAATAAGATTAAATGCAGAATATGTCATGTGTGGAATTTTATGATTTTTTTTCACCCCCTCCTACAGGTGACGTTAGTGTTCTTTATACATGAGAACATTTATTATTATGTGTACTATTTATTTATAATTTTTCCAAAGCGTCACTCGAATTAGTTTGGGAAATAAATAAGAATATATATAGGCAGGATAAAGCAGACAATCTTTATTTTTTTTACGTACCCCAACAGGTGACGCTAATATATGTTATACATGAAAATATTTGTTATAATGTATATAATTTATTTATAATAATTGGGAAGCGTCACTCTAAGTTATAGAGGATATATGTATATAAATTTATTCCTAACATAAAACATACAAAAGAATGATTGGTTAGTGTTACAACCATTAAAATAAATAAATATATAATTCCATTACCTTGCTATTTTCAGTCAATTTGTTTATTTATTACTACTTGATATTTTAAATAAATAATATACATAATAACAAATGTTTCCATGTATAATAAACAATAGCGGCACACGTAGGAGGGGGTGAAAAAAAATCATAAATTGCCAGACGACATTTTCTGCATTTATTCTTATTATTTTTCCTAAATTGATTCGAGTGACGGCTTGGAAATATTATAAATAAATAGTACACATAATAACAAATGTTCCCATGTATAACAAACAATAGCGGCACCCGTTGGAGGGGGTGAAAAAAAAATCATAAAGTTCTACACACATGACATATTCTGCATTTAATATTATTTATTTCGCAAACTAATGCGAGTGACGCCTCGGAAATATCATAAATAAATGGTATACATAATAAGAAATGTTCCCACCTATAAAAACAATCCGCGAGAGCCACTTCCTAGAGATGGCAGCACTTCTCACTGACTTAAAGGGAAAACATTGTATTTTACATAAGTGCTAGTGTGATTTTAATAATTTGTTTTGCGGATATTTTGTTATTTTTAATTCGATTGACATTTGTTTATCACAGTTTCAGATATATACATTTATTTAAATGATGTTGTACGGTCTATGGTCGAAGTAGAAGCATATTATAAAAGGAAAATAAGATTCACAATTACGGTTATCTTTTTATTAACTAGTTATTTAATTATTTTTAGCTGGATATATTATTTTATGCAATTACAAGACAGATAAACGGAATAATATAGAAATAATTGGGCTGTGTCTTCAAATATCTAATTTGAATCAATCGTAATAATATTAAATGGAATTGTCACTTCGGAGAAATGTGTATGCATCTGTAAAGCAGATAGAGAGTAGTGCAAGCAATCATTGCTTTGTTATTATATTTATTTATTTATTATATAAATACATCATAAAAAAGTCAAAAAAATAAATTTCATAATACCTATAAATTTTTATTTTTTTTAATGTTACAGATTTTATTCGATAGGTACATAAATATAAACATGTACATAATGTTCTTTGTTTTGCACATTTCTCCTGATATATCTCAATTTATGGTATTTTTATCGTTTCATTTTCTCTACCTGTCCTATAAACAATTCAAAATATGTTAAAGAATAATCATTGCTACTTACATTTAACGTCTCTCTATTTTTTTCTCTGTACAGAGGTTCTGTCGAATTTTCTTTGCGGTAATTTATGGCTTTCTTTTAATGACTACAAAATAATCTAATAATGTTTTGAAGCATAAATTATTATAAATACTTACATGGAATAAAATCTGTAGGTAAAAATATTGTATATAAAAGTCCATGAACGGTGATATGTACTTTCCGATTTTTAATGCGATTTTCCACTTATTTTTTAATATTTTTCTTTTTGCGAAATAATGAACGGATATGTCAACACTTAGAGATTAGTATTTATAAGGTTTAATAGTTAAGATTTGCATTTTATAATACTTTCTAGCAGTTTAAAGATAGCATATTTTTACTCCCATAAGAATAACATGAGCTTATAAATCGGCAGAGGCGAGTTAGGGTTTCAGTTTGAATTTGGCGCCACAAAATGACCGTTACGCTAATGCAGTCTATAGCGGGACCAGTAGGAGGAAGTGAAAATAAATAGTATAATTCCAAACATGACATTCTACCTACAATTTTATTTATTTCTCAAACAGGTTCGAGTACTGTTTTGAAAATTTTATAAAAAAAAGCCTACATTATAACAAACGAATCCATGTGCAGCACATACTAGCGCCTGCCGTAAGAGTGTGTAAAACAATATTAGATTCACGAAGTTTAAATTTCCCACACTTTCAGTTTCTTGTTTCTCTTGTCAGCAGATGCCACCTACTTTAATACCGTACAATATTACTACATACTACAAAAAAATATTGTTTGATTTATCCTGGCTATATATACAGGATTGAAATGAACTTAATGTCATAAATTTAAGGGTAAGTAGTATGAAATGTGTAGATTACGAAAGTGACAGAATTTTTTAAAAATCCGTATATTTAAGGGTAGTTTTCATTAAGCTAACACTTTTAGAACTACTGGACTACTGGCAACGCATTTGTATTCTTCTGTAAATAAAAACATAATTTTCATTAAAAATATTATTTATAATTATTAAGCATAATATCTTATACAACTAATTTTGAAAGTATTTTTGATAAATATATTTTTAATGAAATATGAATTAAAACAGCAGTAAAAAAAAAGTTTCGTTAAGAAAAGTTAAATTTCCGTTTTTCGAATTTTTAAAACACTCTTTCACTTTTGTGATCTACACAAGTTATACCACTCAGCCTTAAATTTATAACATATTAAGTTCATTTCCATTCTGTATATACAGCCAGGATAGATCATACAATTTTTTTTTTCGTAGTATGTAGTAATTTTGTACGGATATATTTGTCATAATATACATATTATTTATTTATACTATTTTTAAAGCGGCATGTAGTACATAATCTAAAATTGTTTTACACACTCTTATGGGAGGCGCTAGTATGTGCTATACATGGATTCATTTGTTATAATGTAGGCTATTTTTTTTATAAAATTTTCAAAACAGTATTCGAACCTGTTTGAGAAATAAATAAAATTGTAGGTAGAATGTCATGTCTGGAATTATACGATTTATCTTCACCTCCTCTTACGGGTGCCTATTGTTTTCTATAGGTGGCAACATTTCTTATTATGTATACTATATATTTATGATATTTCCAAGGCGTCACTGGAATTAGTTTGCGAAATAAATAATATTAAATGCAGAATATATCATGTGTGTAGAACTTTATGATTTTTTTTCACCCCCACCTACAGATTCCGCTATTGTTTGTTATACATAGGAACATTTGTTATTATGCGTACTATTTATTTATAATATTTTCAAGGCGTCACTCGAATCATTTTGAGAAATAAATAAGATTAAATGCAGAAAATGTCTTGTTTGAAACATTCTTGATATTTTTTCACTCCCTCCTACGGGTTCCGCTATTGTTTGTTATACATGGGAACATTTGTTATTATGTGTACTATTTATTTATAATATTTCCAAGGCGTCACTCGGATCAGTTTGAGAAATAAATAAGATTAAATGCAGAATATGTCATGTATGGAATTTTATGATTTTTTTCACCCCCTCCTACGGGTGACGTTAGTATTCTTTATACATGAGAACATTTATTATTATGAGTACTATTTATTTATAATTTTTCCAAAGCGTCATTCGAATTAGTTTGGGAAATAAATAAGAATATATATAGGCAGGATAAAGCAGACAATCTTTATTTTTTTTTACGTACCCCAACAGGTGACGCTAATATATGTTATACTTGAAAACATTTGTTATAATGTATATAATTTATTTATAATAATTGGACAGCGTAACTCTAAGTTATAGAGGATATATATATATAAATTTATTGCTAACATAACCTACAAAAGAATGATAGGTTAGTGTTACAACCATTAAAATAAATAAATGTATCACTTACCTGCGTCTGATAATTTCTATTATTTTGTTGCATACTACTTGATTTATCTACTTGGCCTTGGTCATACACACGACCATGTTTCTTCGCAATATACTACTCTCGGAAAGTGGCCGCTAGAATCACTCTGGTGTAAAATTATCATAATTTATTTTGTATATTTATTTTATATTTCATTTTGATTCTACCTTCGTGGCAAGATATATGTTATCTGGTGCTTTGTTTATAATTTTTTAATTTCTTCTGCTTTCAATGTTTAAATTTTTTGATACCTAACCGGTCGATTTCCTTTTTAAAAATGCTTGCAGCTTAGCATAATTTGCCAAATCAACATCGTGTTTCACACCACAAAACATTTTCACACTAAGGGTTGTTCTCAAGATAGAGTAATCTTCCAAAAAGTGGATGACTTCATTTTCTTTGAAATCTTGCAAAAATTAGCTACAATGACATTTTCGTTGAATGAATAAACTGATGATAACACTGTTCGTATGTATCTCTAGGTTAAATTACCAATTGTAGCTGTAGCTGCTTGCACAATTTCTTTTCAGGATTCACTCATTTTAAATAATATTTATATTAGGTATACAAATATATTTCCTTAATTTATGGGTATTAGCGTCAAAATATCAAAAACAGACAACAAAAACAATCACAAATTTTGTTTTGAGGTTAAGCGTTGCATAAATTTCACAATAGGTGTCACTGTAATAATTGTTTTTCATTGAATTGTAATATTTTAAAACTCATATAATTCCAAAACATACGATTTCTATATTTATACAAAAATTATAAAATCTTCTGCATGAATTATAATAATTGTTTATTGTTATAAGTGTTTCTTAAGATATTTTTTTACCGGTAACAGATGCGACATGTGGCTATTCCATTACTAGTTAAAAAATAATACCGCACAGTTTTACAGAATATAAACATTCCATAATAATTGAATATTATATAAGAATGGCATTATTCTATAATAATCGTATATAAAAGTTATTATACAGGGTGAGTCTGGGAAGACGCCCCCCCCCCCTTTAACTTTTTTATTATAAGTAATAGAAAAAAATGGCTCTTATAAAAGTTTTATTATTTTACATATACTAGTTGATGGTAGATGTAGATATTTTTTATAAAGTCAGGTTTACAAGATACGACTATCAACTTTTATTTTTCAAATGGCAACCTATAATTATTTTAATAAAATAGAAACCGCCTTTTTTTCTCTTTTCAACGACGTATTAACTTTTATTAATGTATTTGAAAAATTTCGAAAAAAATGAGATATTTAAAAATATTTGAAATAATTATTAAATAAATATTATAGGTGTCTATATGAAAATAAACAAAACGTAACAATGTAAAACAATTAAAATAATGTCAAAAATGTATACATTTGTTTGTTACTTACTGAGAAGGATGTTTACCCGATTTCGAGAAACATAGCCACCTATGATATTTGTTTAAAAATTATTTCTGACATTTCTAAATGATCTCATTTTTCTCGAAATTTTTTAAATACATTAATAAAAGTTAATACATCGTTGAAAAAAGAAAAAAATGGCGGTTTCTATTTTATTAAAATAATTATAGGTTGTCATTTGAAAAATAAAAGTTGATAGTCTTATCTTGTAAACCTGACTTTATAAAAAATATCTGCATCTGTCATCAAATAGTATATGTAAAATTATAAAACTTTTATATGAGCAATTTTTTTCTATTACTTATAATAAAAAAGTTATGGGGGGGGGCGTCTTCCCAGACTCACCCTGTATGTATATTATATTCATTTTATAATAATTTTATATATATATATATATATATATATATATATATATATATATATATATATATATATGCAACTTGTTAAAAATATTATATTCTATTTAATGTATAATATATTCATTTTAAGTTTTGAATTGCTTTGGTACCTTGACATTAAACATCCAAATTCTAAATTAGTTTTCATTATTTTGCAGTCATTATCTTTCAATAAGACATTATTTACAGCCTACTTTTCACAATAATTACATATTCTATGAATAAATCTCTCCCTAGTAATGGAATTCTTAAATTGTGATAGTGAATTTCGTTTTAGTTTATTGAATGAATAAGTTATATTAATATATGAATGATTTATTCACTGTTGAAGCATGCGAGCATATTCCATGGTTTTATTTATTTTTAGCATGTCTGTCGATCCGTCGGTCTGGATATATGTGTGCATGAATACAGCAAAGTTTGAGTCAAAGTCATTTACTAGAAACATTAAATATAACACAAACAACTGACACCATATAAGAAGGTTATGGATAATAAAATAGTTTATACAGGTAGAAGCGAGAAATTTATTGTACTATATAGGTTACATTTTGGGCATCTGATTTTTTAAAACTGTTGAAATATGGCAATGCTACTAACATAGCAGCAATTGTTTCACGTTAATGGGCTAATGGTATACTACTTAATTAGTTACTGTAAAAAATATAAGTATAAACATTACAATGAAAGAAACTGATATTCGATGTGTAACAAAATGGGAAATAAAATGCAGATTTTATTATGATTTTTATCTGAAATTAATTTAACCACTTGTCAAACAAGAAGAATCGATTTATCTCTGCTTAATAATGTAAAACAAAATATACAATATTTTATATATTTAGGATAGACAATCGCCTGTTACAAATAAATAAATATTTTTCTAATAGAAGACAAACGATTTTTCATTACTCCCATTGTTTATGTGATCTTGAATTTATTATTGCATTATTTCAGAAGTGCTGTTATATAAACCTGAAATTATAAAAAAATAGCTGCAATAATATTGTTTCTGGATAATCGTGCTTCTGGATAAACAATATTACTTAAAGTTGCATGTATTTAATTTGTTGTTAAGTAATTAATACTGTATATAGTACAGACATCTGGTGATCTACCAGAAACTACAATAAAACATAAATGTAGATATATCTGTAATATTGGTTTGAAACCTGGGTTAATATTGTGTCCTATCCCATTTCAACCCACATTAGGCCTTGTGGCACTGAGCACGACTAGACAGGGCGACTGTGAAATAACATTATTAGGCCTTGTGGGACTGAGCACGATTGAACTGGGCGACTGGGCGGCGGCCATTGTTTAGGCCTGGTGGCATTGAGGCGGCATAACTTATAGGTCTTGTGGGATTTAGGAATTGTAGGATTAGGTGGCGTGGCACGCTTCGTGGGAAAACATAACACAGCGGGAAGTACACAGGTAAGCTAAAGTCGCTCGACCACGCAGCTAAGCCGCGAGCGTTGACCCAACGCTAACGACATAACAGGTAGAAGGATTATATGTCCGCACTGTACAGAAGCGCAGAGCGAACAATAATCTGTCACTTATTACTATCACAGTAGGAATTGGTCTTAAATCTCTAAAATAATACCAGGTTAGGATTAAATTATACCTGGAAATAAGACAAACATACAAACACACACACAAATACACAGTTTTATTAGATATTATTATGACCCTTAAAGTACTAGTACATAAGTGTCATAATCTGAACATTAGGTAAAATAATCCGTATATCTTTTTGGATTATAAATAACGAACCGATTATAATTATTAATTATTATAAACAAATTATTTATCAATATATGACATTTCTGTAAATATAATATATTCTTATATATACTATCATATGTGAATAATATTTTTTTTTTTTTGATTAAATTAATAAATTAGCATTATGTTACGGTCGACATCTTCGGGAGTGAGGATAACAGGAGGCTCTGGTGTTTCCATAGTCGAGCCGAGAGATGGTTGGTAGGAGTGTTGTGGGGGTGGGGAGGAAAGATGCATCAGCAAGGAGGGGGAGATGGTTGCTGGTGACGCATGTACCGATGAAGGCGTCCGATAGAAACGCGGCACAATCTTCAGTGGAGACGATATGGTCTATGATAGACGTGCCCTGATGGTTGACGAAGGTGGGGCTATTGTTGTCCAGTCTGTGCAGGCCTAGGTCGTCGAGAATCTTGATCAGCGCACGACCCTTGGTATTGCATGCGTGGTCACCGAAGATAGTGTGTCTCGCATTGAAATCGCCCATGACGATGGTGTTGGAAAGGCCTGCAGCTAACTGGAACACGTCTTCAGGGATATCGTCTCCAGGAGGAATGTACAGGCACAAAATGTTGAAAAACCCTGCCCTAGTGTGAAGCCGCACTCCGCAGACGTGCAAATGGTCAGAGTTTGGGATTGACAACTCATCGCAATGGATGTTCGACTTCACGGCTATGGCAACGCCACCGCAACTCGCTGTCCCTGGGTCAGCTGGCTTATAGGTAACGTGGCAGTCTCTTAGCGTCACCGGATGTCTGGTTCGAGTCTCTGTTATGGCAATCACGGAGACGGAATCTTGTGTCATGAGGTTCTCTACCAGAGGCTTCTTTCTTCTCCAGTAATTGACGTTGACGGTTCCTATTCTACTCAGCTGTCCTTCCATGAGTAGATGCAGCTCAGAACGTGGTAGAAGGTGCTGTCCGGAGTTAGTAGCACCTGGCAGCTGTGGCGGCGTAGGACGCCTGCTGGCATCCTATATGAATTTGGTTGCCCGAATAGGACACATGTAGGCTCGTATCGAAGAATTGGCGCGCAAATTTGGCTACTATCTCCTGGACTCTAGGGCGTTGCAAAGGAAGAATATTGAGAAGAGCAGTTGTGACAAACCGCAGCATGTTGTGCACTGCTGGGATTGGCAGGTCGGAGTTTGGTTCTTCGGGGTCGACGCACCTGAGTGATGCTGTCTCGGCTGCGCTTGCTGGTTCCTTTGGTCTGGCTTTACAGGCAAAGCTTGTGGCCGGATGTTCCCCGTCGCAATTAGCGCACTTAGGCTGCATGTCGAAAGTGCACTTTGCAGTAGGGTGGTCTTGGCTGCAGTGAGCGCACTTGGGTTTTGAAGGACAACGTTCTGAAGGAGGGTGGAAGGAGAGGCAACGCCTGCATTGCAGTGGTTGAGGCGGGTTAAGACGGGAAGGTTCGACATAAAAGTGCAGGAAGAACATACTCCGTCCGTGCGTTAGAAGGTGGTCTACGGTCTCTTTGTTGGTCGTTATCACTCTAACTAGCATGGTGGGCTTGTTTGTTTGTCTGCTGATGATCCTGACTACCTTCTTGAACTCAAGTCCAAGTTCAGACAGCCGAGCCTCGATGTCTTCGGTCGTGATGTCATGACGAACAGATTTAATGACGCAGGAGTAAGACTGAGTATAGTTGACGGGACGGGTAGGATTACGTTGGGAAGGGGAAGGTTTATCAAGTGCGCTCACCTGGATTGTCTTGTCCCCTGTCATCTCCCGCAGGGCTCGCAACTTCACGGCGATGGATGGACTGTGGCTGCGGACCAGGACGATGCCAGATCGCAAAATGCTAATGTTCTGTATGTTGACGTCCAAGCGGGCAAGGTAAGGGAAGAGAGCTTTGCAAGTTCGCAGATGAGAAGGTAGATGAGACAGAGAGGCCACATGCAGAATTTTGTTAGAGTACTGTGGGCTCCCTTGAAGAGGAGAAGTAGAGGTGGCGGGTCCAGATGAGTTTCCTGGTGTTCTGTATGGCGTACTCTCGCCGCTATTTTTGCATCTTTTCCGTTGGTGGACCACAAATCCATCGTTTTCCCCCGCAGGGGAGCGAAATGCTGGCATGTCTTCTTCTTTCTCCTATTTTATAAATTTGTTTTTATTTGTATTTCTTTTAATTTATTTTAATGTAGATGATCAAAGGATAAAAAATAAATATATTAAAATGAACGGCACAGTTAAAATAACACTTTAAAAATAAATGTAAATTTTTTTTTTGTTTTGTTTTGTTTTTTTTTCTTTTATTTATTTATTTATTTATTTTATTATTATATATTTTTTTTTGTTGTTTTAGTTTTATTAATGTTTTTATTGGTTTTTTAATTTTTTTGTTGTTACTGTACTTCAGTATTATATATAGGACAGCACATTTAAAATAATAAATATTACATATACTAAAATAAAATCGATTTGTATCTAGAAATGACGGTTTATTATTCGTAGCTTAGTTGGCAACACTCCCGCTTTTCAAACCTGAGAACGTGGGTTCGAGACGCCAAAGTTTTAAATTTTTTTATTTATTTTTTATTTTTTTAACTTTTTATTTTATTTTATTTCTCTTTTCTGATTTGTTAATATTTATATAAATTGCACCGTTTTTTATATTTATTTATTTTAAGATAATTTTAAGTTGTTTTTGAGATTTTATATTTTTAAATTTTATTTTCTTTAATTTTTTGGTTTTAGATATTTAAACAAATTAAATTTTTTACTATTGTCCATTTAATATTGTTGTTTTATCTATTTCTTTTATTTTTAGTAGTTTTAAAATTGTTTATAAAGCTATTTTACGAATATTCTGAATTGGTGGACTTTGACCCCCAGAAACACGTGTTTTTAGATTTTCGTTTATATTTCTATTTTTGCACAATATTTAAAACATTTCACTACATAACAACATACACTAGCACTAAGCACAGAGATTAAAACGCTTTAAAAGGAGATTGGCACAAGATTTATTGTTATATAGAGTTTTTTCACTTGGCTTGACAGCCTAAAAACACGTGCTTTTTAAAAACTTTAGTTTTATTTATTATTAGCACAGTTATATTTAAAAAATTTTATATGACCACGTACAAAAGCACGTTAGGCACTATTTAAAACACATTTAGAAATTTAAATCACAATTTTTCCACTAAAGACAGCAATAAAACACAGAGCACAAAATAACACGTCTTTCATAGATAAATGGAGTTGACAGATAGATTGCGGGCGCTTTCGTTCCACAGTTATCCGTAGAGCAACCAGAGATTTTAGCTTGAAGATCTCTCTGCTCGAGGACGTCTTCTCCAGGTTGACGTGGACCATTGGCA
Organism: Stenolophus ochropezus; assembly: GCA_035578165.1. Lineage (NCBI taxonomy): Eukaryota > Metazoa > Arthropoda > Insecta > Coleoptera > Carabidae > Stenolophus > Stenolophus ochropezus. Next base: position 89,815 of record JAQOWZ010000121.1, read on the forward strand.
GAGGTTTCTTAGTGCGCGCGGATGTCCTCTTCGGAGATAGATTCTGGGATTCCACTCAGAACCACTTGGAGAAGCTTATCTTCCTGTAGCTGGAAAGTGTGGAACTCCACGTTGCCAGCCTCCAGCAACACCTTTGCTGCGCGGAAGTCAGAAGAGTTGTTCAAATTAACCGGATATCAACCTTCGCGTTCACTGCCTTCCTGACAGGAATTCCCTGGCTGGCGAGCGCTTTGATGAGGCGGATGTAGTTGTCTTTGTTGTGCAGGACGATGGGCGGCACACGTTCTCGCTGCAACTGCACGCATGGACTCGGACTGGATTCCTCCGTAGGCAGGACAGAGAACTTGTTGGAAGTCTCTGTCGGGGCTGGTTCCTCCATCCTCGGCCTGCTAGGCTTGGACGCCAGAACGAAGCCATTGACTTCAGGTTGACTCTTCCTAGGGCCTGTGGTGGACTGGTTCTTTCTAGACAACGTTGTTGCTGGACTGGACGGGTCCCTTTCAGGACCGGCTGCAACTGACCGCTCCTTAGAGATGGCTGCCATAGATGGGTCCTTCTCAGGACCGGCTGCATTGGACCGGATCTTTTTGGAGCTGGCCACCATGGACGGGTCCTTTTCAGGACCGGCTGCAACTGACCGCTTCTTATTAGACACGGCTGCCACGGATGGGTCCTCTTCAGGACCGGCTAGAATCTGAAGATATATGGCTCGCAGGCGATCACGCTGGTCTTGATCATCATCATTTTCGGGAGGGTCGGCCTCGTCCATTTCTTTACACCTAGCTTTTAGCTCAGTCTTCATCCTTTTCTTCTGCATCGGAAGGGTCCTTTTCAGAACCGGCTGCATCGGACTGGTTCTTTTTGGACCTGACCATCGTGGACGGGTCCTTTTCAGGGCCGGCTGCGACTGACCGCTTCTTAACGATTCTGGAGGTGATAGCGAACTCTAGTGTTACAGCGTGCTGTACCCCTGCGTGGGGGTTCGATAGAGGCTTCCGGACGCTGCTCTAACCCTTTGACAACACACTGTTCAAGATGTTGCACGATGTTGACGATCAAATGTTGATGATGAATGTTGATGATGAGTTACAACCTGTTTTTTTTTGCTGAAATGGTTTTTATTTCGTTTATATGTATGCGCAGAAGACCTAACATATGATTGGCTCATAATGTTCCTCACCATTGTACAACTGTGACGTTATTTTTTTTTTATTAAATTAATAAATTAGCATTATGTTACGAGATAAATAAAATTCTTTTTTTAAATTATATATTTTGTGGTTCTTAAAAGAACCGATTGTTTCGTTTTATATTTTGTCCTAATAATAATAATTAAGAACAAAATATAAGATGTTATTTAGGCACGATCTCCACGAATACGTCTTGCCAATTGCATATAATTTGGCATAATCGTAACACGTTTTGCGTGAATTGCGCACAAATTAGTATCTGCAAACAAACCGACCAAATATGATTCACTTGCTTCTTGTAAATCCATTACAGCTGAACTTTGGAAACGTAAGTCAGTTTTGAAATCTTGTGCGATTTCAGGGCCACAAAATATAATTAAATAAAAAAAGGATTAAATATCTTATTTGAATGCTATATGTAAGTTAACGGGGAGTAAGTGGGGCCTTCGCGCAGCTGATGTCGGTAAATCGTTTTATTTGAAATAAAATGTTTGAGTTCGATTCTATCGGTGAATATATATTTTATATAGCTGCTTTGTATAGTTTTGGAAAAGTGTATGCTTATATAGTCCATTTGTTATAATATTTTAGCTGTTTATCGTACAGAACGTAGAGAAATAAAGGAATAAAAGAAAATTGAATGTTTTGTAGGTTGGAAACGTATGTGAATGATATGAAATATGCTGTGGTTTTGCTAAATATTCAATTTAAAGTTTAGTCGTGTAACGTTTATTTTGTAAAATTGTTATTATTATGAAAGAAGATAATAATTTAAAGTTAATAAAAAATAATTTGATTTATTTATACAACAATTTGTTATTACTATAGTAATAACAATGTATGTATGTATGTATGTTTATACATATATAATTATTATAAACAATATAAATATGTAAATTTTGTTTCTGAATCATTGAAAAAAATAATTTTAGGTGCCTTGTTGTAAGCTTAAAAATTAGATTTGAAAATTCAAAAGTTAGCGATATGTTTAACTGTTTATATGTGTTAGTTTATTTTTATTAATATTTGATATGAATGTTAAAGTGTGCAATATTAGAATTTTTGAATTTAATAAAATAACAACAAAATAAAATTGGTAATCAATGAAAGGTGTCAGTAAGGGCTGACAAGCAGATATAAAAAAAATTTAATGTCGATCGGCATTTGTTTTTTATACTGACAGCGGAGCTCTAGGGAATGCTCGGCGTAACCGAAAATTCGCTAGTCTTATATACTAAAAGGATAGATTCATTATATATATTTGGATTTATCGCGAGCATCGCAGAAACTTTTCTCACGGTTACAAGTCAAACCATCCATGTAATAATTTTGATATTATTTTATTAGATATGGTTTAATGAGGGCCAATCGCTTTTGGGTTTCATATATGAAATGTATTAAATATAAAATGTAACTTTTTCGCTAAAAATCAGACAGTTACGGAAATAAAAAAAAATATCTATCAGAGTTTATCATTGTTATTATATCATTCTTATAAATGTTATATTTGATATTAATTAATAATTTTTGTTTAAGTCTAAAAAGAATGTTTTCTATGTAAATGTTTTCTGGCTTGCATAAATGACAAATATATTTTACGTCGACCGGTTTTTTTTTTAAATTGTTAGAAATATGTTATGTTTCGTACCAAATGAAAGATCTCTGGCTAGCGTGCAGAAATGACAAAAATGATCAATGTCGATTGACTTCTGTTTAATGCAAAAAGTTGTCAGAAGTATGTCGTGTTTGGTATCAAATGAAAGGTCTCGGTTAAGGCCAGTGTGCATAAATGACAAAAATGTATCATGTCGACCGGCTTTTGTTTTTTGCAAAAAGTTATTGGAAATATATCGTGTTTGGAATCTAATGAAAGATCTCAGTGAGTGCTGACAAGCAGAAATATGATTTTTTTTATGTCGATCAGCATTTGTTTTTTATACAGACAGCGGATCTCTAGGGAATGCTCGGCGTAGCCGAGAATTCGCTAGTCCTGTATACTAAAAAGGTAGATTCACATTCTTTCATATCACTCTCTATAGATTCATCACGAGCATCGAGTAACAATTGTAAAGGTCTACAGCCTGAACCATGCATATGATTGTTATAATTTGGTGCCATTTGGGTGTCTCATATTTTTACTGTTAGTAGTTTTCGTGTAAAAAATTAAAACTGTGCACAAATGCTGCCTGGAAACAATGGATCCCACTTTTGACAATCTGTCTATGAACTTTAAATGAGTATATCTTTTAATAGAACATTGATATCAAAGATTTAAAAATAATTTCATGAATAATAGACTTGAGCAAAGGTGTTACAAGTAATTTAAGTTTAAAATATAACGTATTTAATTAATATATATAACAAATATTCCTAAACTAAATTCACTGAAGACGGTGGCAGTTGTATTAGGGTTGACAATATTAATTTTTAAATTTTAAAATTAACTACTATTTTTTAATACAAACAGTGTTGCCAAATTATAAAGTAACTAAATAAAAATCAAATATTCCTAAATAAAATTAATTGAATACTTTGCTGTATTTGTTATCAAAAAAAGGAAACCATAAGGGCCAGTTATAAAATGACAAAAAAATGTGTCATCTCGATCTGCATTTGTATTTCGTAAAAAGTTGTTAGAAGTAGGTCGTCCTTCAGGCAATCTTCTGGGTGGTTTCATTACTCCTTGCGCATTTTTATAGATTTTAATTTTATCTAGTATCTGGAAACATACCCATTCCTTCAAAAATAATTTTATGATCATTAATAATATTATCTTAATCGTTTTTAATTTCATGTACAATATTAATATTAGTGTTTATCTTTACTCTACTTTTACTAACCAAGTTTTATTCTGTACACTCTTTTAGCCCTAAAATTGGCACTGATTTAACATTTACGATAATGAAATCTAGTTTCTTTTTAATATTATTTGCTGTACACAATAATTTTACTTTCCCTAGCAGTGTAACTTTAAATCCACCGAATGCTTCTAAAGTTAACTTATTAGTTTCAATTTCAATTTTGTTATCTTTATTAATATTATTAAAAATTTTAAGAGGCAATAAGTTAACTTGAGAACCTGTATCTAACTTAAAAACTATTTGATGACGTTCTTCAATGACGACTTCCTGTGTCCATATGTCATTGGACATATCTGCTCCCTCCACGGATAGCACTGACGACTGATTGGTTGACACAACGGAACCGGACGTAGATGGCGCCTCCAACGGAACCGTTGACGTTAACCTTGTGGTAGTAGACGATGATGCATTAGAATCAAACACTTCACTCATGTAGTCACTGTCAGTAATTTCACCAACGAACAATGTTTGAATTTGATCCACACAGTCTTCTTGACCTGGGTTTAGTTCGTGCACTGCCTTTTTATTTTTACATCCAACCGCGAAATGATTTAACTTGAAACAAATATTGCACTTTTTGCCAAATGCCGGGCAATTTGCATATGAATGTTTAGTATTACATTTTTTACATAAATAATAATTATTATTAAAATTATTAGCGTACTTGTAATTTTTATTTTTACTTTCATAATTATTATTAAGTTTACTGTGATTACTTACATTTTTATTAACACGTTTGACTAAATCAACGTGGGAAATCTCGTGTAAATTTTTAGCTTGAATTTTACTTATCTCTGCAGCTCTGCAAGTATTAATAGCAATTTGTAAAGTTAATTCTGCTGTACGTAAAAGTCTTTCTTGCAGTTCTCGGTTTCGCACTCCTAAAACAATACGATCACGCAACATACTGTCCTCGTTAGCATTACCGAACTCACATGTTTTAATTAACTTTTTGATATCTGTGAGGAAATGTTCAGTCTTCACTTTCGTTTTGATCTGTATTATAAAATAGAAAACGTTCATATATAATATTTTTCCTGGGATTGATGTAGTCTTCAAACGCTTGTATAATTTTGGCAGTGTTTTTTTTGGTCTGCTTCAGATAAATTAAATGTGTTGAAGAGATCTAACGCTTCTTCTCCCAGCATCGTCATTTCGATCTGATGCGGTCATGTAGATTTCATATCCTTGTATAAATTTTTTCCAATTGTTACATATGTCCCCTTCGAGTTCCAAACTTTTAGGCGGCTTAAAAACACTCATTTTGTCTGAATTAATATTTGTTATTTATGTATTACGATTTTATTACCTTAACAAAGGTTAATGTCCCACGAGGTTCACACTTTTTATTAAATATTATTTTTAAAGAATTATTTTTAATTTTTATATACGCAGCGCCATGTTTTATATAGGATATAAGTAAATATGAATTTATTTTATATATCTAATGTTATTTTAGTGAAGGACAGACAATGACTAACTTGCGCGTAGAGTCACACAAGTATTTTATTTTTGTTAATTAATTTCTAAAGCTACGTTTACAATATACCACATATTCACAATATACAACATCTCCCTTCTTATAATAAATTACAATATACAACAGTCCTTGGGTTTTAAGGAAACGACTCAATACGGACTGGTGTGCACGAGTGACAAAAATGTTACACGTTGATTAGAATTTGTTTTTTGCAAAATGTTGTCAGAAAAATGTCGTGTTTGGGTATTTTCGAATTACATGAGTCAATTTTGCCAAATATTTAATAAAGTAACTAAACAAAGAACAAATATTCCCAAATGAACGTTACTGAAGACAGTGAATGTTATATTAGGCTAGGTCACGATGAGGGCTACGCTGCAAAATGAACAAAAATATTCTATATCGAACGGTTCTTGTTTTTTTTCAAAAAAGTTGTGAGAAGTATGTGGTGTTTGGTATCAAATTAAAAGGCTCGATAAGGGCTGGCGTGTAGAATTAACAAAAAAGTCAATGTCAAGGTCTCGTTGAGGGCTAATAGTAGAGTGCTAGAAGGCCTGAAAAGTGTCATCCCGTGGGGGTTTTGAACGAAAAAGATGGGACCTTCAGAATCTTGAAGCTTATACCTCATATAGTGAAATGCCAGAGTCGTCAACAAATTGTCCTGTGCCAAAGGGCCCAAATCAAAATTTTGGAGTTACGTACAAGAGTCGATATGAAATGCAGTTTTACACCTACTGTCCAAATTTCATTAAAAAGTCTGTACAGGTTTTCCATTAAAATCAAATTGAATTTTTGATTTAACACGGGTCCTTATGAGCCCAGTCTGAAGAAATCTGCTCATATCTCCGTTCGACTAGCCGCAAAAATTGTGTCTTTTTACAAGTTTTTCACATTTCTCAACTAATATCTTCAAAAGTAAGCGTTAAATCAAAAAATGATATTTGAAAAAGTTTTAGCTTCACTTATTATCATTGTAACAGTACTTGTTCCATAATTTTAGTGAAAACAGTTTTCGTGTAATAGTAATTTTAAGGAAATACTGCACTTTTAACCTTGAGCGGGATTCCGCATCGCTCGCTGCTTACCCCTCACGTCTCCCACCGCGCGCGCTGCCTTTGCCTACAAACTGAAATCATAGCAACTCAACATAAATAATAATAAAAAATATTTCTAAGGCAAAAAAAGGTATTATTACTTGTACGAAATCATATTTTCAATATTTATAACTATGTGAAGTATAAATGTGATACTTTAATAATATTAATGGTAATCAAAAATTAATATTACTGAATCAACAAAACTTTATTTGGAATAAACTTAAATAATTTGTAAAAATCATAGAAATTAAATTATCAGACAGTCGTCGCTTTCTTCTGATGGTGGTTGTAGGATTTCTTTCTGGAATGCTGGTGTGACATTGTGGAAATTGTTTTGACCCATACACGTACAGGACCCAATATAGGATCACTTGTTTTCCTTACAACTGCAGGACTTCATTCGGCTATCTATTATTATGAAAATTAGTTTATATTTAATAATATATATGTATATGCATCTATGATACTTTTTTACGACCACATGTTATTAATACGATGATATTTTCCAAAGTTGATGACTTGATTTAAAAAGTAGGAATAATTATATTGTTCTTTATAATGTTTAAATAGTCTGGTAAATTTGGTAATGGTTCTAAAGAATTTATCGAAACTTTAATAATAAGCTTAAGCAATGTCTAACTGTCTTCTGTTGGTGGTAACTTATCTTAACTATTATACTTCAAGTAGCTAACAATCCTCGAAGGAAATTTAATGTAGAAATATTTTGATTTTTACCATATAATTGAATTATCAATTTTTCTATATTTCTAAAAACATTTTCATTAAATTCATATACTCCAAATTCTACCAACAATTGCAAGTTTTTTTTCCCATATTAGAGATTTGACATTTTATACTACATCCTGTTAAAGCATGAAATGCCGAAAGCAAAAGAATTTTTTGATCAATTTTAAGGTCATGGATAAGAATAAATCTCTTATCTATTGTCTTTTTTACCAATCTTCATCCAAATTTCTTTAGTTAAAAATTCTCTGAAAAGGCACAGAAGGACTAAGACATTAGTGTATCGGCCTCTTCATGATTTGATGGCCAATAATAATTCATCAGTAAATTGAAAATAACTTCTGTATTAATAAATTTAAAACAATCCACCGGTTGTAACAAATTCAAAACTCTGATTCTCAGAAAGTTTTGTCACCTCACACGATGTAAAATTTGTTAACTGGCGTTTGTTGAAGGTGGAGTGTATAAATAAATTCCATTTTTGAGGTAATGGTATTGATGGTGAGTCAGTATTTTTTTAATGGACTCAGTTGATTGATACTCGCTTAATTCTAGTGTAGTCTCCATGTAATGGTCTAAAACTAAATCTATTCTTTTAGCACATATTTATTTTTAAATATTATAAAGGCTAATATTTGTAGGTAATCCCCAAATGTTTTTACAACGATGATTGATGTCATCAATAATACATATTTTAACATCTGCATTAAAATTTAACTCCTTTATTATTAAAACTATGGTTGGCAAATGGTGGACAATATAATTACTTCGATTTTTCAAACCATATCATCAACCAACAAAATATCGTCGTATTAACAACATGTGGTTGTAAAAAAGTATCATAGATGCATATACATATATATTATTAAATATAAACTAATTTTCATAATAATAGATAGCCGAATGAAGTCCTGCAGTTGTAAGGAAAACAAGTGATCCTATATTGGGTCCTGTACGTGTATGGGTCAAAACAATTTCCACAATGTCACACCAGCATTCCAGAAAGAAATCCTACAACCACCATCAGAAGAAAGCGACGACTGTCTGATAATTTAATTTCTATGATTTTTACAAATTATTTAAGTTTATTCCAAATAAAGTTTTGTTGATTCAGTAATATTAATTTTTGATTACCATTAATATTATTAAAGTATCACATTTATACTTCACATAGTTATAAATATTGAAAATATGATTTCGTACAAGTAATAATACCTTTTTTTGCCTTAGAAATATTTTTTATTATTATTTTTGCGGCTAGTCGAACGGAGATATGAGCAGATTTCTTCAGACTGGGCTCATAAGGACCCGTGTTAAATCAAAAATTCAATTTGATTTTAATGGAAAACCTGTACAGACTTTTTAATGAAATTTGGACAGTAGGTGTAAAACTGCATTTCATATCGACTCTTGTACGTAACTCCAAAATTTTGATTTGGGCCCTTTGGCACAGGACAATTTTTTGACGACTCTGGCATTTCACTATATGAGGTATAAGCTTCAAGATTCTGAAGGTCCCATCTTTGTCGTTCAAAACCCCCACGGGATTAATTTTTAAGCGTTTTATTCGGCCGCTGGCACTCTACTATAACGTGCAGAATTGATAAAAATGTTCCATGTCGATCGGCTTTTGTTTTATGCAAAAAGTTGTCAGAAGTATGTCGTGTTTGGTATTAAATGAAAAGTCTCGGTGTGGGCTAGCGTGTAGATATGAAAAAAATGTTTCATGTCGATCGACTTTTGTTTTATGTAAAAAATTTTAAGAAGTATGTCGTGTTTGGTATCAAATGAAAGGACTCGGTAAGGGCTGGGGTACATAAATGACAAAAATATTTCATGTCGTCCGGCTTTTATTTCTTACAAAAATTTCTTAAAATTATGTCGAGTTTGGTCTCAAATGAAAGGTCTCGTTGGGGGCTATAGTGCAGAATTGACAAAAATGTTCCATTCCGATCGGCTTTTGTTTTCTGCAAAAAGTTCTCAAAGGTATGTCGAGTTTGGTCTCAAATGAAACGTCTTGTTGATGAAAGGTTTCAATGAAGACTGGTGTGCAGAAATAACGAAAATGGTCAATGTCGATCGGCTTTTGTTTTTTGCAAAAGATTGTCACAAGTATATACTATTTTGTATCAAATGAAAAGTCTTGGTGTGAGCTAGCGTGTAGATATGATAAAATGTTTCATGTCGATCGACTTTTGTTTTATGCAGAAAGTTGTCCGAAGTAGGTCGTGTATGGTATCAAATGAAAGGTCTCGGTGAGGGCTAGGGTACATAAATGACAAAAATGTTTCATGTCGACCAGCTTTTGTTTTTTGCAAAAAATTATTAGAAGTATATCGTGTTTGCAATTTAATGAAAGGTTTTGGTGAGGCCTGACGTGGAAATATGAAATAAATGTTTCATGTCGATCGGCATTTGTTTTTTGCACTGACAGCGGAGCTCTAGGGACTATACTAAACGAATAGATTCACTATATATCTATCTATCTATCTATCTATCTATCTATGGATTCATCACGAGCATCAAGAAACATTTGTAAAGGAGTACAGCCTAAACCATGCAAGTGATTCTTATAATTTTTTTTTAATATTTGGGGGCTTATGAGATCTGGTGTCTTTTCTGTGTCTGATATTTTTACTGTTAGTAGTTTTCGTTTAAATAAATTAAAACTGTGCACAAACGCTGCCTTGAAAGAATGGATTCCAGAGGCCATGTCTAAATTTAAGAAGAATCACGCTGTCATCCGTCACTTTTGACAATCTGCCTATGAACATTAAATGAGCATATCTTTTAATAGAACATTAATATCAAAGATTTAAAAAAAATATCATGAATAATAGACTTGAGCAAAGGTGTGACAACTAATTTAAGTTTAAAACATAACGCATGTAATTAATATAAATTTTGACGTTTCCAATGTCAAAAGTCAATGTTGCCAAATGTGTGATGAAGTAACTAAATTAAAACCAAATATACTTAAACTAACTTTACTGAAGACGGTGGCAGTTGTATTAAGTTTGTCAATATTAATTTATAAATTTAAAAATTAACTACTATTTTTTAATACAAACAGTGTTGCCAAATTTTAAAGTAACTACATAAAAATTAAACAAAATAAATTGAATACTTTGCTGTGTTTGTTTTTAAAAGAAAGGAAACCATAAGGGCCAGTTTTAAAATGACAAAAAAAATAGTCATGTAGATGTCTAAAAAGTAGGTCGTCCTTAGGTTTTAAGAAAACGACACAATACGGACTGGTGTGCACGAATGACAAAAATGTTCTATGTAGTTTAGAATTTGTTTTTTGCAAAATGTTGTCAGAAAAATGTCGTGTTTGAGTATTTTCGAATTACATAAGACAATATTGCCAAATATTCAATAAAGTAACTAAACAAAGAACAAATATTCCCAAATGAACATTACTGAAGACAGTGAATGTCATATTAAGCTAGGTCACGATGAAGGCTAGCGTGCAAAATGAACAAAAATGTTCTATATTTGGAAAAAATTGTGAGAAGTGTGTAGTGTTTGGTATGAAATGAAAAGGCTCGATAAGAGCTGGCGTGTAGAGTTAACAAAAAAGGTCAATGTTGATCGACTTTTGTTTTTTGCAAAAATTTCTCAAAGGTATGTCGAGTTTGATCTAAAAGTCTCGTTGAGGGCTACCGTGCAGAATTGAAAAAAGTGTTCCATGTCGATCGGCTTTTGTTTTATGCAAAAAGATGTCAGAAGTATGTCGTGTTTGGTATTAAATGAAAGGTCTCGGAGAGGGCTATCGTGCAGAATTAACAAAAATGTGCTATGTCGATTGGTAATGGTATTTTGCAAAAAATTGTCAGAAGTGTGTGATATTTGGTATCAAATGAAAGGTTTCAATGAAGGCTGGTGTGCAGAATTAACGAAAATGGTCAATGTCGATCGGCTTTTGTTTTTTTGCAAAAGGTTGTCACAAGTATATAGTGTTTGGTATCAAATGAAAAGTCTTGGTGTGGGCTAGTGTGTAAATATGATAAAAATATTTCATGTTGGTCGACTTTTGTTTTATGCAGACAGTTGTCAGAAGTATGTCGTGTTTGGTATTAAATGAAAGGTCTCGGAGAGGGCTAGCGTGCAGAATTGACAAAAATGTGCTATGTCGATCGGTATTTGTACTCTGCCTCTGGTGTTGCTCTGTCGACTCTCCTATGCAGAATGCTTGGAATTCAAGTCGCCGGCGATGATAGTAGGGAGCTCATCTATGTCCAGTAGTTTGTCAAGATCGGTGGTTATCAGTCGTTTGCCCGGCGGGTTGTAGGCTGAGATAAGTCGAATGGGACCCATTTCAACAGTGTTCACTACAACCGCGCAGGCGTCAATGTTCTCTAGTTCTGGTAGGTCGCAGCCCGAGTGGTCAATGGTTTTCCTGACCAGCACTACGATTCCTCCTCGAATTCCGTCTCGGTCCACTCGGAAGCAGTTGAAGTTGGAGATGTTTCGGAAGGTGGAGTGTGGTTTCAACCACGTCTCGCTGACCAGTACTATGTCCGCCCAGATACGGTAAATGAATTCTTCAAGTTCATCCTGTTTATCAACGACTGAGTTTGCGTTCCACCCAACTATTCGAAGCTTGGATGCTGGCCTGGGTTTAATTACCATCCTTGAATATTGATATAATTGACGGTAATGACTGCATGGCGATCAGCATCATCTCAGCCGTGGTTTTGGCTGCAGCAATTTTGTTGATAATCGTTAGAATTGTCTCACAAAGTGCTTCCACGTTGATGGATGAGAGCAGCTTCATGAACTTTGTCAGGTTGTTTTCTTCCTTCGCAGCTTTCGCAACTACATGAGGCTTGGATGTCTTCACTTTTACATTTTATTTTTCTTTAATTTTGTCGCCGAAGATTTGATTATTTGCTTCGTCTTAGAAGCTACGGCTGGAGCTGGCGCAGCTACCGATGGTGAGCAGCTGAGGTTGATGCTGTTGCCGGGGCGACAGCGGGTTTTGGAGCAGCTGTTGGTGGTGCAGCTGTTGTTGGTTGAGAGGCTTTGGCCACCACTTTGGCGTAGCTTCTCCCGTCTGTTTTACGGCTCTGCATCTTTTCGAGTGCTGTGGTGTAGAACTTGCAGCCTCGGAAGTTTGCCGTATGGTTTTCGCTGCAGTTCGCACATTTCTTAGGATGCTTCTCGTGGTCGGTGTTCTCACATTTAAATGTCGCGTGAGCTTTACCACATCCGACGCAGCTCCAAGGCAGTTGGCAACCTCCTGGACGAGTAACCAAAGTTCTGGCATCGGTAGCATTGTACTGGTGTGGTCGGTTTCTTGTTCGCTTTTACCGTGATCTTCATGTGGAGCAAGTCTGTGAGCTTGTAAATATCGGTAGCTTTCTCAGGCCGCTCCAAGTTGACGCCGATGAGCTTGGATTTCCCTATCTTAAACGCCTTGATCACGGGTAGATTTTTGACTAACTTTAGCTCTTCAACTATTTCCTGGCAAGACATTGCAGCCGGCAAGCTTCGAATAACCGCTTGTATTGGTTTTTCCGACTTGAGTTGGAAGGTAAAAACTCTAGCTGAAGGGTTGGAAGCAGCTTCTGCAGCTTCCGATAGTCGTCAATTTTTGCAGGCTGAACTTTGATATTATCGCTGTTAGCCTTACAAAATTTAAGTTCTATGCCAGCCAGCTTTATTGAGCGTGCTGTGGCCGTCCATGAAGTCACGTTCTTGATGTAAATCGGAGGTGGTAACTTCTCCTTGGCGGGCACGTTCGTGGAAACCCTTGGGCTGGCATCGTCGGTGTCCATAATCGAGAGTGTGTCAAATATATTGGCACTTGTTGGTATTGTATTATTACCAACATTCACGTCACTTTTGATTTTCTTGGCCTTTCGCTAAAACCATCATTGGTTTCGCTTTCTGCTACTTGGCTGCTTGTTGTGTCAATAGATGGAGCCACTGTGCTCGGCAATTGACTCGCATCGACGGTTGTTTTGTCATTTACAGGTGCTGGTGCGTCGGTTATAGTCAAAACGCATCTTGGTCGCTTTGTGCGCGCCTCCAGCAACTTGATTTTCTTCTTTTGCAGTGCGATGAGCGCCTTGTCATCATTACTGCCTTCAGCAAGATATTTCCGCTCCCACGTGGCGATGACGGCGTTGACATCCTCGATCTCACTGATGTTACTCATGGTGGTGCTGGTTCGGCTCGTCTCGGGGAGAGATGTCTGCGTCCAGCGTCTGGGTACAGAGACAGGGGTGGCTCGTTCACAGATTCTGGGAGGGGCTGGGAGTAACAAGCACTCTGTTCACTGGGGCTTGGACAGCTGATGCAGGGGGTTCACTCTACACACAACTGACCATAATATATGTCACTATCACTGCACTTGGGGGGGGGGGGGGGGCGACAGGAACAATCACTGGGAGCACTACACACGACTGACTGCCTCGCGGGGCGTCATACGCGCACAATCGCGAGCCCTCGGTGGGTGATAAATTTCACGGCACTATGCTGCTAACTCCTCTGGCTCTACGCCGTTCACTAGCCGGATTACTGTGACGTCTGCCTACGCCTCGACCTCGTGGATGTATCGGCGGTATCGGGGTTGCTCAGGCGCCTTTCGGTACGGCTGATCCACGTTGGAGGTCCTAGGGTGCCTAGATAACTCAGTGAAGAAGGGTAGGGTCGTTTTGTAAAATAAAACACGCAGGGTAAATTCACTGTGGTTTATTCCTGGCTGCAGCGATACAGGTTTAGGTGTTTTTAGCGGCTAGTCGATGTGCTGGTGACGAAGCGCTGTAGGGGACGGCTAGCTAGTGGTTGTTGCGTGTCCGCGAAAACGGTGCGTGAGTCTGACGAACTGGCTTTAAATCTTCGTTTGCCAAGAATACCACGGCAAACGTCTATGCTACAAATCGGTGCTTATGAATGAACCGGTACACCTAAAACGCGGTAGCGGTTAACGGAAAACAAGCGGGAATAGTTGCAATAAAGTCCTCAAGAGCTGAGGATGAAAAAGTGCCGAACCGGTAATTTTACCGGTTCGAGTTTTTAACGGTTCTGAAGTCTACGCTTGCCAGGGATACCACGGCTAACGTCTATGCTACAAATAGGTGCGTATAAATAAACCGGTATACCGAAAACGAGGTAGCGGTTAACGGAAAACGAGCGGGAATAGTCGCAATAAAGTCCTCACGGGCTGAGGATGAAAAACTGCCGAACCGGTAATTTTACCGATTCGAGTTTTTAACGGTTCCGAAGTCTACACTGAACGGGACGGGCCTCTTGGTAATGGTAACGGTACGGATACTCTGTACTCGCCAGGAAAACCACGGCAGAGACAGACCGGAGAAAACGGTAACGGTACGGATATTCAGCACTCGCCGGGAAAACCACGGCAGAGACAAGGACCGGGGAAAATGGTAACGGTACGGATACTCAGTACTCGCCGGGAAAACCACGGCAGAGACAGAGACAAAATGGTAAACTCACCACGAATTTCTGCTCGCTGGTCGAAAGACACTACGCTGGTCGGAAGGCACTGGTCGCAAGGCACTGGTCACAGTTAGTCCGGGAGAACCTCGGTCTGACTGTTTCCAGCTTACTGCCGTTTGAGTGCTGTGTCCTTGCTTTTATCTCCGCTCGTCACGGTGGGAGAGATTGCGCGTGATTTGTGGTGGGAGAGATTGCGCGTGATTTGTGGTGGGAGTGTGCGCGTGAGATAAGCACCGTTACTCTTGACTGTGCTGAGATACGATGAAAAAATAAAAAAAACCCGATTGCCGCCCAGTGGACTTGAACGCGAAATCTTCGTATTGCCAGACCGAGCACGTATCCACTACACCACGGTGACTTGTGTAGTTTTTATTTTAGTTTGTGACATTGCTTCGTCACATTACTTACTTACTGAACGTAACCAAAGGTCCGGTAAGCGTAACAAACGCGAGCTACGTTGGTGGAAATCACCAGGTTACACAGATACTCAACGCATCCAGTGGCCTGGGAAATCACACTACCGTCGGAAGTATGCAGTAAACTCAACTATCAGCACTACGCTGAGCACTTCTCTAGCTCCACGCCGTCCACTAGCCGGATTACTTAGTTACTCAACGTAACCAAAGGTCCGACAAGCGCAACAAACGCGAGCAGCTATAATGGGATTCACCAGGTTACACAGATACTCAACGCATCCAGTGGCCTGGGAAAACACAACACAGCGGGAAGTACACAGGTAAGCTAAACTCGCTCGACCACGCAGCTAAGCCGCGAGCGTTGACCCAACGCTAACGACCTAACAGGTAGAAGGATTACACGTCCGCACTGTACAGAAGCGCAGAGCGAACAATAATCTGTCACTTATTACTATCACAGTAGGAATTGGTCTTAAATCTCTATAATAATACCAGATTAGGATTAAATTATACCTGCAAATAAGATAAACATACAAACACACACACAAATACACAGTTTTATTAGATATTATTATGACCTTTAAAGTACTAGTACATAAGTGTCATAATCTGAACATTAGGTAAAATAATCCGTATTTCTTTTTGGATTATAAATAACGAACCGATTATAATTATTAATTATTATAAATAAATTATTTATCAATATATGAAATTTCTGTAAATATAATATATTCTTATATATACTATCATATGTGAAAAATATTTTTTTTTTTGATTAAATTAATAAATTAGCATTATGTTACGAGATAAATAAAATTCTTTTTTTAAATTATATATTTTGTGGTTCTTAAAAGAACCGATTGTTTTGTTTTATATTTTGTCCTAATAATAATAATTAAGAACAAAATATAACATGTTATTTAGGCACGTTCTCCACGAATACGTCTTGCCAATTGAATATCTTTTGGTATAATCGTAACACGTTTTGCGTGAATTGTGCACAAATTAGTATCTTCAAATAAACCGACCAAATATGCTTCACTTGCTTCTTGTAAAGCCATTACAGCTGAACTTTGGAAACGTAAGTCAGTTTTGAAATCTTGTGCGATTTCACGTACAAGACGTTGGAATAGCAATTTACGGATTAAGAGTTCAGTACTCTTTTGGTAACGACGAATTTCACGCAAAGCTACTGTTCCTGGACGATATCTATGTGGTTTCTTAACACCTCCGGTTGCTGGTGCACTTTTACGTGCAGCCTTTGTTGCAAGCTGTTTACGGGGTGCTTTATCACCAGTTGATTTACGTGCAGTTTGTTTAGTACGCGCCATTTTCAAATGATAACGTATGTAACAACGAACAATACAAGTTACAGACTGTTGCTGAAACGATTGATGATTGATTGTTTGATTAAAGTTTATCACACAAAGAAGAATACACACAAAATATGGTAAAAGGATAAGAATTTGATGCCGTTATAGGGCTTTCTGTCCTCTTCAGCACACGCTAGATATACAATGTTGGTAAAAAAAAAATAACAATAACAATAACGTATTAGATAAAAATGTAGCATATTACATTATAATAAAATATTACTATACATTAGTTGCAGCTCCAGAGTTCTTACGGTTACACTGGGGCGTTGTTGGGGTTGGCTATGATAAGCAGGACAGCAGCTATGTAGTTTAATAGCTCTGAGACTGAATGGGTTGATGCCATTTTATGAACGAATGGCTGAATATATTTTCCAAACCACTCGTTTGATTGGGAAGCGGGCATGGTGTGTGGACCTGGTGGGCGCTGGGTAGCTGGTTGGGCTGTGGCGGCTTAGGCGGGCGATGCTGGTGTCGGCGGGGCATTTTTGCGGGTGACGGTGGAGTATGAGACGCCCTGTTTCACTTTGCGGACGACCGGGTGGCTTTTGAGGACTGCTCCACTGCTGCCTTGTAAGCCTTGCAGCCTCGGTAGTTGGCGGTGTGGGCCTCTCCGCAGTTGCAGCAAGTCGGGGCTCCGATCTGCTTGCTGCGACAGGTGGAGATTTGGTTCTGTCCGCCGCATCGAACGCAGCGCTCGCGGCCGTGACAGCCGCTGCTGGAGTGGCCGAAGCTCTGGCATCTGTGGCACTGCTTAACCATAGATTGCGGGCGCTTTCGTTCCACAGTTATCCGTAGAGCAACCAGAGATTTTAGCTTGAAGATCTCTCTGCTAGAGGACGTCTTCTCCAGGTTGACGTGGACCATTGGCAGAGGTTTCTTAGTGCGCGCGGATGTCATCTTGCGCACAAGAACGGGTCGGTAGCTGAGGTGCAATAACTCCTCGCGGATGTCCTCTTCGGAGATAGATTCTGGGACTCCACTCAGAACCACTTGGAGAAGCTTGTCTTCCTGTAGCTGGAAAGTGTGGAACTCCACGTTGCCAGCCTTCAGCAACACCTTTGCTGCGCGCAAGTCAGAAGAGTTGTTCAAAAACAACCAGATACCAACCTTCGCGTTCACTGCCTTCCTGACAGGAATGCCCTGGCTGGCGAGCGCTTTGATGAGGCGGATGTAGTTGTCTTTGTTGTGCAGGACGATGGGCGCCACACGTTCTCGCTGCAACTGCACGCATGGACTCGGACTGGATTCCTCCGTAGGCCGGACAGAGAACTTGTTGGAAGTCTCTGTCGGGGCTGGTTCCTCCATCCTCGGCCTGCTGGGCTTGGACGCCAGAACAAAGCCATTGACGTCAGGTTGACTCTTCCTAGGGCCTGTGGTGGACTGGTTCTTTCTAGACAACGTTGTTGCTGGACTGGACGGGTCCTTTTCAGGACCGGCTGCAACTGACCGCTCCTTAGAGACGGCTGCCATGGATGGGTCCTTCTCAGGACCGGCTGCATTGGACCGGATCTTTTTGGAGCTGGCCACCATGGACGGGTCCTTTTAAGGACCGGCTGCAACTGACCGCTTCTTATTAGAGACGGCTGCCACGGATGGGTCCTCTTCAGGACCGGCTAGAATCTGAAGATAAACGGCTCGCAGGCGATCACGCTGGTCTTGATCATCATCATTTTGGGAGGGTCGGCCTCGACCATTTCTTTCCACCTAGCTTTTAGCTCAGCAAAGTCTTCATCCTTTTCTTCTGCATCGGATGGGTCGTTTTCAGGGCCGGCTGCGACTGACCGCTTCTTAACCATTCTGGAGATGATAGCGAACTCTAGTGTTACAGTGTGCTGTACCCCTGTGTGAGGGTTCGATAGAGGTTTTCGGAGGCTGCTCTAACCCTTTGACAACACACTGTTCACGATGTTGCACGATGTTGACAATCGAATGTTGATGATGAGTTACAGCCTGTTTTTTTTTCGTTGCTGAAACGGCTTTTATTTTTTTTATATGTATGCGCAGAAGACCTAACATATTGGCTCACAATGTTCCCCACCATTGTACAACTGTGACGTTATTTTTTTTTTATTAAATTAATAAATTAACATTATGTTACGGGATAAATAAAATTCTTTTTTTAAATTATATATTTTGTGGTTCTTAAAAGAACCGATTGTTTTGTTTTATATTTTGTCCTAATGTAAAACCATTACAGCTGAACTTTGGAAACGTAAGTCAGTTTTGAAATCTTGTGCGATTTCACGTACAAGACGTTGGAATGGCAATTTACGGATTAAGAGTTCAGTACTCTTTTGGTAACGACGAATTTCACGCAAAGCTACTGTTCCTGGTCGATATCTATGTGGTTTCTTAACACCTCCGGTTGCTGGTGCACTTTTACGTGCAGCCTTTGTTGCAAGCTGTTTACGGGGTGCATTACCACCAGTTGATTTACGTGCAGTTTGTTTAGTACGCGCCATTTTCAAATGATAAAGTATTTAACAACGAACAATACAAGGTACAGTATGTATGCGCAGAAGACCTAACATATGATTGGCTTATAATGTTCCCCACCATTGTACAATTGTGACGTTGCATATATAAGAGATTTTATATAGAGAAATTTTCATTCTACTACAAAACTTTACGTTGTTAGTATTGTAGTATTACATTAAATTTGTAAAATGACTGGTCGTGGTAAAGGCGGTAAAGGATTGGGAAAAGGTGGCGCTAAACGTCATCGTAAAGTTTTACGTGATAACATCCAGGGTATTACAAAGCCAGCAATTAGACGTTTAGCTCGTCGTGGTGGTGTTAAACGTATTTCAGGTTTAATCTATGAAGAAACACGTGGTGTATTAAAAGTTTTCTTGGAAAATGTTATCAGAGATGTTGTTACATACACTAAACACGCGAAAAGGAAGACAGTTACTGCTATGGATGTTGTATACGCATTGAAACGTCAAGGTCGTACTTTGTACCGTTTTGGTGGTTAAGAATAATATTTATTTATTTATAAATACTAGCAACAAAACAGGCCTTTTCAGGGCCGCAAAATATAATTAAATAAAAAAAGGATTTAATATCGTATTTGAATGCTATATGTAAGCTAACGGGGAGTAAGTGGGGTCTTCGCGCAGCTGATGCCGGTAAATCGTTTTATTTGAAATAAAATGTTTGAGTTCGATTCTATCGGTGAATATATATTTTATATAGCTGCTTTGTATAGTTTTGAAAAAGTGTATGCTTATATAGTCCATTTGTTATAATATTTTAGCTGTTTATCGTACAGAACGTAGAGAAATAAAGGAATAAAAGAAAATTAAATGTTTTGTAGGTTGGAAACGTATGTGAATGATATGAAATATGCTGTGGTTTGCTGAAATATTCAATTTAAAGTTTAGTCGGGTAACGTTTATTTTGTTAAATTGTTATTATTATGAAAGAAGATAATAATTTAAAGTTAATAAAAAATTATTTGATTTATTTATATAACAATTTGTTATTACTATAGTAATAACAATGTATGTATGTATGTATGTTTATACATATATAATTATTATAAACAATATAAATATGTAAATTTTGTTTCTGAATCAATGAACAAAAATAATTTTAGGTGCCTTGTTGTAAGCTTAAAAATTAGATTTGAAAATTCAAAAGTTGGCGGTATGTTTAACTCTTTATATGTGTTAGTTTATTTTTGTTAATATTTGATATTAATGTTGAAGTGTACAATATTAGAATTTTTGAATTTAATAAAATAACAACAAAATAAAATTGGTAAATTTTTCTAGCATAACAGTACAAAATATATTATTACAATAATATTGTTATTATTATAAAAAGAACTATATTTACTTACCTTACATTTAGCTAATATATTTACGAAGTTGTTGTTATCACAAATTACCTAAAAATATGATATAGAATACAAGTATAGGAGGATATCTGGTATTGTTGTATATCTTATTTATTTATTTGTAATTATGGCATCAAATGTTGAAAATATTCTTTTTTAAATATTTAAATTTGTGGCACTGAAAAGAGCCGATTGAATTGTTATAAACAAATGATCATTAGTAACCATTTACTTGGAGCTAGTGTATTTTGTAACAGCTTTTGTTCCTTCACTTACAGCGTGCTTAGCAAGTTCACCAGGTAACAATAAACGTACAGACGTTTGAATTTCCCGACTGGTAATTGTTGAACGTTTATTGTAGTGAGCTAAACGAGAAGCTTCGGCCGCTATACGTTCGAAAATGTCATTTACAAAACTGTTCATAATGCTCATCGCTTTACTGGAGATACCAGTATCGGGATGTACTTGTTTCAATACTTTGTAAATGTACATTGCATAACTTTCCTTCCTGCGCCGTTTCTTCTTCTTGTCATCTTTCGAGATGTTCTTTTGAGCTTTGCCAGCTTTCTTAGCTGCTTTACCACTTGTTTTAGGAGGCATTTTTCTTTCACAATACACAAACAACCAGCACAGTCAACGTGTCAAGCACAACTGTTGCCCGCCAACCAGCTTCAGCTGCTTATATGGACGAGGTCGTACCAACTCCGGTTTAACTTCTCATGCTCAGCATACGAATGTGTGCTATAAGCGCATACAAAATTCTTAGTTCATTCCTATTGGATACTTACATTTGCCTACTTTATATAAACACCAACTCCAAGTTTTTGGTCGACATTACATTCTTAACCGTTCACTGTGAACGTAATTTTGTTTGTTAACTTACATATTATATATTTTCTTCATCATGTCTGGTCGTGGTAAAGGCGGTAAAGTTAAGGGAAAGGCAAAGAGCCGTTCCAATCGTGCTGGATTACAATTTCCAGTTGGTCGTATTCATAGTGTTGGTGCCGGAGCTCCTGTATATTTAGAGGCTGTTATGGAATACTTGGCTGCTGAAGTTCTTGAGTTTGCTGGCAATGCTGCACGTGATAACAAGAAGACAAGAATTATTCCACGACACTTGCAATTGGCCATCCGTAATGACGAAGAATTAAACAAATTATTGTCTGGTGTTACAATTGCACAGGGTGCTGTACTGCCTAATATTCAGGCTGTATTATTACCAAAGAAAACTGAAAAATCTACGTAAATTGTTTTTAAACAATTATAAACATTTTTTTTATTTATTAAAAAAAGAATATCTTATATCATTTTTGCAATAATAACAATAAAAAATATACATACATGTTTCAATCTAGCAAGTAATATTAATCGTTAATTGTTTTCGTCACTTATTTTACACAAGTTTCAAAAAGATAATTTTACCTACAAATTTTAAAAATATTAGTAATTGTACTTATATTCATTTTTTAACAATACAAAATTAATAAATAAATAAACAGTTATGTTAAGTAAATATTTTTGCATTATTATACACAAGTTTCGTATAAATAATTTTACTAAAATATTTTTAAATATTAGTAAATGTACATATATTCAACAATACAAAATTAAATACACGCTATATATCTATATAAACACTTATGTCAAGTTATAATTTCTGCATTTTGACATTTCAAATTTATAAATTCTAACCTAACAAATCTATTACTTTTAATATACAAATATTATAAATATCTAAAAATATAATACTATAATTTCACTTACCTGAAATCAAAATGTTATATAACAAATAAGTTTATATTTTGTTTATTACTACTTGATAATTATAAAGTTTACAAATGAGACTCTTTTGTTCATAAATTATATTCACAAAACAGCAAATAGAAGACACATATGCCATCTATCGTATTAACGATAATACAAGTTAAATTTAAAAAAAACAATTACCTACCTAACCTAGTGTCGTCGTGGCGGGCGGTAAATTTTAAAAATTATAATTTTATTTTCTATTCTTTACACAAAATATTTCACGAATTATAAACTGCTTTATAATGGTTTACACACATTAGTATAAAAATTTATGTGTATGAATATAAATATTAAATTAAATAACATATTTACATATAATAATTTTAATATGTTTAATAATACAATATTTATAGTAAAATAGAATATAAGTGCTTATAGTTTTACATAAAATGTAAATTTTTTTTTTTCTTTTGTCAATTTTGTTGAAAATATATTTGTAATAATATTATTATATTTTGTTATATTAGTCAGAGAATAATAAACTAATTGTTCAATATGAAACAATGATTATTTTGTTTCGTTGCTATAGTAAATTAATTCTTCAATATGTAAGAATGATTTTTTTTATTGGTTGCTATAGTAAAATAATTGTTCAATATTTAAAAATAATTTCGTTATTGGTTGCTATAGTAAATTAATACTTTAATATGTAACAATGATTTTTTTTATTGGTTGCTATAGTAAAATAATTGTTCAATATGTAACAATTATTTTTTCATTCGTTATTGATATGTAACAGTTTTTTTTATTTCTTGCTATAGTAAAATAATTATTCTATATGTAAAAATTATTTTTTTATTGGTTCCTTTAAAAATATGAAATGTTCAATATGTGTGTAACAATGAATTTTTTTTTAATTGTTGCTATAGTAAAGTAATTGTTAAATATGTAACATTGATTTTTTTATTGGTTGCTTTAAAAAATTAATTGTTTAATATGTAACAATGTTTTTCTTTTATATGTTGCTATAACAAAAAGTATTGTTTAATATGTAACAATTATTTTTTTATTTATTGCTATAGTAAATTAATTGTTTAATAAGTAATAATGATTTTTTTCAATCGTTGCTATAGTAACTTAATTGTTTAATAAGTAACAATGATTTTTTATGTTCGTTGCTATAGTAAAATAATTGTTCAATATATAATAATGATTTTATCAGTCGTTGCTAGGTAGCAATGATATTTTTCATTCGTTACTGTAGTTATAGTATATTATTTTTAAATATTATATATATATATATATATATATATATATATATTTATATTTTTTTGTTATATTTTAAAGTCAAAAGAATTATTTACGTTAGCGGTCATACCATGTTGAATACTCATGATCCCGTCCATAGCCCTTTGAACCCTTGAAGGGAGCAGACGTGTTTTATGCGCTCTGATATTGTTCAGCGAAAATCCTGTGTATTTTACTAAATTAAAACTAGATTCCATAATTCTAGATTAGTGATACGCAGTAGTGTGTATAATAGTGTTGTATAGTGTGTGAAAGTTATATTTTGTTATTAGATAGTGAAAAATAAAAGATAGTGACTGATAAACATGATATGAGTGAAAATACGGACAACAGCATAAGTGAGAACAGCAGTGTGAGTGATACAACAATTTATAGTGATAGTGTGAAGCAGCAGTAATAGTTGTAATAACAGTGTAAATGTGGGTGAAAATGAGCAATTAATTATCGTGAAAAGCAGTGAAAATAAAACAAACAAAACAAACAGTGAAGTGAGTGAATGCGTGAGTGCAAATTTGAAACAAAGTGGAAGTGTAAGTGTCAAACAAAACACATTAATAAGATTAGAAGAATTCGAAGAAAAACTCGCGGAAATTCAATTTGAAACAGTCACCGCAAAACACGAGGGACCGGTGTCAAAAGCGGTAGAAAAAGTAATCCAGCAACAAACTGCCGGTAAGGAAGAACTGGACAAGTCAGCGCCAGCCAACGTAAAGCGGAAGCGACCGGCTAGCCAGGGTCCGAACCAGACAAGCAGTGAACCTGTAGCTGGAACATCTGGCTTGTCCAACATGCAGCCACAACCGCAGCGAAAGCGCATGCGCAGAGTAAAAATGTCGCTCAGCACTCCACCACCAACCACGACAGCGAATGCGTACGAGCCGCTCGCCTCATTGGACGACTCGGACCTATCAACGGACGACGAGACAGAGATAGAAGCCGAAGCCCCACCCACTGCAATGGCGGCCAAGATGGCCACCAGGAATAATGCACCTGCGCCTATAGTAGTCGATGGCAAAATAAAAGACATTATTGAACCTTTAAAATCAGATTTCAAAAAAGGATTTACGCTACGTTACACAAAAAACAACACAAACATCTACATGGACGACTTGGAAGAAAAACAAAAATTCATTGACTTTTTGAAGCAAAGAAACGCACACTATTACACATACACAGACTCGACGCAAAAAACACATGCATTTGTACTAAGAGGACTTGACGCAGACCCGGAACCAGAAGAAATAAAAGCAGCACTCGTGGAATTAAATATAAAAGCAATAAAAATATACAGAATGACGACAAACTATAGACCACTGTTTCTCGTTATTACAAACGCTGACGTGACTCTTACTAAATTACAACAAAACGTGAGACATATACTATATACTAGAATCACTTGGGAGAAGCACGTAAATAAAAAACTACTGACACAGTGTCACAGGTGCCAGATGTGGTCGCATGCGACGGCCAACTGCGGTAGAAAACCGAAATGTTTAAAATGCGCCGAGGACCATCTTACATCGGCGTGTAAGAAAACAAAAGATACACCGGCTAAGTGCGCTAACTGCCAAGGTGCGCACCCGGCAAACAGCACTGAATGTCCGATGTCTCTTTATAAAATAAAGATGGTACAAGCGACAAGACAGCCGCAGACAAAAAACACGCCGAGATACGTGCCAGCACCGACACTAGCAGTGAACGCGTGGACCAGGCAGCCCCAGGTGCCGCAGCAGCAACCCGCAGCCGTTAGATGGGACCAGCAGAGCTTCCCGGCTCTCCCCCAGTGCGCCCAAACCACCCCCATGCCCCCCAGCCGGCCTGCAGCCATCCCAGCCGCGTACCAGTCTGCAGCCTACCCAGCCACAACCCCCAACCCGTATGCGACCAACCCAGCCCCCAGACAACGAGCAGCTTTCCCCAACCAAGACGCTGCCAACCCAGCCCCATACATGCACGTACAGCAGCAACAACCATTGGTAAAATCAAATGTCTTAAGCGCTAATGACAGTGGCAATGTAACGAATTTATTCGACGAAATTAAAAGATTAAATAGTTTAATTAATGTTTATAATTTTATAAGAGCCATAAAAGATCTAAATGACTTACTTGCCACTGCCACTAGCTCGCAAGACAAATTTAACAAAATGCTATATTTCACTTCATCCATTGAATCATACAACATATAATCAATGACTAACATATACTCCTGGAACGCTAATGGTATCATTCATAAGCAAGCTCAGCTCATACACTTTTTACATTCTCACAACGTTCATATCATGATCATAAACGAATCACGCCTCACCCCATTACATAAATTCAAAGTAAAAGGCTACACTGTCCACCGGCAGGATCGCCCTCTTCAAGGAAACATGCCGGCGGGCGGTGTAGCTATCATTATCAAACATAACATACCTCACACTCGCATCAACATTCCACAATCACCCATTGAATCATTATGCATTAAACTCATAGACAATACTCATATCATCGGCATATACAACCGTCCACAAAACCAAATCATAATTCATCAACTCGACTCATTATTCAATATAGGCAGAAAAGTTTTAGTCATTGGAGACTGGAATGCGAGACATCCCAGCTGGCACTGCACTTCCT
This sequence comes from Stenolophus ochropezus, assembly GCA_035578165.1. NCBI lineage: Eukaryota > Metazoa > Arthropoda > Insecta > Coleoptera > Carabidae > Stenolophus > Stenolophus ochropezus. The sequence goes on from JAQOWZ010000121.1 coordinate 115,972, forward strand.
CAAACAAAAACGGCCGCACATTACTTTCCTATGTTAATTCCCATAATGTTATTCTCCTTCACTCTCCCATACACACATATTTTCCATCTGCACAAACCTCTCCCAGCACCATCGATTTCATAATTCACAAAAACATTTCACATATCACAAATCCGACAGCAATCACAGACCTAAATTCTGGCCATCTCCCCATTCATACAAAAATCAGTCGCCATCATATTCAACCAGAACATCATCATATCACTCGAGTGTACTCTGACACCAACTGGAAACAGTTCAGAAGTACACTCGACTCACTCATCACCATTAATTCAGACATAAATTCACCACAAGCGCTCGAAAATCATGTTCATATACTAACAAAAGCCATCACACACGCTCTGCATAAACACACACGCACAATAACACTAAAACCGCATAAAGATCAACTTCCATGTCATATCACGCAGCTCATAAATCACAGAAATCATATTAGGAGGCAATGGCAGCCATCCTATGATCCTGCACTCCGGCGAACCTTAAATTTCTTAAATAAACAGATCCAATCCCAAATAAAAGACTTCCGAAACCAATCCTGGCAAACCAAACTCCTTGCATTCAATCCTCAAGACCAATCCCTGTGGAAGCCGAAACCTTTGAAAGCGTCCATATCCTTGACCAAGCCAAGACACCCGAACAAAACCAAATCCTGAATGAAACCACTCAATTCCTCAACCAAAACCAGAACCATACTCCTTACCAGCTTGCCAAACTCCTAACCAAACCTAAAGAGATCCTTAACATAATTAAAACATTTTCTAACCAGAAAGCGCCCGGCTCTGATGGCATTCATAATATTGTGCTAAAAAATATTTCAAGGAAAGCCTTGGTACAACTCACACACTTAATAAATGCCATCATCCGGCTCCATGTAGTCCCGATTCCAAAACCAAATAAAAATCACAATTTACCCTCGAGCTACCGTCCAATTTCCTTACTCACAACCCTTTCCAAAGTAGCCGAGAAAATCATTTTATCACGCATAACATATTATTAAGCATAAAATCATTCCAGACTTTCAATTTGGCTTCAGACCCAAACATAACACAACTCAACAAATAGCACGAATCGTGACTGATATAAATAAGAATTTCAATAAAAACAAAGTCACGGTAATGGCTCTGCTGGACATCGAAAAAGCTTGCGATAAAGTATGGCAGCCAGGGCTCATTTACAAAATGATTTTCCAGTCATACTAACACTACTAATAAATTCTTATCTCACTAACCGACATTTCAGTGTGAAAGTTAAATCCTCTGTTTCACCCCCGCACCCTATAGCAGCCGGAGTACCTCAGGGAAGCTGCTTAGGGCAGATTCTATTCTCACTATACCTGCATGATTTCCATACATTTCAACAAACAAATTCTGCGCTGTACGCAGACGACACGGCGCTCTACGCAAGTTCACATAGCGCCGAGATCGCCAACAAGCAGCTACAAATACACCTGAACATCCTGACTCCCTACTGGGCCAAATGGAAGATTCACATCAATCATACCAAAACAGAATCAATCATATTTTCACGTAAATTCACCAACACAAAAATCTACACTCCATTAAAACTCAATAATCACCGCATCACACCCACACAATCAGTGAAATATCTCGGCTGCACACTCCAGCCCCGCCTATTCCATATACTCCATATAAAAAATGCCATTCACAAAGCTGCCATTGCTTTTCGTTCATTATACCCGCTCATTATTAAAAATAGTCATATGTCATCAAAAAACAAAAAACTCATCTATACATCAATTCTCCGTCCTATCCTTACCTACGGAGCGCCGGTCTGGTGTTTAGCGTCCGCCAGTGCTATTCTGCCTATACAACGATTCCAAAATCGATGTCTGCGTCTAATTATTGAAGCAGACAGATACACAAGAATCGAAGATTTACACAATCATCATGAAACGCAACTACCACTCATCAAAGATTACATTCATTCCATTTCACAAAAATTTTATGAATCACTGCCACAATCAAATCCTTTCATTAAAAACATAACACAAATCTGACATGACAACGCTTCATTTGTCGTGAAACATGCACTTCCGTATCAGTCACTCCCCATATTCACCCAGAGTGCCCAGGAGTAATCATACATCTCGCTACTAACCAAAACATTTTATCACTCTCATTCAATCAAACCATAATTGTATATAAACATAACTGCGCTGTAAATATCATTAAAATCATTCACTAAATATAAGTACATATCGATACACATTAAAATCATCACATAAATCAGAATTTGGGAATATGTAAATAAAAAATCATCACAGCATTGTAAATAACCATTTTATCATTCATTAGAAAGTAAGAACATAAATCATTCACCTAAACATTAAAATCATTCCATCTAATCATATCAGAATTATGTATAAATCATAACCGCACTATTAAATCATAAAGTCACTCACTAGTTTTAAGTCTAGGTTAAGTTCATTAATTTAAAGCAGGTTTTTTGTATTTAATTTTTCCTGTAAATAAAAGTCAATTCATCAACGCATAACCTCACCTCATCAATCATCTGTAAATAATTATTTGGAATATATTATGTTGCTGCTGTACAAATAGTTTGTAAGGCCCAAGAAAGGCCAGGAAAAACTATAGCATAGGATAATAATAAATATCTCTATCTTCCCGTCCATGGTCGGCATTCGAGCGTCAGACCCTTATCCATAAGCAATGGTAACCATAAATCTTACAGATTGAGTTAGCCTTTGCTTATAGGATTGTACAGGGCTGTCGCTTGAACCAGGCGACCATAAGTCGGAAAAATTGTTATGTATATTTCAATGTGGAACAATAAAAACCCTTCTAACCTGATCTCGTCCGATCTCATCAGATAAGCAACATCGGGCGCGGTTAGTACTTGGATGGGTGACCACCTGGGAACACCGCGTGCTGTTAACATTTTTTTATAAATTAACTTTGCTATATCGACAACTATTTATCGTTCACAGCAGGGTGCGTAATGTGCTACTACCTACCTGTAATTTAAGTCGGATTAACTTTTACTTAGCACTAAGTAAATGATAATCCAATTATGTTTATACAATAATTATATACTTAAATAAGTATTTTATTATGCTTCTAATTCAAATTAAAAAAAAAACACACTCACACACATACATACATACATACATACATACATACATACGTACACATAAAAATATAAAATTTTATTTAATTTAAGATATCACATAGTATATAAGTTGATAAGATTGTTTTTTTTTAAATGTAATTTATTAAACTATGTAGAGGAATAGAATTACATATTTTAATAACTATTTTATATTTAAAACTAAATATATATGTAGAAGAAGAAAAATTTTCTATACAGTAACGATTTATACTACTAAAGTACTCATATTTTCATTAAATTTACCAGTAAATATGATAATATTTATAAACAAACTATATGTAAGTTAAGATTATGGAAACAACAACCAAGTTTTTAAAAATTTATTTTAAAGTTTAAAGCGGAATACAACTGTTCTGTTTGGATGCCAGATACATTCTAATGCTAATGTTAACGTCTAAAATACAAATTATTACAGTTTCTCACAAAGGAACCTGATATTGCAGATTCTCATATTTCGTAGGAAATATGAAATAAGAATCTGAAGTGTGGTGTGACTTATGAGAATAGTAACATAACTCCTTCCCCCTTAAGTTAAATATTATTTAAACAATTTATGTTTGAATAATATTTGTTGAATTTTGTTCATTGTCAGCTCCCTTGTTGCAATATTTCTTAAATAATTTCCTTATAATAATTATTAATATTATAATTAAAACAATACTTATAACTACACTATTGAAAATAGAGTGTGAGCTATCATTATTTTCTATTATAGGTTTTATAAGTTTTATAGTTATTAGATCTAAATTTTGTAATTTCTCGAATGTTCTAATAATAGGAAGAAATTCGTGTTTATTGCGATCTACTTTAAATTTATCATTTTTCCAAAAGTGAGAGAATATTTCTCATTTACATTATTGATTTTACAATTATGTGTGAAAAATATACCACGTAAATTTTTATTAATTATTTCGCTCTCACATTCTATTTTATATTCTCCTTCAAATGGAGATATTATATACTTAATATTAGTAAAATCTATCTTTATAATATAATTATGCTTTTCAAGAATGACTTGCTTACAGTGGTATTTAATTTATTAAAATATATCTCAGACAGACAATTTTCGTTAATAATATTAATTTCCTTACAGATAAATAGTCTATCATTTATATAAATGCAATGTTCTAATTTATAAACTTCTTTATTAACAATTGAATAGAAGCCAGTGGGAATATTTAACGTTATTAAATTCTCATTTTTTATTGTAGGAATACGAGTAACTTGATGAATATTAGTTCTTTGTTCCAGAATAGGAATCTCAATTAGAATTTCCAATTGTGTATTAAGATAACAGACTGCTTTCAAAATTTTGTTATTCATGTAATTTTCTTGTAGCAATGATTTTATTGGTTCTTTCGTGTGTTTGTTCATGTAATGATTTATTCCTTCACGAGAAATTAATCCGAAGTATAGTGTATTTAGACTGCAGAAAGAAAGAGTTTCTTCGATTTGCAAAAGTGCTAAATAAGTTTGATTACTCAAGGTTAATAAATTTTGAAATAATTGATGTATAGCTATTATGTCCATTTCATTATAAATTTGTTTCATGGCTTTATTCATTGATTTTAATTCTTGTTCTATTAGTAAATTATTTTTATTCATTAATTGTATTTGTGGGTTAAATTGTTCAGTGAAATTTTGATTACTTTCGATTTGTTCATTTATACTTCTTATTATATTTCCTTGATTACTTCTTATTTTGTTAATTATTTTATCATAATTTTCTCTATCTTCTTGATCCAAAAGACCGGTTATACTTTTTACCACGGTACCGAGTCCGTTTATAAGGCCTCTTTTAACCCTGTTGGGTTTTTGAATAATATGGATTTTTATTTCGATATTGTTAATGGAGTTATCCAATAAAGTTTTATCATTTTCATAATATGTAGTTAGGTTATCCATTTGAGTATACAAGTCATTTTTGTAGCTAATTAAATTATTATAATTATTATTAATATTATTAAATGATATGTTAGCATAAATATAATTATAATTATTAATAATATAGGCATTACCTAAATTAATTATGTTAATTCCGGCATTCTCGGTTACGTTGAGGAAGTGTTCTCCCCGTGACCCTTCGATATTAAAATATCTGAAATTATACGAGGTTTCTTTAGTTGATCTATTTTAGTTTTTATATTTTTAGTTGTTATAATTTGTCCGCGTTCAGGAATTATTTCTTTTAAAATTTGTTTTTTATATTTAGGCTTCCCTACCTTTCCGCTATTTCGTTTATGTTGTTTAATATAGACGGTTTGAGGGATTTCTACGTTCATTTTTATGGGTCCGCTATACTTTTCCTTTTTATTTATAATATTTTGTTTAATCTGTTTAAACAATTCCTCCATTATACGCGAATGTTTAATATTATATTCCTCAATCACTACTTCTTCTGGTTGACATATTTGGTTATTGTTTATGTGACCCAAAAGGATCTGGAAGGGTGAATTTTTTGTTGAAGAATGTATACTATTATTATATGCAATTAAACTATAGATTACTTTCTCTTTTAAAGGTAAGGATTTGAAATTTGGTTCATTGTTTAAAATTCGAATAGTTTCAATTATAGAGCTATGAAATCGTTCTATATTTCCATTTGCTTTCGGATTATTGGTACTAGTAATATGTAATGTTATATTTCTATTAAGTAAAAATTCTGTTAATAATTTGTTATTGAATTCTGTTCCTTTATCGGTTATTACCTTTTCGGGTAAGCCAAAATGTGAGAAAAATTTAATTAATTTAGATATGATAGTAATTGAATTTTGATCTTTAATTTTATAAGCCTGTGCGAATTTCGAAAAGCTGTCAACGATAGTAAGAAATTTCTGTTTTTCTAATGATAAAATATCTAAATGAATTATTTGTAGTAGTTTATCTGCAGTTGGGGTTAGAATATTAGGAACTTGGATCGGTCTTCTTTCGTACTTATTTTTTAAACAGGTTTCACATTTATTTATGAAATTTTGAATCTCTTTTATCATGTTAGGGAAGTAATAAATTGATTTTAATTTAGCATATGTTTCACAAATTCCTTTATGAATAGATTTTCCTTCGTGGTAGTTTCTTATTATCATTAATTGTTCATCTCTATCTTGAACATCAACAAGTAAATTTGTACATTGTATGAATTTGTAAAATCCAGCTTTGAAATAGGTTTGTAAAACAGTATTAAAGTTTAATTTGAATGTTTCAGGAATTAAACAATGATAATTTACATGAGGCTGACAATAAGTTTTTATAAATTCTAAAATAGCTTTATTGGAGTTAATTTTGTTAAGGTACAAATATATTCGTTGTTTTGTGTCAAATAATTTTTCTATGTCAACGGAATTTCGATCAGATTCTTTTACAATAATTTGGTTATAGCCGTAGTTTATAGGACCGTCTAAATATGAGAGTCCATTAATGGGGCGTTCATCGTCCGAATGAATTGTAACTGAGTCCGTATCTGAGTCCTTATCATTCTTATTATTCATCACTTCTTGGGTTACGATTAATTCATGAATATTAATTTTGATATGAGAATTTCCAAATGTTTCCTTTATTAAATTTTCTATTGTTGACCAGTTCTTTTTATCGTGTCCCGAACAAATTTTTGGCATTTTAATTTCGTAAATATCGTTTTCAATAAGATACTCTAATAATTTATTTAAACAATTTTTTATTTTTGCTAAAGACGGTTTAGAATTATAGTTATCTTTTGTTATTAAATGAATTATAATTTGATTATCATAATTTTGAATAGCTATTTTATTATCAATAATTTTGATTTTATCCTGCAATTGTTTTGTTTTATATAAATTATTTACTTGTAAGGCAAATCCTTGCGACATGTGAAAATCCTTTGAGATACAGTGAACCAGCGGTAATTTATTTTCAAAAATATCTTCGCTTTTATAAATGATTTCGAAATCTGGTTTTATTCTGGAAAGCGCATCAGCAACATAATTTTGTTTTTCCTGTTTATACTCTATAGAATAATCATATTCTTTTAATTTCAACTTCCACCGGATTAATTTTTGATTAGGTTCCTTTAATGATTCTAGCAAAGTCAAAGGTTTGTGGTCGGTGACAATTTTGAATTTTGTACCATACAAATAGGTCTTAAAATGTTTCGTCGCCCACACAATAGCTAACAATTCTTTTTCTATTGCGGCATAATTTTCTTCATGATTATTCAGAGTCCGAGAAGCGTATGCAATGGGAAGATCTTTGCCATTTATATTTTGTGATAAAACAGCACCTAATGCGTAATCACTCGCGTCTGTGGTTAAAATAAAATCGTGATTAAAATTTGGGTATTGTAGAATCGGGCTGTTAATAAGAAGAGATTTACATTTTTCAAAGCATTGCTGATACTCTTTACTTTCATAGTTAATTTTGCTATTTTTCTTTAGACAATTTGTGAATGGTTTTGTTATTCGGGCAAAATCCTGTATAAAACGCCTATAATAACCTAATAAGCCTAAAAATGATTTTATTTGCTTAGTCGTTTTTGGTAGTGGAAAATTTTGTACAGCTCTTATTTTTTCCGGGTTTGGCTTAATGCCGTTTGTTGTTATGATATGCCCCAGATAGCCTACTTCTTTCCGCAGAAATTCACATTTATTTAGTTGAATTTTTAGATTTGCCTCACGCAATAAGTTAAATATTAATTTTAAATTTTGTATGTGCTCCTGAAGTGATGAACCTAATACAATAATATCATCCAAGTAGACATAACAAATTTTGTTAATTACGTCTCTCAGAATAAAATTCATTAGTCTTTGAAACGTCGCGGGGGCGTTTTTTAGGCCGAATGGCATGCGTTTATATTCAAAATGACCTTTTTCAGTGGAGAATGTTGTCTTTTCTGTGTCATTGGGATCCATTTCGATTTGGTGGAATCCACTAGTGAGATCGAGAGTAGTGAAATATGCAGATGTACCAAGTTTATTTAAAATTTCAGTTATGTCAGGTATGGGAAACCGATCATCGACAGTTTTTTCATTTAATTTTCTAAAATCGTTTACAATGCGGATTTTTTTTATACCGGAGGCGTCTGGTTTCTTTTCAACTACCCAAATGGGACTGTTCCACGGTGAATAGCTGTGTTGTATAATACCATCCTGTAGTAATTTATCAACTTCCTCCTCTACTTGTTTTTTATAAATTTCGGGGAATTTATAATTTTTAGCATAACATGGAATATCATCGGTTGCTAAGATTTTGTGTTTTATTTTAGATGTGAATGTCAGTTTCTCGTTTTCTAAAATGGTCAGATCCTTATATTGATTTAATACTTTAGCTAATTCGTTTAATTCTTCCCGATTTAAATGTTCGTGTCTTATGTTTAATGTGTTTAATATTTCTGTATTAAAGACTGGTTTAGACTTTTCATTAAAATAATTAAATTTATGTTTATTGCTTAATAGTTTTATTTCTTCTTTATTTAAATTAATTTGTGCTTGCAATAATTTTAAAGCGTTGAAACCAAGTAAGATATGAAATGATTTGTGGAAATTATATAAATAACATTTAATATTTTTAGTTTTATATTTAATAAATGTGTATTCTGAACCTTCTGACTCTCCGTTCATCGTTTGAATTTTGAAGTGTTCTTTAAATATTTTAAATTTTGCTCTATTTTTATAAACGTAGTTTTTATTTATAAAATTTTGGGATGATCCAGTATCGATAAGAATAAATAAGTCTTGTAGTTTAATGTATGGCAATTTTGAAATCATATTAATAGCTTAGGATTCAAGTTGAGACACGGGTCTATGTGAAAATTTTCATTCTCGTTTGATTCATTGCAATTTTCCTCATTTGTGTATTCTGTATTGTCTTCTAATTCGTCCGGATTTTCTGGATCGAATTCATCGTAATTTTCTACATTATTAATTTCTTCCGAAATAAAATTTGGTCTTCCCGTAGGTTTAAAATAATTTGGGTTTGGTCTAAACGAGCGAGTTGAAATTGACATTGGTGTAGGTTGTGATGAGCGTTGAATTTTAATTGGTTGTGAAGGGAATTTGGATGGGCCGGGTTGAGATTGGTATGTTGTTTGCTGTTGCGTTGGCCTATTTTGGGGATATTTCACCATGGGAGATGTGTGCTGTCTGGGTTGAGTGTTTGTCGCGTTAGAGTTATGTTGAGTTGTATTTATTTTATAATATTGAAAATCGTTTGTAATTAAGTTATTAATTTCATCCAAAGTGGACGGATTTCTTACTGCTAATTGAGATTTAAAAGGTTCTTTACAATTTCTTATAAAACATTGTGTCGCAAATTTATGGCCAAACTTTTTGAGATTTCGAAATCTGGTTTTATTCTGGAAAGCGCATCAGCAACATAATTTTGTTTTTCCTGTTTATACTCTATAGAATAATCATATTCTTTTAATTTCAACTTCCACCGGATTAATTTTTGATTAGGTTCCTTTAATGATTCTAGCAAAGTCAAAGGTTTGTGGTCGGTGACAATTTTGAATTTTGTACCATACAAATAGGTCTTAAAATGTTTCGTCGCCCACACAATAGCTAACAATTCTTTTTCTATTGCGGCATAATTTTCTTCATGATTATTCAGAGTCCGAGAAGCGTATGCAATGGGAAGATCTTTGCCATTTATATTTTGTGATAAAACAGCACCTAATGAGTTGTATTTATTTTATAATATTGAAAATCGTTTGTAATTAAGTTATTAATTTCATCCAAAGTGGACGGATTTCTTACTGCTAATTGAGATTTAAAAGGTTCTTTACAATTTCTTATAAAACATTGTGTCGCAAATTTATGGCCACACTTTTTGATATCTTGTACTGATTGCGCACAATGTTTATTTTCAATGTTATTGACATAGAGTAGAAATAAATCATTGTACCTTTTTAGAAAATCGAAGATTGATTCTTTAGTCTGTTGTAATTGACACAATTCAATCATCAAAGTACATTCATTCCTTTTGTCTTGGTATTGTGAAATTAAAAAGTCTTTCAAGTCTTTCCATGTTTGAATGGATGGACAGGTTGTTAAATCTTCACTCGTTTCTCCAGTTATTTTCTTTTTAATAGTTATAAGTGTTAGTGATTTAGTTATTTCAGAGGGATTGGTTTGGTTTATAATTTCTAAAATTTCTTCTGTAGATTTTATAAAATGGGATAAGGTTTTCTTTTCTCCATTATATTCAGGGATTAAATCTACTATTCTTAACACACTGGTGTCAAGATTAGCCAGAACACCTGGTACAGTTACCGGGGGAGTCATTCTGGTGGTATTATTAATATTTAAGGTATTTAGTGAATTAATCAATTTTGACTGCACTAATTATTTAACAATTTTTACAATAAATAAAAGTTTACTTACAATAAAAGTAAAGGTAAGAACTTCATGGGGCTGCTTGGTGCTGAGGGGGATGGGACTGGGGCGTTGAGTTGCCGGACCAGGAGAATGCTCGTACAGAACTGCAGATGATCACCTTCAACGAGTTGTACCTCTGGAGGTTCTCGGATGATCGCCAATCTGGTTGTATCGTCTGTGGTTGCTGATCCGTAGGTTGATTCCTCAGGATTGCAGGTTTTGCACTTGCCGTTGGAAATTTATTTTAAAATTGGAGTTGTTAAGTAAATGGTTGAAACCAACGATTTGTACACTTTAACGAATTGATTCTTATTGATTTTCGGTGTAGCAAACCTCTTAACTATCCTACCGACTGCGCCAGTTAAGATTATGGAAACAACAACCAAGTTTTTAAAAATTTATTTTAAAGTTTAAAGCGGATTACAACTGTTCTGTTTGGATGCCAGATACATTCTAATTCTAATGTTAACGTCTAAAATACAAATTATTACAGTTTCTCACAAAGGAAGCTGATATTGCAGATTCTCATATTCCGTAGGAAATATGAAATAAGAATCTGAAGTGTGGTGTGACTTATGAGAATAGTAACATAACTTGTATATTTATGTATTGATGCATTGTTCATTATTATTGAATATGTATAATGTAATATATGTTTTATATTAATAAATACATTGAAATAACGTATTCAACTTGGTCACATATTCGTACTGAATTCATAAAACTTACAAAAATTTTCACTTTCTAATAACATTATATCAAATCTGATATCATATACCTATAATATGAAGTATATATTTTAAAAATAAAATATTTTTATATATCATAATGTTGTAGTTTAATAATTATAAATAATAAAAGTTGTTACGAACGCACAAAATTCGTACACGACGTAGCTAGCAAGCGAACAAGTTGATTTCTGCGCCGTTCGGTACATTTTCATAGGACATCAGATTACTGGCGCTGACTTTGTTTATATATTTTGATGGTTATTTTATCATCAATTATTTAATTCAAATAACGTATATAAACATATTTTGTACTAAATATGGCTGATATTGCGACAACAAGTGCGGAACCTCAATCCAGTCCCAAATCGACTGTGAAAAAGGAGAGAAAAACCAAAACGGATCGTCCAAAGGCAACTCATCCTTCAACTGTAATTATGGTAAATAATGCTATACAAAATTTAAAGGAACGTGGTGGCTCATCTCTTCAGGCTATTAAAAAATATATGTCTGCAACATATAAAGTAGATGCTGAAAAGATTGCACCATTCATAAAGAAATATATTAAAGCAAGTGTTGCGTCTGGAGCACTTGTTCAGACAAAAGGTAAGGGAGCTAGTGGTTCCTTTAAATTGGCATCAACTGCAGGTACAAAGAAATCTGTTGTTGCTGCTTCAAAACCGAAAAAATCTGCAGCAGCATCAAGGTCAACGAAATCAAAAGCAGACCAAAAAGAGAAGAAAAGTACTGCAGCAGCGGCGACTGGTAGAAAAACCAACGCAAGCAAAGCAGTTAAGTCTAGGAAGAGTGCAAATTTGGAGAAGAAAAAATCATCTCCTGCTAAAGTTGCTAAACCTAAATCTCCATCAAAAGTGAAGAAAACAACAAAGGCACCAACAAAAAAGCCTAAGTCACCTAAACCGAAAACAACTAAACCAAAAGTTGTTAAGAAGAAGGCTGCTTCGCCAAAAAAGAAGTAAATAGATACAATACAAAATTATGATATTGTATCAAATAATAAAAAATCTGGTGTGTCCAACACAATACCTCCCGTCACTGTAGTAATATATTCTATATACGTTTTTCAATACTTTTAATTTGTAGTTTTAAAATTAGTTTGTTATTGCAGATCAGAATATTTTTAATTCATTTCATACCTAAAATTTCCTTCATAAAATTTGTATGACCAATATGACAGCTATTTTTGACGTTACTAAAACCGGAACCGAACTTACCTTGATTCACGCATGCAAATATATTCCTAATACATTTCTTCCATTTTTAAATTTTACAATAAAATTTCTTCATTTTTACTTATTTTATCATTTACACGTACTTACATCAAATTTGACATCATATGTCAAATTTTGTGAACATATGAATAACTCATCTGTTTTATCGAAATTCCTCAGCCTAAATGATATGTAAAATTATTATAATTTATATATTTTTTTTTCTGTTTAACTAGAAGTTATATATAAACGTAATTATGCATATCGATAGAAAATTTAAAAATCTTTATATTTAATAATAACTTAATTTGCGTAAAAATGATATTTAGAGGTATTTTTTAGGAAAAACGGTTTAAAGCTTCAAGTAAAGTACTACTTCCGGTTAACCAATTGTAGTCAAAATCTAATCAGTTCATCATATTTGAATATAAGTCTTAAATACCAAATATTATATTTTTTACATGTATCGTGTTGGAGTTATCGTGGACGAAAAATCGTCACAGACACACACACACACGCACGCACACACAGACATACAGACATCACGGTAAAAATAGTAAAATATTATTCTAGAGACCCTAATTCGTGCTCATATGTTGAAAACTCACACTCGAGAAATTTGACCAAAAACAATACCTCCCTTATCTATATATTGATAGGCGGGAGGTAAAAACGGTTCTTCTAAGAACCACCATATATTATTTATAATAAGATTATCTTTTTCATTATGCAAACAATAAAAAATAATATTTTCTTTATATCTGTATATTTAGTAAAGACGTAATACCGGATTTTACTTATTACTATCACAGTAGGAATTGGTCTTAAATCTCTAAAATAATACCAGATTAGGATTAGATTATACGGGGCGGTTCAAATATTACGTAAGCAGATTTATTACAATTATTTACCCCCCCATCACCCTTGTCAGCAAAAGTAAGCAAAGCTCTTACCCCCTCCCCCCATGCTTACGTAAACATTTTTCAATTAAATTTTTTTTTTAATATTATAATTAAAATGTTATAATTATAATTTTAAAAATAAGAAAAGTTAATAGCTACCGATGACGTAATCATCATCTAGACTCCCCTACCCCCCATGTCATCCAAAATAAGCAAAACAAAGACACCCCCCCACCCCCCTATAGTGCTTACGTAATACTTGAACGGCCCCTACTGGAAATAAGACAAACATACAAACACACAAACAAATACACAGTTTTATTAGATATCATTATGACTCTTAAAGTACTAGTACATAAGTGTCATAATCTGAACATTAGGTAAAATAATCCGTATATCTTTTTGGATTATAAATAACGAACCGATTATAATTATTAATTATTATAAATAAATTATTTATCAATATATAACATTTCTGTAAATATAATATATTCTCGTATATACTATCATATGTGAATAAAATATTTTTTTTTTATTAAATTAATAAATTAGCATTATGTTACGAGATAAATAAAATTCTTTTTTTAAATTATATATTTTGTGGTTCTTAAAAGAACCGATTGTTTTGTTTTATATTTTGTCCTAATAATAATAATTAAGAACAAAATATAAGATGTTATTTAGGCACGTTCTCCACGAATACGTCTTGCCAATTGAATATCTTTTGGCATAATCGTAACACGTTTTGCGTGAATTGCGCACAAATTAGTATCTTCAAACAAACCGACCAAATATGCTTCACTTGCTTCTTGTAAAGCCATTACAGCTGAACTTTGGAAACGTAAGTCAGTTTTGAAATCTTGTGCGATTTCACGTACAAGACGTTGCAATAGCAATTTACGGAGTAAGAGTTCAGTACTCTTTTGGTAACGACGAATTTCACGCAAAGCTACTGTTCCTGGACGATATCTATGTGGTTTCTTAACACCTCCGGTTGCTGGTGCACTTTTACGTGCAGCCTTTGTTGCAAGCTGTTTACGGGGTGCTTTACCACCAGTTGATTTACGTGCAGTTTGTTTAGTACGCGCCATTTTCAAATGATAACGTATGTAACAACGAACAATACAAGTTACAGACTGTTGCTGAAACGGTTTTTATTTCGTTTATATGTATGCGCAGAAGACCTAACATATGATTGGCTCATAATGTTCCCCACCATTGTACAACTGTGACGTTGTATATATAAGACATTTTATATATATTTCACACAAATAACTATAATAATAAGAGTATTAAGTTAATAAACTAGTTTAAATGCGCAATATTATTAAAATTATAAAACTAAACAAATAAAAAAAAATTCGAAATATTTTTAATAACAAAACTCTTAAAACCAAATAAAAATAATAAATTAATAAATAAAAAATAAAAATAAATAGAAAATAAACAAATAAATATAAATAATAAAAATAAATAAATAAAAAATAAAAAAAAATAAACTTTAAAATTGTCAGTCGGGAGATTCGAACCGACGACTTCTGGTTTTGGAGTCCGATAGATAGATAGATAGATAGATAGATAAAATATTTATTTTCCATAAAGTCTACATTACAGTCCCATATTATTCTCTACTCATGTGCAATTATACCGGAAGTGGTGCGGTTTCGCGTCGCATACAAGGCCTGAACAATTTGCGGATGTCCTTGTATTACAACGCTACTCACACCACTTCAAGCTTTGCCCATGGTAGAGAATATAGATAGAGATTTACTATTTTTTATTTATTGTACATCCTGGTCCTTCGACCTTATATACAAAATATATATACCATCTTAATTAAATTAGTACATGAGATGAAGTTGGGGGTTAGTAAATATGATACTTATAGACTAAAATACCCCATGCAGGAAAAATTTATACAAAAAAACCTGCTTTACATACATGTTCCCTACTCTTATTCTAACTTAACTTAATGAGTGACAGTATGAGTTATTTACAAATGATGTGATGAGATATATATTTACATTATATATGACTAGATTGAGTAATGATTGAATTTAGTAAGAGCGTGCTACTCTTCACGAAAGCGCTGGAGGAATAGTGGGAGCGTCTGGTAAGGTAGAATATGTTTTATTTTGAATAGTGTAGTATTTTGTCTAATATTTGTCATATTTTTTGTTAGGGAGTTGTGCTTAATTAATGTGTTATAAAATTTTTCAGAGATGTTATGTACGTAGTCTTGCATGTATGGTATTTTTGTCATGTCATGTAGATCTGCGATTCTCGTGTACCTGTTTGCGCTATTTATGAAGCGCAAACATTTGTTCTGTAATCGCTGTAGGGGTAGGATGGCTGTCCTGGACGCGCTGCACCACACTGGGGCTGCGTACGTGATTATCGGCCGGATCACCTGCTTATACAACAGCAACTTGTTCTTCTTGCTCATAGGACTTTTGAAATGTAGAAGGGAATATAAGGATTTGAACGCTGCGTTTGCTGTCCGCAATGTCGTGTTGAAATGTTTGTTAAAGTTCATCCTAGGGGTTAAAGTGACCCCTAGGTATTTTACAGAGTCTGACGGTTCAACTTTATTGTTGTCGATAGTCGGTAGTGTGTAGATTTTGTTGTTTGTGAATTTTTTTGTGAATGTAATTAGTTGGGTTTTGTCTGTGTTAATTTTTATTTTCCATTTGTCTCAGTATTGTTTTAGTATATTTAAATGTATTTGTATTTGTCTGGCGGCTACCTCTGCGCTGAACGAGTGAGCATATATTGCCGTGTCGTCAGCGTAGAGGGTCGTGTTGGTCTGTTTGAAAGTTGGTACATCGTAAGTGTAAAGTATGTACAGTTTAGGGCCGAGGCAACTTCCCTGTGGCACACCCGCCCTTATAGGGCGAGCTGTAGATACAGAGTTATTTACCTTAACCCTCAGCTGTCTGTCAGTCAAGTATGAGTACAGTAATTTTGTTAATCTACAAGGTAATTGTATGTGTATGAGTTTATGTATCAGCCCTTCTATCCAAACCTTGTCGAAGGCTTTTTCGACGTCTAGATGGGCTATTACTGTCACTTTGTCCTTGTTGAATTGTTTTGTAATATCTGTTACAATTCGGGCTACCTGAAGCGTTGTGTTGTGCTTCGCTCTGAACCCGAAATGTTCGTCTGGTGTGATTTTGTGTCTTGTGTCGTGTTTTTGTATTCGCGTTAGTATAATTTTCTCTGTAACCTTTGACATTGTGTTCAGTAAGCTTATTGGTCTGTAGCTAGTCGGGATATTGGGATTTTTATTTGGTTTAAGGATTGGGGTCACTAGTGCA
Organism: Stenolophus ochropezus; assembly: GCA_035578165.1. Taxonomy (NCBI): domain Eukaryota; kingdom Metazoa; phylum Arthropoda; class Insecta; order Coleoptera; family Carabidae; genus Stenolophus; species Stenolophus ochropezus. The sequence goes on from JAQOWZ010000121.1 coordinate 132,686, forward strand.
GTTTTCCATTGTTTTGGAAAATAACTCAGTTTTAATATTGAGTTTATTATATTAGTAAATTGCACTAGAGCCTTTCGGGATAGATTTTTAAGAACGATGTTTTGAATACCATCGGGACCTGGAGCTTTTTCGTTGGGGAAGGTTTTAATAGCGCTGGCCACTTCGGAGGGAGAGGTGAGAAGTTTGGCCAGCGCTGTACGATTTGTGGGGTGGTCTTGTCTCAGGTACAGTTCAGTGTCGTCTAGTATCGTCTGTTGCTCGGGGGTGAGGGTAGGATCTATGTGATGCACTGCTTCAAAGGCTTCAGCTAACGCTTCCGCCTTTGATCCATCGGTAAAAAGGATCTCGTTGTTTTGTTGGAGGGCAGGAAGACGTTTATAGGGTTTTCTAAGGTTCTTGGATAGTTTCCAGAGGGATTTGTCTTGAGGATTAAGGGACTCGAGCTTCTTTTTCCATGTATTGTTTCTATATGTCGCGAGTGCTTGTTTAATTTGTTTGTTAATGTATTCATTTTATCTCGTGTGTCTAGGTCATGGAGACGTTGCCATAATTTTCTGGTTTTGTTGCGTTCTGTGATTAAATTTAAAATGTGTAATGGTAATTTGTCTTGATTCGGTTTAAGGTTACTGGTTCGTGTGTGCATATTTATTGCTTTTTTTATAGTTTCGGTCACTCTAGTCACTTCTATCTCAATGTCTTGTTCATTGTTGAGGTTACTGTTGATTGTTGTGAGTCTGTCAAGCGTCTTTCTAAATTCTTTCCAGTCTGTCTGTTTGTCGTGTATCTTCCATGTGTATTGCATTACTGCGTAATGTCGTGTAGATTGGTACGTGTCTGGAATTTAGTTCATCGTGTGTAATAGGATCGGAGATGTGGGATATATTTTTATAAAGTATAAGGTCTATGGTAGTGGGTGAGTAATTATTAAGTGGGAAATGTGTAGGTGTGGGAGAAGCAAGAAGGACGACATTGTTTGCCTTGCGTTCAGGTCACCTATGATTATAACTTTTGTCCCAGTCTGCAACAGAGTGTGTAAGTCTTGTTGTGTAAAGTTATTTTGTGGTCGATTGTATGTTGTAATTATGTGCGTATTGTCTGACAGTTTTATACATACTGCTTCTATTGATGTTTGCGGTAGGTGAACTCTGACGTGCGGTATATTGTTTTTCACTAGAATGGCGACCCCGCCACCCGGTATGCGTGTCTGTCGCGGTCTGTCTTGTCTGTGTACAACATATCCTCGTACTTGTAGTTTGTGCGCGTCAGTCAGTCTAGTTTCATTCAGAGTTATAATATGTATATTGTACTTGTGCAAGTAGTGTATGAGTTCACCTATATTTGTCCGGATGCCATTCGCATTCCATGAAGATATGTTAGTTCGTGAAATGAATTAGATGTTGTATGATGGGAGTTTCTGTAGAAATTCAAAAGCATCTAGTGCTTTAGTTTGTGGTGTGGATGCTCTGATTGCATTATTAAAATCTCTGAGGGCTTTAAGGAGGTTATCTAGGTTTAGGACCGCTTCCAGGTCCATCATCTGCTCTACCAGGTCGGAGATGACGGTAACACGGGGCGCTTGGTCTCTGCTTGGCTGGGGTGTCGGGCCTGTGACGATGTAAGGGTTGCTAAGCTGCTCTGGTGGTTCTGGCTGCGCGTAGGGATGACTGGATAGTGAGGGTTGAGCTGTCTGCTTGTGCTGTGGAGGGGCGGAGTTGTGTCGCGGCAATGGCGGGTACTCAGTAGTGGCCATTGTGAGGTGGGCGGGCCTCCCGGCTGCCCATGCGTTGACGGTTGGGGGCGGGGCAGATACGTATACCTGCTCTTTCTTCTCTCTATTTGCCACGTGCTCCGCGGCCTTGTTGTTTCGCTTGGCGATCTGCTCCACTGTCGCTATGTACACTGGGCATCGTCTGTAGCTGGCGGGGTGCTCTAGACTGCAATTAGAGCATTTCGCAGGTGTATCGGCCGACTTGGTGCAGACGGAGGTCTTGTGTTCGCCCGCGCATTTGACACAGCGCGGTTGCCTGAAACAGTTTAAAGACGAGTGCCCGAACTGTTGACAGTTATGACACTGCGTAACTATTTTTCTATTATGCTGCCGTTCCCATTGTACCCTGGTGTAAGAGAGGACCTTCACCCGTTGCTGCATCTGGGCTAGCTTAATTGAATTGTCAGTGATAACGAGGAAAAGAGGCCTAAAATTGGTTTTCATTTTTAAAATTTTTTGCACCTTTATATTATATTTGTCCTTCATTTCCTCAATGACTTCTTGAATATCGGGTTCAGCATGGAAACCTCGAAGTACAAAGGCGTAAGTTTTATCATTAGCATCTGTGTACGTATGGAACTGAACATTTTCCTCTTTCATGACGTCCATACATTTATTTTTGTCACTAAGTTTGTCAAAGTATATGTTTATGTTGTTTTTGGTATATTTGATGTTGAATCCATTAGTTACAATTTTTTTAACACTGTCAATTAATTCTTTATGATTATTTGCCCTACCTTCTATGATAAGGGGTGCAGGTGCGTGACGTCTCACGCTTTGTTGCTGTCCATGTTCTTCATCGCTGTTCAGTTCGCCATCTTCCTGAACATCGCTTAGTGCCTCATACCGATTGGACAGTGGTATTCCCTGCCCACGAGACTTCTGCTTTGCTCCACCCATTGTCTCCAAGGTCGCTGGTCTCTTGGCTCGACCAGAGGTTGATGACTCTTGCGGACTCGTCGATGCTCTCCGTTTTTCGGTGTCACCAGCGTTTTTTATTCCCTGCTCTATATCCACAAGCAAATGTTTAAATATGTTTTTTGTTGTGTTTACTTGCTTTTGGAAACTTGTAGTAAGTTTGCTACACTGATCGTTAATGTCACTAGCACTATCACTGTCTGATAATACATTTTCCGGGTTTTCAGTCTCTTTCTGTTTCTTCCGCTTACCCTGCTTGGGGGGCATGCCCCTTGAGCTGTGCTATTGGTGTGCGTCTTTCGGTAGATGAACCTTATTAATAGCACTAGAAACTTTTTAAATTTGTACAAAATTTTTTAAGACTTACGAGTACTTTTACACGTCTGAACACTGCAAGAGTCGAACAGAGAGTCCGATACGCTACCTACTGATCCAAACTAACCTGATAACACTCTAGCAATTTTAGCTAAACAATAACAATAAAAACAAGAAAGAAAAGAATAAAAATATAATATAAACAACGAAATAAACAATCAAAAATAAAATAATTTTTAGTAAATGTATTATTTATAGTTTTAACTGTGCCGTCCACCTGAAATTACAACTACAATAAAAAAAAACAATAATAATAATAAATAAATAAATATAAATAATTAATAAAAAAAATTTAAACTATACAAAAAAAAATATATATACAGGTTTACACGTTTTTAATATATGTGCTATTAAATAACCAAAAGGAAAAAAAACAAAATCAAAATAATGTATAAAAAAATAGTTATAAAAAAAAATAAAACAAAACAAAAACAAGAAAAAAAAAATAATAATATATAAATTATAAATAAACAAAAACATAAATTAAAAAAAAAAACAAAAAAAAAATCCTGACTGAGTGAACACTCTAAATATTTTAATAAAACTACTTTTTTTCTTTTCTTTTTTCTGACCCTTTAACTGTATCTATTTTAAAGTGCTATTTTTAATAATATACAAGTTGACGAAAAATAAAACGTGATGGTGCATCGCACGCCCCCCGACGACGAGGGTTTCATGCAGCAGCGAAAGAAGAGGCGCAATACCAACGAGGGAACTCCCTATCGATCACCGTTATCAACCCCTAAGTCAACTAGATCTTTACGTCATGGATCCCCGAGAACACCAAAAGCTGACATTATGCACGTAGCATGTATTTCGCATCTTCCTTCGCATCTCCGAACATGCAAATCCCTCTATCCATATCTTAGTAAAATTAAAGCCACCATAGAAAGCATCTCCACTCTTCAATCAGGAATAGTGCTGGTAAGAAGCTATAACCCAAATATAGCAGTAAAACTGCGAGCACTTCGGGAACTGGCAAATGATCCTACAATCCAAGTGACAGCTCTAGATAGACCTACCTCCTCCCAACGAAACCCACCTCATATTTATTCCCAATCCTATTCGTGCGTCATCAAGTCTGTTGGGTTAGACATATCCATGGAAGATATACAGCAAGGACTAACAAATCTTGACCTTCAATATAACAGAGCAGTAAGGATAATAAGCCGCCAAACAAATAACCCCACAAGACTTGTCCGGGTCATAACTTCTGACCAACAAACTGTCGATTACCTATTAACGCATGGATTTTCCCTATTCTATCAGCACTTTTATGTCGAACCATCGCTTCCGAACTCCCCCCAACCTAACCAGTGCAGAAGATGCATGAAGTTCCATCCCCCCCAAGACAGATGTCCCTCCAAGCCAAAATGCGGCCACTGTGGAAAGGACCACTCAACATCCAAATGCACATACAGCGAGGAACCTAAATGTGCTAATTGCGAAGGAAATCACCCCGCCACCAGCCATAGATGCAAAGAGAGGCCAAAGACTCCTGCCAGTGCTGCCGAAACGGCGCCCCTAAAGTGCCTTGACATTGGAGAAGAAGATGACGCCTCCACCGCAACCGTTAATAATTTCCTAAGATTCACAACAACAGCTCTCCTCAACATGTTTCCTGATCAACGCCTACGAGTACAGGACATTGACTCCACTCTCGCCCGTCAGTTCTTCGGAACGAAACTACTAGTGTCCTACTCAGGGAACAGGATCCACATTGGTTGCCAACGTCTCACATTTGCCGACGTCATTGTCCACCGGGGCTAAAACTCCAACCTCGCCACACTTGACTTTCGTTCATAATAGAAATGGCAGGACAACCGAGCAGAATTGGAACAATAAACGTGGGGGGCTGGAGAAGGAAGAAGCTGCTTGTTGAGAACCTTATCCAACAAGACTCCATTGCCGTACTTGGGATAACGAGACACTCATTGATGCTCCAATAACCGTTAAAGGCTGTATTACGTACAGCAAACCACGTCACGGCAGACGCAGTGGAACTGCAATAGCTGTCAAGTCATCAATAAATAGCCAGGAGATAGACATCCCAGATTCCGATGACCTCCATGTCTGCGGGGTTCAACTCCGCACCACAGATGGCACATTCAATGTAATATGCCTGTACATTCCACCAGGAGACGATTTTCCGGTCCAGCTCTTCCAGTTTGCGGCAGGTCTAACCAACTCCATTGTCTTGGGAGATTTTAATGCCAGACACACGGACTTTGGTGATACTACAACAAACACCAAGGGACGTGTGTTCGTAGATACGTTGGACGCCCTGGGCCTCTACAGACTGGACAACACAAGCCCAACATTTGTGTGCCATCTTGGGTCATCCAACATTGACCACATCGTCTCTACAGCGGACTGTACAGGCCAACTTTCAGACGCCGTCATCGGAACATGTGTCACCAGTTTTCACCTGCCGCTCCTAGCTGATGCCTCCTTCCTTCCTCCAACCATTCCCGCCCCAAAATCCAAAACCATACGGGACCACAATAATGCCGACTGGTCCAAGTTCCAACAAGAATCGTCCTCAATAACCCCCCTTCTATCCTTATCCCTGACGACGTCGACGACGCAGTAGACAGGATAACTAACGCCATCCAGAAGGCTACAGAAGAAGCCATTCCGGTAAAGACAATTCGCCTGGACAGAGAGCCCATTCCACTTCGCATTAGGAACATGATCAGATACAAGAGGCAACTATACCGATCCATCAGAGCCACCCAGGATCCCACTCTAAGGACAGAGTGGAATTACTGGAATGCCCGCATCCGAAGGGAGCTGATCATGTTCCGCGAAGATAGATGGTCCAAAACCTGCGGAGAACTCGACTACAGGGATGGGGCCAAATTCTGGGCCAAATTCAAAGCCCTCACCGGCCAACGCGCTACCGGCTTCCATCCACTACGAGTCAACGACGCCGTTTTCACAGAACCACATGCGAGAGCATCAGCTTTTCCGGACTCGCTAGAAAATATTTGTCAAGACCCTCAAGATCCAAGATTTGACAACGACTTCCAGCAAGAGGTTGCGTCACATCTCAATGCAGCAGACCTCAACCACCTCCAGCATGTCACTGATTGGGTGAACGAAGACGACCTCGAACAAGTTGCAGTCCCCACAGTATCAGCAGAGGATGTCGCAGCGTGCATCAAGAGGGCCAAGAACACAAGCCCGGGGGAAGACCAAATAACTTATAAGGTCCTCAAACACCTCCCTCCCGTCGCCTTAACCTTCCTTGGTGCACTCTATACCACCTGCCTCACCCTGGGGTATTATCCAGAAAAGTGGAAGACTGCAACGGTGGTTATGATTGCCAAGCCTGGGAAAAAACTATTCGATCCAAAATTGTATCGCCCAATCTCTCTTCTAAACACCTTGGGCAAAATTCCCCCCACCCAATCCGGTTTCCGAAGGGGAAGATCCACTCAAGATTGTATCCTCCAGCTCAATACAAACATCGCGCACGCATTTAATAATGGGCAATGTCTTCTGGGCATATTCATGGACATAGGCAGGGCCTTCGACACAGTTTGGCACGAGGGCTTACTATACAAACTACTGAAGATGAAGGTTCCTAGGGCCCTAATCCGCATCACCCGAAGTTTCCTCCAAGGACGACAGGCTTTTGTTCGCGTTGGCACCTCATCATCCCGGCACTTCTCTCCCAGGGCAGGAACTCCCCAAGGAAGTGTGCTGTCCCCACTACTGTTCACCATGTTCTGCGCTGACATGCCGCAGCCCCAATCTCCAGCTGTGTCATTCCACCAGTATGCAGACGACACGGCATACACCGCAACCGCTAGGAATGCCAAGAGGGCATCCACAGTTCTGCAAGCACAGCTGGAGCGGTTGGAGTCCTGGATGCGGCGCTGGAGACTTAGAGCCAATCCATCCAAGTCTCAACTCATCCTCTTCCGCCAAACTCACCAGCGCAGACATGTCGACAAGGATGTCACCATCAACATCTGGGGCGAACAAGTCCCCACGGTACAGAGAGCCACATACTTGAGAGTTCCCTACAACAAATCGAACTCTTGGAAGCATATCGTAGAGAAGTGCCAACAAGCCTTCAGGTCACGTCAGAGGCTTCTACTTGCCATAAGAGGAAGACTGAGGGGATGCAGCGAAAAGGTCCTAGTACACACATATAAAACCTTCGTCCGTCCAGTAGCTGAGTATTTTGCTGTAGCCTTCGCTGCAATGCCGCATAAGTGCCTCGAACCTCTCCTGGCTACGGAGAGAAGAATCCTACGCCAACTGTGCCGTCTCTCACCCTGATATCCGTCCGAATATGTCCATGAAGCCGCCAATATAATGCCCATTGACGAGCGTGTCCGGAATATACAGTCTACCTTCACCCTTAGAAACCTCAAACCTTCCCGTCCTCTACGTAACTTCCTTCTCAAAATCCCACGTCCTGTCCCAAGAAAACCGCAGCAGAAGAAGCCGTACCCGCCAGCCAGGCTGCTCCAGACGTTGGACGACCCACCTGAAGAAGCAGTGACCACGCTAGAGACCATTCAGCTCCATCTGCGCAAAGCCTAAGCCAGATATACATATATATATATATATATATATATATATATATATATATATATATATATATATATATATATATATATATATATATATATATAAAATAACTACAACAAACAGCGTCAATTAAAAGAGATGTCCACACCGAAGAGGGCAGAAGTCCCTACCGGTGAAGGTAGCACCAAGGTGTTACCTAATTTTACGTGTTGATATATAGCAACAAAACAGGCCCTTTTTCAGGGCCACAAAATATAATTAAATAAAAAAAGGATTATATATCTTATTTGAATGCTATATGTAAGCTAACGGGGAGTAAGTGGGGCCTTCGCGCAGCTGATGCCGGTAAATCGTTTTATTAGAAATAAAATGTTTGAGTTCGATTCTATCGGTGAACATATATTTTATATAGCTGCTTTGTATAGTTTTGGAAAAGTGTATGCTTATATAGTCCATTTGTTACAATATTTTAGCTGTTTATCGTACAGAACGTAGAGAAATAAAGGAATAAAAGAAAATTGAAAGTTTTGTAGGTTGGAAACGTATGTGAATGATATGAAATATGCTGTGGTTTGCTGAAATATTCAATTTAAAGTTTAGTCGGGTAAGGTTTATTTTGTTAAATTGTTATTATTATGAAAGAAGATAAGAATTTAAAGTTAATAAAAAATAATTTGATTTATTTATATAACAATTTGTTATTACTACAGTAATAACAATGTATGTATGTATTGTAGCGAAACCAGGGTCGCGGCGCGGGCGGCGGCGCGGGCGGCGACCGCTAGCGAACTTGTCAGAACACGTCCGTCCGCTTCCCATTGTTCTGATTTACAAGGAATCGACGAATGTTCGAGAATGAATCGTTTTATATAAATACCCCGAGTAAAAGATCGCGAGGACAGTCTTGTGTTAATACGCGTAGTGTACAGATGGTGATATAAATAAATAGACAGTGATATAAATAGTGTTGAAATAAATATCGCGTAGTTTTAATTGTTTAAATAAATTATCTTAGTATTTAAGTCTTTAGTAATAATAATTAGTTCTTAAATTAGTGTTTATATTTGTTAATTCTTAGTGTTAGTTATTTTTATTTATTCTTTATAATTCTTATTTCTTTAATTAAACTTAGTTATATAAATATTAGTGTTTTAATCAATTTACACTTCACCTAAATAAATAAAACGTTACAATTGGTGTCAGGTGCGAGGGTTAATAAAAACTGTGAAGTGTAAAATAAAAATAAATAAAATGGCTACTAAACAAGTTAAATTAAGTGAATTAAAAGTTGCCGATCTCAAGAGGGAGCTGGAAGAACGAGAGTTAGAGACATCGGGAACCAAGTCTGTTTTACAACATCGTCTACGGCAAGCTTTGGTAGAAGCTAGTGAAAATCCTGATGACTTTTTATTCGAAATTACGGGTAGCTTGCCCGATTTTGGTAAAATTATGGAGGAAAAGTTAGCAGAAAGTTCTAAAAAATCTGATGAAAACTTACAAAAACTGGTAGAAAATTCTCGAACTTTAGAACAAAAATTAGAAGAAATGAAAGAAAGTTCTAAAACTTTGGAAGAAAAAATGATGGAAAATTCTAGAACTTTGGAACAAAAATTAGAGGAAAGTTCTAGAAAATCTGAAGAAAATTCTCGAACTTTAGAAGAAAAAATGATGGAAAATTCTAAAAGTTTAGAACAAAAATTGGAAGAAAAATTAACAGATAATTCTAGAACTTTAGAAGAGAAATTAACAGAAAATTCTAGAATATTGAAAGAAGAGTTAATGGAAAATTCTAGAACTTTGGAAGAGAAACTAAACGAACAATTTAAAGAACAATTGAAAGAAAGTTCTGGAATATTAGAAGAAAGAATAGAAACTTATGAGAAGAAACTTGAAGAGTTGCAGCAAAATTTCTCTAATATTACGCCAGCGGTATCAAATTCTAATGTGGCAGATATTATTCAAGTAAACAAAACAGTAAAAGCGGAACATAATTCAAAACTGCACATTAAAGCACCCGAATTCGATGGCAAGTCATCATGGCCGAATTATGTAAAACAATTTGAAGCCGCTGCCAAAGCAAATGGCTGGACTTCCAAAGAAAGGGCTACTGCGCTGACAGTTTCGCTACGTGGAGAAGCCATCGATATCCTACAAACGTTAAAAGAAGATGAACAAGAAGATTACGAACAACTTGTTAAGAGATTGGATATGCGATATGGCAATGCGCATCTGGAGCAAGTGTACCAGACACAACTGAGGAACTGATAACAGAATTCTAAAGAAAACCTTCAAGAATTCGAAGCTGATATAGCTCGTTTAGTTCGTCTGGCACACCCTACAGCTCCTGACAGCGTTTTGGAATGCCTAGCTACACAAGCCTTTATCTATGGTGTCCGAGATAATGAAACTCAGCAGGCACTACGATTGGCTCGACCAAAAACTCTAGTTGACGCACTTTCATATGCCTTAGACCATGAAGCTGCGAAACAAGCTTCACGTAACCAATCGCGAGTGCGAAATATCGATGCTGAGAGGCCCGAAGACACCGAAGATCTAGAAGACAAGATAAGACGAATTACGTCTGAAATTAATGCTGCTGGAAGAAAGAAACTCCGCTGTTGGAATTGCAGTGAATTAGGTCACCCGCAAAGGCTCTGCAGAAAACAACAGAAGAAAGCAGAACCAAGAAAGGAAGAAAAGGAGTCGGGAAACTAAGTCGGGTTGATGCGAAGGGGCAATCGTCGACCCGTAATCCAGTAGCCCCAGAATCCATTACTTATGTTGCATCCCTACATCATCAAGCTAATAGCATCTATGTAGACGGCTCTATCGACAGAAGACCGCTTAAAATGTTGCTGGATACGGGTGCGACAAAAACAATAATTAGACCCGACTTAGCAAGAAAACTGTGCAGAAAACATCTACTTCCAACAAAGTGGCAGATACGCACAGCCACCGGAGAACAAGTTACCGCATCTGGAGAAATAGATTTGAGCATCACTGTTGGAGAAACGTGCATTAAACATCGTGTGCTGGTAGCTGATGTAGAAGATGAATTCATCCTCGGCATGGATATAATGAAAAAGCATGGATTTAAACTTGACCTGAAAAATGGAGTGATGATGGTCAATGATGAAGAATTGGTATTAAATCCACGAGACGACAATGCCATGCGAGTATTAATAACGAAAGATGTAACCCTTCCAGAACGAAGTGAATCAATCGTGGAAGCACAGCTAGAGGGTAGCTTCTGTGAGGGAAACATTGTCATGCTCCAGCCGAAAAACGATGATGCCAAAACTGGGACTGGAGTTGTAATTGGAAAAGCCTTGCTCAAAACCGACAAGGTTATCCCAGTTCGAGTAATGAACATAAATTTTTATCCCGTTATACTGAAGAAAGGGACTATAGTAGGAGAATGCTCAACGGTATCATCGATTATTCGAACTGTAAAGGCCAAAGACAACACATCCTGTGCAGTTCCGGATATTCTGTTGAAGGAGCTGTCAACATCGTTCCAGGACTTGACCGCCGACCAGAAAACCAAGGCTAAGGGTTTAATTGGCAACTTTCAAGATGTGTTCCAATTGGACAAGAAGGACAAAGGAAGAACCAATGTAGTCCATCATAAAATAGACACCGGAAACGCAAGACCCATCCGCCAAACAGCAAGAAGATTACCACTGGCGAAGCGGGAAGAAGCTGAAGAAATTATAGAGGATATGAGGACGGAAGGTGTGATTGAACCTTCAAACAGTCCATGGGCTTCACCAGTGGTGCTAGTGAAGAAGAAGGATGGCTCTACAAGATTTTGCGTCGATTATCGTCAACTTAACAACGTGACGAAGAAGGATAGCTACCCGCTACCCCGAATAGACGATAATCTGGACACATTGGCAGGATCAAAGATCTTCTCTACTCTTGCTCTAAAGAGCGGATACTGGCAAGTAGATTTAGATCCAAAAGACAAAGAAAAGACAGCCTTTACCATCGGTACCGGTCTGTGGCAATTTACTGTTATGCCATTTGGGCTCTGCAATGCCCCTGCAACGTTTGAACGGCTTATGGAAACCGTGTTGGCTGGACTGTCGTGGAAAACATGTTTGGTCTACCTCGACGATATTATTGTGGTAGGAAAAAAGTTCGAGGACCACATGAAGAACTTGGAAGAGGTTTTCCAAAGATTGAGGAAGGCTAACCTAAAACTCAGTCCAAAGAAGTGTCACTTATTTCAGAAAGAAGTGCATTATCTTGGACATGTAGTTTCTGGTAAGGGTATTGCAGTTGACCCGGAGAAAATAAGGGCTGTGAGTGACTGGCCAGTACCGAGGGATAAACATGAATTGAAAAGTTTCTTTGGTCTCTGTACATACTACCGACGTTATGTACCTGGATTTGCCAACATAGCGAAGCCGTTGACAAGGCTTACTGAAGAAGGCAGAAAATTTATCTGGGAGATGGACTGTCAAGCTGCGTTCAAACAACTTAAATATTCCTTGACAAGCGCACCTGTCTTAAGTTATCCTTTACCAGAAGGAGAATTCGTCCTAGATACAGATGCCAGCAACGTTGGAATTGGTGGCGTTCTTTCCCAGATACAAGACGGACAAGAGAAGGTTATTGCCTATTTTAGTAAGACCTTGTCAAAACCAGAGAGGAATTATTGCGTCACCAGAAAAGAACTTTTGGCAGTCGTGAAATCCGTGGAGCACTTCTACAAATATTTGTACGGTAGAAGATTTCTTATAAGAACTGACCACGCTGCTCTCAAATGGCTGCTACAATTTAAGAACCCTGAAGGTCAGGCAGCTAGATGGATTGAAAGATTGCAAGAATATAACTTTGTTATTGAGCATCGAGCAGGTACAAGCCATCGTAATGCTGACGCATTATCAAGAAGACCTTGCCAAGACGAATGCAAGCATTGCAGTCGTCTAGAAGAAAAACTCTCTACCATCGCTAGAACAACAGTAGTGAATGATAGTTGGCAAACGGAAGACCTTCGCAAGGACCAAGAGAATGACTCGGACTTAAAAATCATACTGGATTGGAAACGTGGAGATAGCAGACCGTTTGGGAAGATGTTGCACGACACTCACAAAGTGTAAAATCGTACTGGGCGCAGTGGGACTCTATTGTGGTTGAAGAGGGCCTCCTGAAACGTGTCATAGAGAATACTGACGGTACTGTGAGTAGGACCCAGCTGATAATTCCTAGGAATAGAGTACCGGAAGTATTGGAGGAGATCCACGACGGATCTGGACATTTTGGAGTGAATAAAACCCTTGAGAGAGTGCGCCAACGATTTTACTGGGTAAATTGCAAGGAGGATGTTAAAGAGTGGTGCAAGAAATGTGTGATCTGCGCGGGAAGTAACGGGCCACATAGAAAAAGAAGAGCTCCAATGCGCCAATATAACGTTGGAAGTCCCTTTGAACGCATTGCGATTGTCGTGGCCGGACCATTCCCCGAAACTGATGATGGAAATAAATACATAGTAGTAGTAATGGACTACTTTACTAAGTGGGTCGAAGCCTATCCATTACCCAACCAGGAAGCCGTAACGGTCGCTGAAGTCTTGGTAAAAGAATGCATCTGCCGATTTGGAGTACCGCGAGAGATACATTCCGACCAAGGAAGGAATTTCGAGTCTGCTCTGTTCCAAAATATCTGTAAGATATTAGGAATAAAGAAAACCAGAACTACTGCATTACACCCGCAGTCTGATGGCATGGTTGAACGGATGAACAGAACAATAAATCGGTATTTGTCAAAGGTAGTCTCTAACCATCAACGAGACTGGGACCGACATCTTCATCTGTTCTTGTTGGCTTACCGTTCATCTGTGCATGAGACAACAGGGCAGACACCAGCAAACATCTTATTCGGGCGGGAGTTGCGCTTACCATGCGACCTGACATTTGGCAGTAAACCCGGTGAAGATCTTGCCGGGGAGGACTATGTGACGGACTTACGGAGAAGAATGAATGACATCCATGAACAAGTCCGTACAACCATTCAAGGTGCCAGCGATCGGATGAAGGACCAGTATGACGTCAAGGCTGAGAAAGGTGGTTATCAACCTGGAAATTTGGTGTGGCTTTATAATCCACAAAGACGTCGCGGCTTATCGCCCAAGCTGCAAAGGAATTGGGAAGGTCCTTACGAGATCATCAAAAGAATAAATGATGTGGTCTACAGAATTAGGAAAACACCTAATGGAAAGCCGAGGGTAGTCCACTTCAATCGGTTAGCCCCTTTTGCTGGTGATAACTTTGACGATCATCGTGGAGCGACGGTTCGCCGGGTTGTACCTGAGGAACCTACATTTGAAGACTTTATGGAAAGCCATTCCACTGGTCACAAAGCACGGTATGGCGTTACACGAGAAGAACAACGAGATCTGTTCACCGTGTCCCCAGAATATTCCCTCGCTCACTGTGTAGCGAAAGACATTAAAATGTCCCGCGGCATCGCTTCAGTTTTTAAAAGAAAATTTGGACGAGTACAAGAACTGGCCAACCAACGTCCAACTGTCGGAAAAACGGTACAACTGAAGGATGAGAACGAGGAACGCAAGCGGTACATTTACTATCTCGTTACGAAACAATACTCATATCAGAAGCCGTCATACCGCAATTTATGGGACTCGCTGTGCGATATGAAGGACCATCTGTTGGAAAACGACATCATGAAACTGGCAGTACCGAAGATAGGCTGTGGACTAGATGGTTTGGATTGGAGGATTGTTAGAAGCATGTTAGAGACAATCTTCCGCTTTACCGGAGTGGAAATTCTAGTCTGCAGCTTCAACTCTACCGGCCAAGAAGAACTCAAACGGACCGTCGACTGTTATTTCTTCAAGACTTCCAGATGCACCAAGGGTGATGCATGCAGATTTCGTCATAACGAACTGTTCCGGGACGAAACAGTCTTAAGGAGGGGGCAATGTAGCGAACCCAGGGTCGCGGCGCGGGCGGCGGCGCGGGCGGCGACCGCTAGCGAACTTGTCAGAACACGTCCGTCCGCTTCCCATTGTTCTGATTTACAAGGAATCGACGAATGTTCGAGAATGAATCGTTTTATATAAATACCCCGAGTAAAAGATCGCGAGGACAGTCTTGTGTTAATACGCGTAGTGTACAGATGGTGATATAAATAAATAGACAGTGATATAAATAGTGTTGAAATAAATATCGCGTAGTTTTAATTGTTTAAATAAATTATCTTAGTATTTAAGTCTTTAGTAATAATAATTAGTTCTTAAATTAGTGTTTATATTTGTTAATTCTTAGTGTTAGTTATTTTTATTTATTCTTTATAATTCTTATTTCTTTAATTAAACTTAGTTATATAAATATTAGTGTTTTAATCAATTTACACTTCACCTAAATAAATAAAACGTTACAGTATGTATGTTTATACATATATAATCATTATAAACAATATAAATATGTAAATTTTGTTTCTGAATCAATGAACAAAAATAATTTTAGGTGCCTTGATGTAAGCTTAAAAATTAGAGTTGAAAATACAAAAGTTGGCGGTATGTTTAACTGTTTATATGTGTTAGTTTATTTTTATTAATATTTGATATTAATGTTGAAGTGTACAATATTAGAATTTTTGAATTTAATAAAATAACAACAAAATAAAAATTTTCTAGCATAACAGTAAGAAATGTATTATTACAATAATATTGTTATTATTATACAAAGAACTATATTTACTTACCTCACATTTAGCTTATATTTATGAAATTGTTGTTATTATAAATTACCTAAAAATATGATATAGAATACAAGGATAGGAGGATATCTGGTATTGTTTTATATCTTATTTATTTATTTGTAATTATGGCATCAAATGTTGAAAATATTCTTTTTTAAATATTTAAATTTGTGGCTCTGAAAAGAGCCGATTGAATTGTTATAAACAAATGATCATTAGTAACCATTTACTTGGAGCTAGTGTATTTTGTAACAGCTTTTGTTCCTTCACTTACAGCGTGCTTAGCAAGTTCACCAGGTAACAATAAACGGACAGCCGTTTGAATTTCCCGACTGGTAATTGTTGAACGTTTATTGTAGTGAGCTAAACGAGAAGCTTCGGTCGCAATACGTTCGAAAATGTCATTTACAAAACTGTTCATAATGCTCATCGCTTTACTGGAGATACCAGTATCGGGATGTACTTGTTTCAATACTTTTTAAATGTACATTGCATAACTTTCCTTCCTGCGCCGTTTCTTCTTCTTGTCATCTTTCGAGATGTTCTTTTGAGCTTTGCCAGCTTTCTTATCTGCTTTACCACTTGTTTTAGGAGGCTGTGTTCTACTTGTTCAGCTAACACCTGTTCAGCCTTTAATTTTTGCAATCAATCAGCAATTTATTCGAGTGATCCGGCAGAGATTCTACTGCAGTCGTAAGGCGTTACTGGTCTTTCTTCAAGTGAGCTGTGGTCCAGAAAAGGACACAGTTCGTCTTTATCGTTCATCGATAGCAATCTTTGTTTTTGCTCGGGCCTCTGGCTACGTTCAGTAGTTGAGCAACCCGGCAAAGATTGCTATTGCTGCCTTAGGGCAACTACACAACTTTTGATTCTGAAAAGCATCGATCGCGAGTGGTCGTGCTAAACTCACGGCGGTCCTGAAAAGGACCATCTCATCACCATGAACGCCGGATCCATCAAGGACGACGTCATGCAAATGGACGCTACGTCCCAAAGCATGAAGCGTCGCAGGCAGAGGACGCAGCGCAACATCAACGAGACGTTCCAGCTCGTTGAATCACTGTGCAGCGGAGAAGAAAGCTTCTCCAGTGACCGGTCTGTCAAAAGACGCTCGCAGTCGAGGGCGTCTTCCCAAAATGGGTACGAATCCGTCGAATCATCGCCAGCTTCACCTACGCCGTCCCAACGTGGCCAGTCGCCGCCAACACGCCGTGTCAAGAAGCAGCCAACTTCAACTCCCAGGCGGCCGCCGTCTCCAAGGCGGTCGTCAACACCAACATCGCCGTTCTACGCCGCGGCGGCGTCCAAGCCGTCCAGCCCGACGCCTCCAGGAACGCAGTTCTTGAGGCCACATGCGAGTCAGGCCCGCAACCCGTCTTACCAGCTCCACTCAGCCTACGTGTGCAACCTCGAACGTCACATGATGACGCCAAAGAACCTGCAGGTGCACTGCACAATTCCGACCCGAACCGGCAAGATGTTGGTGAAGAGCCCAGACAGCCTGGTGCTGCAGAAGCTGCAGCAGCTCAAGAAAATCATCAACGTGGACGTCGTCATCGAGCCGCCTAGGAAGCAGTCCGAACCAAGACACGTCAACGAGCCCAAAGCCCCGTCTTTCTCGTGCGTCATAACTGGCGTCGCGAAAGACGTGACGATTGAAGAAGTGCGAGAGGCTTTGAGGCACGAGGGCATTCATTTCAAGGACGTCTGGCGCATCAAATCTCGGCAAACTAATCAGTTTACGAGACTGGTGCGCGTCCTCACTACCGACCAGGCTTCACTAGACAGTCTGCTTACCGAGGGAATATGGATTTCCAATTTCCCTCACACAGCAGAGCGGTCACACCCATCAGCCCCGCAGCCATTCCAGTGTGGAAGATGCCTCCAGTTCCACACGCCAGGCCCGTGCAGGAACAAGGTGCAGCGGGAACCACAACTTCCGAGAATGCACCGCCACGCAGCAATCAGCGAAGTGCGCCGTGTGCAAAGAAACGGGACACGTCGGCACTAGCTCCAAGTGCTCACAACGCCCAAAGCAGCCAACCAGCGCAGCAACAACCGCCTCTCTCAGGACTGTGGACCAGCCAAGCAGCGATCCGAGCGATTCCCCAGCCTCCAAGCACGACGTGTTGCGACTAGTGCTAGTCGCGATGATCAACGCCATGCCAGAGCAGCGAGTCAAGATCGAGCAACACATCAACGGGCTGGCCGCGCAGCTGTTCCAAGTCCAGCTCATCGTTAGCTATGCAGGGGGTAACGTCCACGTGGGTTGTTATCCTCTGCAGAAGCCAACCCTCCAGGTCCAAGCAAATGTTCACGTCTAGGATGCAGAGCAATTCTCATCGCCTGTTACCACTGACACAGTGCCACAGGTGCCAGATGTGGTCGCATGCGACGGCCAACTGCGGTAGAAAACCGAAATGTTTAAAATGCGCCGAGGATCATCTTACATCGGCGTGTAAGAAAACAAAAGATACACCGGCTAAATGCGCAAACTGCCAAGGTGCGCACCCGGCAAACAGCACTGAATGTCCGGTGTATCTTTATAAAATAAAGATGTTACAAGCGAGAAGACAGCCGCAGACAAAAAACACGCCGAAACCACCCCCATGCCCTCCAGCCGGCCTGCAGCCATCTCAGCCCCGTACCAGTCTGCAGCCTACCCAGCCACAACCCCCAACCCGTATGTGGCCAACCCAGCCCCCAGACAACGAGCAGCTTTCCCTATCCAAAACGCTGTCAACCCAGCCGTACAGCAGCAGCAACACATGGTAAAATCAAATGTCTTAAGCGCTAGTGACAGTGGCAATGTAACTAAATTAAAAGATTAAATAGTTTAGTTATTGTTAATATTTTTATAAGTGCCATAAAAGATCTAAATGACTTACTTGCCACTGCCACTAGCGCGCAAGACAAATTTAACAAAATGCTATATTTCACTTCATCCATTGAATCATACAACATATAATCAATGACTAACATATACTCCTGGAACGCTAATGGTATAATTCATAAGCAAGCTCAGCTCATACACCTTTTACATTCTCACAACGTTCATATCATGATCATAAATGAATCACGCCTCACCCCATTACATAAATTCAAAGTAAAAGGCTACACTGTCCACCGGCAGGATCGCCCTCTTCAAGGAAACATGCCGGCGGGCGGTGTAGCTATCATTATCAAACATAACATACCTCACACTCGCATCAACATTCCACAATCACCCATTGAATCATTATGCATTAAACTCATAGACAATACTCATATCATCGGCATATACAACCGTCCACAAAACCAGATCACAACTCATCAACTCGACTCATTATTCAATATAGGCAGAAAAGTTTTAGTCATTGGAGACTGGAATGCGAGACATCCTAGCTGGCACTGCACTTCCTCAAACAAAAACGGCCGCACATTACTTTCCTATGTTAATTCCCATAATGTTATTCTCCTTCACTCTCCCACAAACACATATTTTCCACCTGCACAAACCTCTCCCAGCACCATCGATTTCATAATTCACAAAAACATTTCACATATCACAAATCCGACAGCAATCACAGACCTAAATTCTGGCCATCTACCCTTTCATACAAAAATCAGTCGCCATCATATTCAACCAGAACATCATCATATCATTCGAGTGTACTCTGACACCAACTGGAAACAGTTCAGAAGTACACTCGACTCACTCATCACCATTCATTCAGACATAAATTCACCACAAGCGCTCGAAAATCATGTTCATATACTAACAAAAGCCACATGATGTCTTACTCCTGGTGATCAGAGTTTCCCAGAGGTTCAGCTGCAGCTCTTCGTATATCCTGGTGTGCCGGTGGTGGAAAGCTACGAACTGGCTCTTTGTGGGATTGGGTTTTATTCGCCATCGACACATCCAGTCCTGCAGACTCTCCAACTGCATCTGCAGCTCGTGGGTGGCGTCTCTAGCATCTTCTGCTATGCTCCAACAGACTGTGTCGTCCGCGTACTGCTGTTGGTGGGTGGAGCGGCTCCTGGGCTGCGGAATGTCGTGGCAGTACACCGTGAACAGCAGCGGAGACAGGACACTGCCCTCTGGAGCGCCGGCGTGCAGCTGGAACTCTCTGGATAGGGCATCTTGTACACGAATTTGGCTAGTTCTGTCTTCAAGGAAGGCGATGATAAAATGTATAAGTTGTGGAGCCACATTGAGCTGGATGAGCTTGGAGACCACGCCCTGGTGCCACAGCTTATCAAAGGCGCGCTCGATGTCGAGAAAGCAAGCTGCAGCGAACAATTGATGTAGATAGCCTTAAGGTGGCATCCTGTGCCGAGCGCCCAGCTCGAAAGCCGTACTGGTGATGTGGAATGGCTCCTGTGTTGAAGCAGCTTCTGCAGAAGAATTTTTTCGTATGTCTTGCTCAGGACGCTCAGCAGCGAGATCGGGCGGTATGAAGAAGTGAGTTTGACATTTTTCCCAGGCTTCGCGATCATGACAACGTGTGCTCTCTTCCAGGCTCGGGGGTGGTAGCCCATAGCGAAGCACGCGTTGTAGATAGCTGAGATCCACTGGAATCCCTTCTCCGGCAGCTGCTTCAACATGGCGTAGGAGACGCCATCTGGTCCAGGGGCTGTGTTCTTCTTGGTGGAGAAGATGGCTTCCTGAATCGCAGCCTCTTCGATGGCCTCAGTGTCCGCTGGTCTGGTGCGACGGAACTCGTTGACCACGTCCTCCACACGGTTCTGGAAGGCGTTGTCGAACAGCGGGTCTGCAAAGAAATTTGCAGAGGCGTTGGACTTGTCCGCTGGGGTCGTGAGAATTTCCCCGTTTTCTTCAATGAACCCGTTGTTCTGGCTATTTTGGCCGCATCCTGTGTGCGCACAAACTCCCGGTACAGCCTTCGTTTGTTTTTAATCATCTGTACGATGGAGGGTGGGAGAGGCATGTGGTTGATGTTTATTCTTTTGGCTGGCACGGCTTCCTCGGCGGCGGTTTGTATGCAGTTGCAGAGGCTGGTGACCGCTGCGTCTATCTGCTCAGCATCAAGCATCTCTGGCGGATCAGCGAGGTTGTCGCTGATGTGCGTCGAGAATTATCCCCCGTCGGTGTTTTTAAAATCTTTTATGATTTTAAACATGGGGGCGGGTGTGCAACGGCTGAATAGGTTGGTGTCAACGAGGAGCGGCAGGTGGTTGGATGAAATGCCGTAGCTAATGAAACCGTCTGTGTTGAAGCTGTTGGCCAAGTCTTCCGTGATCACGATGTGGTCAATGATGGAGCTTCCTTGATGGCTGACGAATGTCGGCTCATCACATTGTATCCTGACGAGTTTGAGGTCATCTATGAAGTCTGTCAGATCTTCTCCTCGCTGGTTATTGGCCGTGTCTCCGAACACTCTGTTGCGGGCATTCATGTCGCCACAGATGATGGTTCTGCCTGTGCTGCTGGCCAGAGTGTAGAGGTCGTAAGGGGTGTCCTGGTTTTGCCGGATGTACGCTGAGACAACGGTGACCCAGCCTATAAGGGTAAACACCTCGGCAGCGACGATGTTCAGGTGGCGAAGATTCGCTGGGAGTTGGACTTCACGGCTGGCGATGGAGTTGTGGATGAGGAGAGCCACTCCTCCGACGTGGTCAGCATCTTTGTCTCTCCGATAGCAGGCGTATCTGGCCGCTTTGATGGAGTGTTTGGCGGCTGCTTGAGTTTCTGTGGCTGCGAGCACTAGTATTTCCTCCTTGTCAAGGAGAAACTCTACCAGCGCCCGCTTCTTCAAGTAGCTGCAGACGTTGACGGTGCCCACCCTATACTGCCCCGCCATTTACAGCGCCAGCGTATGTGGTTTTTCTGCTGGTTTTAGTGCTGGTGCATTTGATATACATCAGCGGGCCAGAGTAGGAGACGGTGACGCTTCTGCCAAAGTGCGTCGCGCAGAATTGCGCAATGATGGCGGTCATGCGGTCCTTCTGCTGTGGGGCGATGTTAAGTGCGACTACCGTAACGAGGCGAATAAGGTCGTCGATGGTGGCTGGATGGCTCTCTGCAACTTCCACCGGCTCAACACACCGAGTCGGGGCTGTTGTCTGAATGGACTCGGGCGTTGGCCGCTTCTCACATTTGTAGCTGGAAGCTGCGTGTGGCTTATCGCAGTTGGCGCACTTGAAGTTTTCCTCGGACTCAGCGCACTGAGAGGAAGGGTGGCTCTTGGAGCAGTAGCGGCATTTTTCCGGCTCAGTACATCGGCCAGGAGCGTGAAACTGCTGGCACTGTCTGCATTGCGTCGGCTGTGGTGTTGGCGGGCGAGAAGGTGAGCAGATCATCAATGGTGGCTTGGCTGGTAGTGAGAACTCGGACGAGCCTCGTTTCTTAGTTAGTTGCGCGGGATTTGATGCGCCACACCCGCAGGAAGTCGATGTTGGTCTCTTTTAACTCTTCCGATATCTCTTCTTTTGTGATAGAGACCGGTAAGCCAGTGATGACAACTGAAAAGGTAGGTTTTTTTGTTGTGCGGTTTAGACGAGGCTTTTGAGAGGGATTGGAGCTGAGTTGTGTAATGAGGATGTCCTGGAAGGTGGATTTAAGAGAGTTAAGGATTTTTCCTGTGGCTGGGTCGTTGGTGATGATGAGCGCATCATCCTTGCGGACGATAAGCTCGCTGAGGTTGAGTTGAGGGGTGTGGGTTTTTAGCATAGCTGCCATGTTGCGGGGAGTCATGGTTTCGGGAAGGAGGTTGGAAATAATGAATTTCAGTTTAGGATTAGGTTGGGTTGGTGGTGGTGGTGATGGTCTGCGGCTCGTCGTGGCGGCTTCTTCGGGTGTGGTTCACTCGCCGCACCAGTGCAGCTGCCCCCGTCGAGACCGCAGTCCGCCACGTCACAGCACTCTCGGGCCAGCGAGAAGACAACGCCGAAGAAGCGAGTGACACGTACACTCGCCGCACCAGTGCAGCTGCCCGTTACGAGACCGCAGACCAGTGCCTCCCAACAACCGCGGGAAATCACACCTTTGCCAACACCAGGGCGCCACACTGCGCCAATCATCTACGTGACCCGCGTCACCAGCCTCGCCAAGCAGCACCAAACTCCGAGGGGTTTCACAGCATTGATCATTGACATCTGCCCGACACGTTCTGGAGCCATCATGGTGAAGAGTTACGACTCGACCACCACTCAGAAGCTGCGAGCCCTTCGTGACAAATTCGACTTCAATATAACCGTCACAGAAATCCAAAGGAGCAGTCCAGTGTCCAGCAACAGGAAAAAGCCAACATTTTCCTGTGTAATCACAGGAGTCGACAAGGATCTGCCAGTGGAAGACATTCAGCAAGAGATGGCTGCCGCTGGACTTTCCGTGAAAAATCTCTGGCGAATCCGCTCGAAGATGGCCGGGGGAAAAGACACCAAGCTTGTCCGTATGGTTACGGAGAGCAAGAAAACTCAAGACAAGTTGCTGAGCCAAGGCCTCATCCTGTGGGGCCACGTCCACGCCGTCGAGCCGTCTCACGCTCCGAAACCACAGCCGCATCTTTGCAACAAGTGCCAGGAGTTCCACGCTGTGGGGCCCTGCCGCAACAACATAGCCTGCCGCAGGTGCGGTGGCCCGCATCATGAATCCAAATGCAGCGTAGAAGTCAGCAAAGCTGTTTGCAAACGTTGCAAGGGCAATCATCCCGCAAACAGCTGGAGGTGCGAAGCGAGGCCTGCCGCGGCCGCAACGCTCCAAGAAACCGTGCCGATCAGCTGCATTGTGCCATCCAGAGACGAAGAGGACAGCCTAGCCGCTCCCGCTCCAACAACTCACCAGGTTCTGAGACTGGTGACAGCAGCAGTCCTAAACATCCTTCCAGAGGAACGCGATAGAATGAGCTCTGTGCTGCAGAGCCTGGCTGCTTCAATCTTCGACACTCATCTGTCGGTGTCATATTACGGTTCGCAAGTCTACGTGACCTGCGTACCACTGGCACAAGCGTCTTACAAGCTGAAGAAGCCCTATTATGGTTGAGTTACAAGCCAGAATAGGTACTCTCAACGTGGCCAGCTTCACCAGGAAGCGGCCACTTGTGGAAAATTTCCTGAGGGAGACAAGGCTGGCAGTGCTAGCCCTAACGGACACCAGAACCAAGCCGACGACAACGCTCAAGGCCAGCGGATACAACGTATTCCGAGTGGATCGCGACCCAGACACTTTTGGCGGTGTCACATTGCTGGTGCAAAACAACATCCCAGCCCAGCAGATCCAATTGCCCGCAGAATTCGATCCATTGAACCCAGCTGCAGTGGAAATACAGTGCCCGTACGGCACCATCCTGATCGTCGCCGTCTACATTCGACCAGGTCAGCAGCTGCTACAAGAACTTTTCGAATACGTCGCTGGAAGACCAGCAACAATTCTTCTAGGCGATTTCAACGCCAGAAACATTAGTTTTGGGGATCACGACAGCAACAGGAACGGTCTTCATCTTCAAGAACTGCTGGACGAGCTGCCGATCATTCGTGTTCGGTGCTCCGAACCTACGTTCATCAATTACCGGGGCAGCAGTATAATCGACCATATCGTTCTAACAGAAGATATTCTGCAGCACTTTGGAGATGAGGGGTTCATCGGACTGACGGTCACATGCCGCTGCTGGTGGATTGTTTCCTGTTCTAGGCACGAGACGCAGGGCCCATTTACATCGAAGTCGGATCACTTAAAAACGCGGACTGGAACATCTTCAGTGAGCACATCGAACAGAATCTTCCGCAACTCCATAAGCTCCAATTACCAGAAGAAGCCGATCGGGCTGTAGATGTTTTCACCACCACCATCCAAGAAGCTGCAGAAAGGATCACGACGCGGAAAATGATCCACATTGACAGACATCCGCTGCCTCCTCAGCTGGTTGAAGCTATTCGGAACAAACGAAGGCTATACCGGCAGTTCACAAGGACCAGGGATCCAGTTCTAAAAACTATGTGGAACAGGGAGAACGCGCAAATACGCCGGGCAGTTATCCAGCACAAAGAGAAGCAGTGGGTGGAAGTGTGCTCCAAGCTCGACCCCAAGGACGGAGCCCAGTTTTGGCGCCAGTTCAAACAGCTGACAGGGCAGAGCACAGCAAATAACAACCATCTGCAGGTTGGGAACACGGCAGTAACCTCGGATGCAGAAAAAGCGGAAGCTTTTGCGACCACGCTCGAAGACGTCTTCCACAACCACGTAGATCCGCTCTTCATCGACACGGCTGTCTCAGATGCGGTAGTTCATAACTACATGCAAAACCACCATCCAAACGAAGCCTTCGACCCTGTGGAAGAGGAAGAAGTCTCGGAAATAATTGCAGCCAAGAGAGGCAGAACAGCACCCGGCGATGATGGCGTTACATTCAAGTCGCTGAAACAGCTGCCAGTGATCGCCATCAGCCTGCTCACCTTAATCATCAACTTCTGCCTTACCAGCGGACATTTTCCAGCTAGATGGAAGCGGGCCGTCGTTGTGATGATTCCAAAGGCTGGAAAAGACCCAACAGATCTGGTGTCGTATCGGCCAATCTCGCTACTTAACACGATGGGCAAGGTTCTGGAAAGTGTCATCGGGAAGAGAATTAAAGAAGTCTGCGCAGCCAACAACATTATCCCGAGGTTCCAGTTCGGATTCCGCGAGAAGAACTCCGTCCAGGATGCAGTCCTACGGCTCACCACCCAACTGTCCCATGCCATTAACTCTGGAGAGTTCATCGCAGCTGCATTCCTAGACATCGAGCGGGCCTTCGACTCCGTGTGGCACAATGGGCTTGTGCACAAGCTGATCCTGCTGGAGTTCCCACATAGGCTGATCCGAGCAGTCACAACATACCTGGCAGGCCGCACAGCTTTCGTACGAGTCCGTTCCCACACGTCTCGGAACTTTGACTGCGCTGCTGGGACTCCGCAAGGAAGCGTTCTCTCGCCGCTTCTCTTCCTGATCTACTGCAGCGACATTCCAGCTCCAGACAACCGACGGCATGCAGTTCAACAGTTCGCTGACGATACTGCGTGTTGGGTGCGCGCCAGAACGCCCGAGATTGCCCTGGCACAGCTGCAGCGCCTCATGCAGAGGCTCGAGACTTAGATGCGCCGCTGGAGGATCAAGCCCAATCCAGCGAAAACCCAGCTCATCGTGTTCAGGCACCGGCAGAGAAGGGTACGCGGCAACCACAACATCCGGCTCTGGAACGCCAGGATCGATTCAGTCAGAGAAGGTAAATACCTCGGATTCTCTCTGACACAAACACTCTACTGGGGCCCCGACATCGCCAACTGCGCAAAGAGAATACGGCAAAGGTGCTTTCTGATAGCCAGCTTACGCAATCGTCTCTGAGGATGCTCCACTCACGTCCAACAACTTACATATAAAATGTTCGTGAGGCTGTTGGCGGACTTCCGTGCAGCCATATACGCTGTGCATGAGCGGGTTCCATCAAATCGAAATGGACCCAAGAGATATTGAGAAAACGGCCTTTAACACCAACAGTGGCCATTACGAATTCACCCGCATGCCTTTTGGGCTCAAAAACGCCCCTTCTACGTTCCAAAGGCTCATGAACTATGTTCTCCGTGATTACATTAATAAGATTTGTTTTGTCTACCTAGACGACATCATCGTACTAGGCACTAGTATTCAAGAACATTCTGAAAATATTGCCAAAATTTTTCAAAAACTTAGAGAAGCGAATTTAAAAATACAGCCAGACAAATGCGACTTCTTCCGGAAAGAAGTATGCTACTTAGGACATATAATCACTACTCAAGGCATCAAACCAAATCCTGAAAAAATTAAAACAATTCAAAATTTCCCGCTTCCAAAAACCCCAAAAGAAATAAAATCTTTTCTTGGTCTTCTCGGATATTATCGTAGATTCATAAACAACTTTTCTAAAATCACGAAACCATTCACACTCTGTCTGAAAAAGGGAAGCAAAATTGATATTCATAACAAAGACTATTTGGAAAGTTTCAAAATTTGTAAAAACTTATTAAGCTCTAATCCGATACTGCAGTATCCAGATTTTGAAAAAGAGTTTATATTGACCACCGATGCCAGCAATTATGCTCTTGGAGCAGTTTTGTCACAAAAACATAACAACAAAGATTTACCCGTCGCTTATGCATCGCGAACTCTTAACAACCATGAACAAAATTATAGTACCGTTGAGAAAGAGCTATTGGCAATCGTTTGGGCCACGATACATTTCAGGCAATACCTTTTAGGAAGAAAATTTAAAATTATTACCGATCATAGACCGCTTATTTGGTTAAATTCCCTTAAGGAACCAAATCAAAAATTAATTAGGTGGAAATTAAAATTGGAAGAATTTAACTATTATATCGAATATCAGAAAAGTAATCAAAATTATGTAGCTGATTTTTTGTCACGAATTAAACCTGGTTTCGAAATTAAATACAAAAACGACGATATTTTTGAAAGTAAAAATCCACTCGTTCATTGCATATCAAGAGACTTTGCAATGTCTCAAGGTTTTGCTGACCAAGTGAACCACCGGTACAAGACAAAAGACAAGATAGATAAAATTACATGTGTAGACGATAAGATTGTAATACAACCTGATAATAACAGGACGATAATTCATCTGCTAACGAAGAATAAATACTACGAAAAACCCACCATGCAAAATATCCGGCATTGTTTAAACACGTTATTGGACTATTTAATACAAAATGACATAAACGAAATAGACTTACCAAAAATCTGTACGGGATTAGATAAGAAAAAATGGCCCCAAATAAAATCCTTAATAGAAGATATTTTCCAAAACAGTTCAATAATTTTTAATGTTTTTGAAGAACCAAAAGACATCAAAATAAAAAATTACGCTAGTTCAATCGTTGTTGAAGTAGACGATCAAAATTCCTCAAGTACAGAAACAGCACATACAGACGACGAGAAACCTTTGAATGGACTGACTTATATCGAATCACCCGTGAATGTAGGAAGAAATCAAATTGTAGTAAAAGAAGTTAATATCAAAAATCACGTAAAAATCGAAAAATTATTCAACAACAAAATTCAAAGATTTTACCTATACCTCAATAAAGTTAATTGCAATAAAACTATTATGGAATTCATAAAACAATACCTACAGCCCGGAATAAATTACTACTGCCTAATACCTGAACAGTTCATCAAAACCTTTAATGCCGTACTCCAAATTATGTTCAGATCAAATTCATATAAACTAATCTCTTGTAAAAACTTAATAACTGACGTACAAGACAGAGACGAACAAGTACTAAAAATTAGCCAATATCATGAAGGAAAAACAAACCATCGTGGTATTACTGAAACTTATCAAAAGCTAAAACAAATAATGTATTGGCCAAACATGCAAAAAGACATACAAAATTATATAAATCAATGCGAAACGTGCTTATTAAATAAATACGAAAGAAATCCGATACAGATACCTAACATTTTAACCCCCACGGCAAATAAACCCCTCGAAAAAATCCACATAGATCTACTATCTCTAGAAAAAACAAAGTTCCTGACCATCGTAGACAGTTTCTCTAAATTCGCTCAAGCCTACGAATTAAAATACCAAAATGCAATAACTATTATCAACAAATGAATGAAATATTTCTCGCACTATGGTATCCCTTTAGAAATAATCGCTGATAACGGCAAAGAATTTAACAATCAAATACTAACTAATTATTTGAGTATCAGAAAAATTAAAATCAACTTTACGAGTATTGACAACCCTAAATCAAATGGAATCGTCGAAAGATTTCATAGTACCTTAATCGAACATCTTCGAATCCTTAACCAAAATAAAATATTTAAAGAACAAAAATTAAAAGAAAGAGTAAGTTACGCATTAATCGCATACAATAATTCCATACATTCGGTCACTAAACAAACACCCCTTAATGTTTTATTCGGACATTTAAATTTAAATAATATTAATCAAACCGACGAAATAGTCGTAGACTCCTACATTCAAAACCATAAAGAAATGATGCAGGAAGTTTATAATCAAATTAAAAGAAATATTGAAATAAGTAAAGAGAAATATTCTAAAGAACCTGGGAACACAATCGACCTACCCGAGCAAGTATATTTAAAACAACATAAAAGAAATGTCGGTAAATGCGAAAAACCTAAATTTAAAATAATAAACGTAGAAAAAATAATTCCCGAAAGATGTCAAATCATTGATAATAAAAATAAAAAACATAAACTAAACCAAATTAAAAAACCACGTGCTGCTGCAGATACACAACCATCGGACATCCCGAGTTGCTCAAAAATGAAACCGGAAACCCCGGCATAAACATAGTAATGTTAGGCGATGCGTACGTTCAAACGCATGAAAAGTACATTTTTGTTAATCTACATTGAACTTCAACCCTTAACCCTATCATCCTCTAACGGCACTTTCAATAACAGCATGAACATCTTAGAAAATATAATCAGTAAAATAGACTCCAAAAAATACATATTCACAAAACGACATAGACGCGGTCTTATTAATGGTCTTGGTTCTATCATAAAAAGTATTAGCGGTAATTTGGACGCTTCAGACGCGGAAAAATACGATAACTTAATAAATAAATTATCCACCAATCAAGAAATTCTAAAAAATAGCCTAAACTCTCTAATTTGGCACAATAAAAATTTAACAAACCAATTTAATAAACAATTAGATTTAATCAATCAGAATAATATTAATATTATGCAAAATCTAGCGTCATTAAAAAAACAATTGGGATTTATATTAAAAGCCCACGAAATTCAACATGTTAAAAATCTGTTTAACGAATTGATTCATATAGCGAATCAACTATACATCACACTAATTCAGATCGAAGAGACATTCACCTTTTGTAGCTTAAACACCCTCCATTTTGGGCTCTTATCGCGAGAAGAAATAATTAATATGATTCAGAATAAAATTAAAGAACCAATAAACAAAATCATTATAAATAACTGGGAAAGTAGCCATTTAATTAAAACATATTGCCAATATGACAACTTGAGCCTAAGAATGATAATAATTATTCCAATTCCTGAATATAAAAGTCACCTAATCCAATTTACTCCAATACCCACTTCTTTGTCCGATAATTACCATACTCTAAACATTATACCTGGATACTACGAGGAACAGAATTGTCAAATTAGAAAATTAAAGGAATGTATTAAAATCGATATGTCAACCCACTTCTGTCAAAAAGAAAATAATGTTATCGATACTTGCTTAACAAACCTGTATTGTCATCACGATAATAAACATTGTAATTATATTAAAGTCCACAATAAGAACGAAATATTTCAGATTCCCAATACGAATGTAAAATATTTATACTTACCAAATGAAGAAGACATAAAACTTGAATGCGAACAAGATGTATTACAGAAGAAATTAAAAGGAATATATTCCGTAAAGAATTGTAAATTCAATAATGATAACTACGAATTTTACAAGTCAGTGGGCAAAATACTTAAATTTAACTTCGATAATAAGTCACCCACAAAAATCATTAATAAAACCATAAGCATAAAATCTTTGGAAAAAATTACTTTAAATGATCAAGCCACAGTGAAATTAGATAATTCTTATTCGCATTCGAACATTAACAATATTTGTACACTAATAGTTGTAATAATTATATTAATCGTTATATTAATTAAGCTTTTTAAATTATGTAAAAGTAAATACGACATCTATAAGAATAAAACAAAATTTAGACCAAAAAATGAAGTCATCTCTTTGGAAGAGATACCTTCATCTAACAGGGGAGGAATTATATAGCAGAACCACCCTGATTTCGTAATAAGTAAGAACATTACATCATCTTATAATTCATAAGATGCTTAGTTGCAAGGGTGTCATGTTTACTTAGTATAAAATGTACGTGAGAATGTTTTTGTAGATAGTTATAGTTCATATGTTAACTTTGTAACTTGTAATCGCTTTTCGTAAAATAAAATAAATTTTTTAAAAACGCATTTCTTCGTTTTTAAAATAAAATTTATATAACTGTGTAATTACTGTAAATATTTTTGTTAATAATTACTGTGCAATTTCTTTGTAGTTTTT
Source organism: Stenolophus ochropezus (assembly GCA_035578165.1). Classification (NCBI taxonomy): domain Eukaryota; kingdom Metazoa; phylum Arthropoda; class Insecta; order Coleoptera; family Carabidae; genus Stenolophus; species Stenolophus ochropezus. The sequence continues at coordinate 163,094 of JAQOWZ010000121.1, forward strand.
TGTATATATGTGTATATTTGTTTTTTTTTCTTTGTAAATATGTTATTTCGCATGTGCTGAAGACGGTAAAAACCCTATAACAGCACTACATTATTATATGTTGCTTCTATGTAAATTTGACAATATTAAATAAATACCATTTGAATTGAATTGTTTTTGGTCGACCTCCGAGCCCTACCTAGAAAAGCTGTAGTGAGTCTCACTCTCAAGAAAGGTACAGTCGTGGATATTCCAAAGCCGGGAAAGGATCTGATGTTCCCGCAGAATTACCGGCCAATCAGCTTGCTGAACCTTATGGCAAAAGTTGCGGAACGAGTTATGCTAACCCAACTCCAAAAAGCCGCAGAAGAGGTAAATGTGATCCCAAATGAGCAGTTCGGGTTTAGAGCAGGGCATTCCACCACCCAACAACTCGTCCGTGTAGCAGACCTCATCGCCGACGGCATGAATAAGAAAATGGCGACGGGAGTAGTGTTTCTCGACGTCGCCAAGGCTTTTGACATGGTTTGGCACCAGGACCTTCTTGTAAAGATGCTGGACCTGCACTTCCCGCTGCAACTTACCAAGACTATAGCTTCCTACATCAAAGGAAGAAAGTTTTGTGTACGTTATCAGGGAGAGATCTCTGAAGAACACGCCACCACAGCGGGAGTTGCACAGGGCTCGCTACTCTCGCCGCTACTCTTCAACATATTTACGAGTGATCTACCTAGGCCCGACAACGGCAAGCAAGTAGCAATTTATGCCGACGACACGGCTGTTGTGCATCGCAGCACGAATGCAAAACTAATTACAAAAAGGCTACAACTGGCAGTTCACAACATTGAAGAGTGGTGCGCCAAATGGCGAGTGGAAGTAAACCCAGACAAAAGCTCTGCAATCCTGATTACACGGAGAAGACTGGTACCCAACGAACAAATTTGGATGTTCGACAGGCCAATCCCATGGCGCGACAATGTGATGTACCTGGGCATCACAATGGACAAGCGATTGAACTTCCATGATCATATCCAAGAAACGGTCCGTAAAGCCAAATACATATATCTGCAAATGATCCCGCTGCTGGGCAGGAAAAGCGTCCTAAGCCTGAGAAATAAAATACGGCTGTACAAAACAGTCATCAGGCCACAATTACTGTATGCTGCAGAAGCTTGGAGCAACGCTTCTAAAAACCAGAAGAAGAAGCTGCAAACCATGCAGAACCGAATCTTGCGCTGTATCGTGGACGCTCCTAAATACACCAGAAATGACGTTATCCACCGCGACCTCCAAGTCTTAATCATCGAGGAGTTCGTTGTGAAAAATGCAGGCAAACTCTTTCACAAGATGGAAATGCACGAAAACCCGCTCATCAGACAAGCAGCAAACTTCAACAAGCAACTTCCAACGAAGTACGCTCGCCCGAAAAACATATTGTCGCAATAAACAATAATATACAACATTGAAAAAGCTAATAATAGCTACATAAACCATGAACATGTTATAAACAAATTGTTTATAACCAAAAGGAAAAAAAAAACACACAAATAAAAATAAATTATTCAGGAACAAGAAAGCCAAAGGCTAAAAATCCTCTAATTTGAACAGAACAGACTTTTGGTCGACATTACATTCTAAACCGTTCACTGTGAACGTACGTTTGTTTGTTAACTTACATATTATATATTTTTCTCATCATGTCTGGTCGCGGTAAAAGCGGTAAAGTTAAGGGAAAGGCAAAGAGCCGTTCCAAACGTGCTGGATTACAATTTCCAGTTGGTCATATTCATAGACTTTTGCGTAAAGGTAATTACGCTGAACGTGTTGGTGCCGGAGCTCCTGTATATTTAGCGGCCGTTATGGAATACTTGGCTGCTGAAGTTCTTGAGCTTGCTGGCAGTGCTGCACGTGATAACAAGAAGACAAGAATTATTCCACGACACTTGCAATTGGCCATCCTTAATGACGAAGAATTAAACAAATTATTGTCTGGTGTTACAATTGTACAGGGTGGTGTACTGCCTAATATTCAGGCTGTATTATTACCAAAGAAAACTGAAAAATCTACTTAAATTGTTTTTAAACAATTATAAACAACGGTCCTTTTCAGAACCACAAATTATTTATTAAAAAAATAATATCTTATATCATTTTTGCAATAATAACAATAAAAAATATACATACATGTTTCAATCTAGCAAGAAATATTAATCGTTAATTGTTTTCGTCACTTATTTTACACAAGTTTCATAAAAATAATTTTACTTACAAATTTTAAAAATATTAGTAATTGTACTTATATTCATTTTTTAACAATACAAAATTAAATACACGCTACATATATCTTTATAAACAGTTATGTTAAGTAAATATTTTTGCATTATTATACACAAGTTTCGTATAAATAATTTTACCAAAATATTTTTAAATATTAGTAAATGTACATATATTCATCAATACAAAATTAAATACACGCTATATATCTATATAAACACTTATGTCAAGTTATAATTTCTGCATTTTGACATTTCAAATTTATAAATTCTAACCTAACAAATCTATTACTTTTAATATACAAATATTATAAATATCTAAAAATATAATACTATAATTTCACTTACCTGAAATCAAAATGTTATATAACAAATAAGTTTATATTTTGTTTTTTACTACTTGATAATTATAAAGTTTACAAATGAGACTCTTTTGTTCATAAATTATATTCACAAAACAGCAAATAGAAGACACATATGCCATCTATCGTATTAACGATAATACAAGTTAAATTTAAAAAAAAAACAATTACCTACCTAACCTAGTGTCGTCGTGGCGGGCGGTAAATTTTAAAAATAATAATTTTATTTTCTATTCTTTACACAAAATATTTCACGAATTATAAACTGCTTTATACTGGTTTACACACATTAGTATAAAAATTTATGTATTTGAATATAAATATTAAATTAAATAACATATTTACATATAATAATTTTAATATGTTTAATAATACAATATTTATAATAAAATAGAATATAAGTGCTTATAGTTTTACATAAAATGTAAATATTATTTTTTCTTTTGTCAATTTTGTTGAAAACTTGTAATAATATTATTATATTGTGTTATATTAGTCAGAGAAAAATAAACTAATTGTTTAATATGAAACAATGACTATTTTGTTTCGTTCCTATAGTAAATTAATTCTTCAATATGTAACAATGATTTTTTTTATTGGTTGCTATAGTAAAATAATTGTGCAATATTTAACAATAATTTCTTTATTGGTTGCTATAGTAAATTAGTTCTTTAATATGTAACAATGATTTTTTGTATTGGTTGCTATAGTAAAATAATTGTTCAATATGTAACAATTATTTTTTCATACGTAATTGATATGTAACAGTTTTTTTTATTTGTTGCTATAGTAAAATAATTATTCTATATGTAAAAATTATTTTTTTATTGGGTCCTTTCAAAATATGAAATGTTCAATATGTGTGTAACAATGAATTTTTTTTTAATTGTTGCTATAGTAAATTAATTGTTCAATATGTAACATTGATTTTTTTATTGGTTGCTTTAAAAAATTAATATGTAACAATGTTTTTTTTTATATGTTGCTATAACAAAAAGTATTGTTTAATATGTAACAATTATTTTTTTATTTGTTGCTATAGTAAATTAATTGTTTAATAAGTAATAATGATTTTTTTCATTCGTTGCTATAGTAATTTAATTGTTTAATAAGTAACAATGATTTTTTATGTTCGTTGCTATAATAAAAGAATTGTTCAATATGTAATAATGATTTTATTATTCGTTGCTACGTAGCAATGATATTTTTCATTCGTTACTGTAGTTATAGTATATTATTTTTAAATATTATATATACTTATATTTTTTTGTTATATTCTAAAGTCAAAAGAATTATTTACGTTAACGGCCATACCATGTTGAATACTCATGATCTCGTCCATAGCCCTTTGAGCCCTTGAAGGGAGCAGACGTGTCAGTGAGAACTCCGTCTAAAGTGCATCTAAAGTGATACAAAATTAGAAAACTATATGTTGCCGCAAGGCAGTGTGAAAGTGCCGCGAGTGAAAGTGAAGAATGTGTATAAAAAACAAAGCAGTGAAAATGCAACGAGTGAAAATATAAAAAGTGTAAGAAAATGTGAACGCGTACAAAGTGAGAGTGTAAATGAAAATAGAGTTATAGACAACGACAGTGATGAAGGACAAATCAGCCTAGTTGAACATATAAAAAGACAACAAGAAGAACAATTTGGAGTGCGTCGTGAAAAGCCAGTGTGTGAAAAGCCAGTGTATGAATCAAGAGAAAATGCTTTTTTTTTGTATCTCCTAAGAATTTTACAATCTATCTAAATATAAGATAATAAGTAAAAATATAACAGCAAATGAATTACATGAGGAGCATTTGTCCACTGACAAAAACTCGAAATATTAACTATATAATGTTAGTAAAATCTATCTACTAAATCTAATGGTTTAAAACGTTTTAATCGTCGTATGTCCTCACTGCTGTCTAACAATTTCACTGCACTTGTGTTTGGGTGGGCTTCAAGTCTTTTATGATATTTGGTACTAAATTGTTCGATTGTTTCTTTCACTGTACACATGTTGAGGTCTCTGTGGATGTTTACATTTGGCACATACCAAGGAGCATTTGTAATTGTTCGGAGGCACTTAGATTGAAAGCGTTGAAGTATTTCAATATTGGAGTTGCTTGCTGTTCCCCAGAGTTGCATTCCATACGTCCAGACTGGTTTAAAGATGCTTTTATATATCAGTAGTTTGTTTTCCAGTGACAGTTTGGAAGTTCTACCTAATAGCCAATAGTGCTGCCTGAATTTTAGTCCCAGTTGTTTACTTTTTGAGAAGATGTGTTTACGCCATGTTAGTCTTCTATCAAGATGTATTCCTAGATATCTTGTTTCTTCAGTTTGCGGTAGCGGTTGGTTATTGAGTGTTACCACAGGACACGTACTTTTATTCAAGGTAAAGGTTATATGGACTGATTTGGTTTCGTTGGCTTTTATTCTCCAGATTTTTAGCCACTTTTCGATTTTTTTAAGCTGTATTTGAAGAAGATGTGAGGCCTCTGCTGAATTTTTATGATAAGCTAGGATTGCTGTGTCATCAGCAAATGTGGCAACTGTAGAATTTGGAGTTGTTGGAATATCAGCCGTGTAAATGAGGTAGAGAATATGTACAAGAACACTACCTTGGGGTACTCCTGATTTGATTGGGTATAATGGACTACATTCTTCTTTGTATTTTACTGTAAAATATCTGTTTGTTAGATAGGATTCTAGGATTTGATAGAAGGTATGAGGGATGTTACTTTTTAATTTATATAGCAGGCCAATATGCCACACTTTATCGAACGCTTGCGAAACATCTATAAAAGCTGCTGAACAGTAGTGTTTTCTTTCAAATGTTTTGTTTATTACGTCGACTACTCTATGAACCTGCTCAATAGTTGAGTGTTGTTTTCGGAAGCCAAACTGATGATCAGGAATTAATTTTCTTCGCATAAGTATGGGCTCCAGTCTTGTGATGAAAAGTTTTTCAAATACTTTTGAAAGTACAGGTAGGAAACTTATTGGACGATAGGACGATGTTTCCTCAGCGGGTTTCCCTGGTTTGTGTATAAGAATAATTTGAGCTACTTTCCATTGTGATGGAAAAACTCCAAGTCTTAAGATTGTGTTAAATATATAAGTTATAAGAATGAATGCTTTAAATGGGAGTTGTCTTAAAATTTTTCCAGAGATTAAATCGTATCCGGGAGTTTTTTTGGATTTATATGTTTGCATATTATCTCGAGAACATCCTTCGGTTTAAAATGTCGTATAGGATAATCCAACTGAAAGGGATGTTCTAACGTGTTATATATGAATTGTTCATCTTCTGGTGGTATCGAGGGTGGAAAAGGTTGGAATACTTTTGTTAGGTGATTTGCAAAGGCTAGAGCTTTGTCAGAGTCAGTCCTTTCCCATAGTCCGCCTTCTTTCCTAATAGGTGGAATGTGTTGTTGGGGCTGTTTGATTTTTTTCGTTGCTTTCCATAATGAGTAGTCACTTGCTTCTGTTGCTGATAAATTCTCAAGATAGTTTTGAATTGTTTCATTTTTTTCTTGTTGCAATATTTTTTTCAAGTCTTTGGTGGCTTTATTTAATTTACTTTTTACTTGGGGGTCTCGAGTTGTCTGCCAGATTCTTCTAATTTTCCGTTTATGGGCTATTAAATGTTTGATGTACGCTGGTATGTTTGTTACAGTATTACAAGATTTTTGTATTGGGGTCGATTGCCAAGTAGATTCCTGAATTGATTTTGTTAAATGTTCTACTGCATTATCTAAGTCTTCTTGAGATTTTAAGCTGACATTTAACGAGATTTTACTTTCTAGTATGTTCCTGAATTTGTGCCAATTCGTTTTTTTATTACAGAGAGAGGCGGGTTTATCTACTTTTGGTATTTGTGTACTGAATATTAGAATTACGGGTGAGTGGTCTGATGATAAATCTACGCAGGATTCTACTTTAAAATATTTTTCTGATTTTCCACTGACTATGAAAAAGTCAAGTAGATCAGGTATTTTATTTGGGTCAGTCGGCCAGTAGGTTGGTTCTCCAGTTGAAAGGGTTATGTAATGTTTATTCTGGATAGTTTTGAGTAATTCTCTTCCTCTTGGTGTAATGAGTCTCGATCCCCAAATTTTAGTGTTTAGCATTGTAATCTCCACCAGCAATGAATTTATTTCCCAATGTATTAAAAAAGGTAGTACATTCTTCGTTTTTAATTATATGTTTCGGTGGCATATAAATTGCTGACACTACAAAAGATTCCGATAGCGTTTCAATTTTTATATTTGTGGCTTGCAAATATTCTTTCTGGTGTTTTACAAGTTCATAATGTTTAATTGAATTTTTTACAATAATTGCAGTTCCACCATGAGCCGTTCCGTCAGGATGATTTGTTGAATATATTGAATAATTTGGTATTTTAAGGTAGTTTTTATTCGTGAAATGAGTTTCTGATATAAGTATTATATCTAGTTGGTGGTTAATAATAAATGATTTTAATTCTTGGATATGTTAAGCCAAGCAGTTGGCATTCCATAATACAGTTTTCATCTGAGTATTCATTTTATTTTTGAAATTAATGTTGTTAAAATATTTAACATTGTGTCCATACGTTCCATTAGTTTACATAACATTTGTTCTAGATTTTTATCAGAATTACCTTGTGTGTTTATTTCCGGGGTAACGATTTCATTAGCTGGCGTCTCGACCTGTGAATTTTTTGCAGTATTTGCATTAATATTAGTAGGTTGCTGATTAGACATTTTTGCAACACTTGCATATGTATTGTTATTGTTTACATATTGTGCTGGACGGATGTTGACATTATTATTTGTAGGTCCTTGAGTAATTTGTTTAGTACGTAAAGTGGGATATTTTCTTTCTTGAATCTCTTTGTATATTGCGCAACCTTTGTAATTTGCAGGGTGTTTTCCATCACATAAGGCACAGGTTGCATCTGTATTAGATGGTTTTTCACACGTAGATGTATGATTATTTTTCCCACATTTCACACAGCATGCTTGCCGCTCGCAGTAGTTATGGGTATGTCCGTATCTTTGGCAATTAGTACACTGTACGATTTGTCGTTTTACTCGCGGAGGTTCGAATTCAATTTTGCAGTTTAATAAATATTTAATGTCGTATACTTTTTTATTATTTTCCTGCTGTTCTAAGTCCACATAAAACATGGGAAGCGGTTGTTTAGTTTTCCAATTTTTAATATTGTAAATATTAATAACTTTGTGACCATACGACTCTATTTCAGTTTTCAAATATTCTATATCCGCAGAGTAGTGGATATTTCTTAGGACTGTTCTAAAGTTTCTTTTCTGTTTTAACTGATATGTATGAAAAGCCGTTTTTTTCTCTGTTAAGGTCTTAATGATTTTTGTGTAACTCTCAGATGTATGGGGTTGGACTTTAACCTGATTGTTTGACATTGATTTTAAAAAATAATCATCCTTGGCTACTAAGTTCAATATTTCCAGTAATGGTTGCAATTTAATTATATCAGGAATAAAAATAGGTGGCGGTTTAGGTTCTCGTATTTCAACTGTATTTTCGTCATCATTATCATTTTCTGGGTCTTGATTAGTTAATTCCTGGAATCTATTTTGAGTATTTATCCTTACCACAAAATCAGTTAGTTAGTTTTTTGTCTGACGTTCCTGCTGTTAATTTCTGGAATGTTTCGTTTTGTTTTGTTTGATTGTCAATGAACTGCCGTCCGCACTAGACGTGTTTTGTGTTCTGGCAAGAGTTGTTTCAATTTTTTTGATTTCATTTTTATAAAATAAAAAATCGCTTCTATATTTTTTCAATATGTTGACGCGCGACGATCAAAATACAATTTCGACCATGATTAGTGAATCATTAAGTAAAGTGGGTGAAAATAAATCCTTTGTGGAGCTAATTGTGGAACAAGTGACCAGTGCCGTGCAAAATGTTCTTGAGCAAAAGTTGAAAGTTCTACAAGAGGAAATCACTTCACTCAAGCAAGTAAACTCTAATTTGTCTCAATCATGCATGTCATGTGAAAATAAACTGGATGACTTGGAGCAATACTCGCGTCGAAATAATATTCGAATTTTCGGTGTTTCGGAAACAAAATACGAAAAATGTGATGACAAAGTTATTAATCTATTTCAAGATAAGTTAAATATAACTGTTACACCGCAAGAAATAGATCGTTGTCATAGGGTTGGCAAATTAATCTATTTCAAGATAAGTTAAATATAACTGTTACACCGCAAGAAATAGATCGCTGTCATAGGGTTGGCAAATTAATCCCAAATAAAACGAGGCCAATTATAATAAAATTTGTGAGTTACCGTTCCCGTCAAAAAATTTTCAACTCCAAAAAACTTCTCAAGGGTTCGGGTATCACCATCAGGGAAGATCTAACAGCATCTAGGGCGTCTCTCGTGAAAGCAGCGGTGGCTAAATACTCTAACAAAAATGTGTGGACTTTTGATGGTCGAGTCTTTGTGAGTGTCACCGGGAAAGAAAGTGAAAGACCTAAAAAACTTCATATTACTAATCATAAAGATTTAACAGACTAATAATTTTCACTTCATATAATCGATTTAGTTTTTTATTTAACTTGGGTTTTGCTAACATTTTGTGTACCACTGCGTTTTTTTTTGTTAATTATTCTTTGCCAGAACACGCACAAGTCAATGAACTCTAGTGTCTAGTTTTATATTTTTTGCATATCTCTTTTTAATGTTGAATTTTGTTGACTGGAGAGTGCATTGAAGTTGTGTAAAAATTACTTTAGTAACAGGAAATTTCATGTTAATATGACAAAAAACAGTTTAACGTCATACTCTACCTCATTTCAGTTAATACGCGGGGTACCCCAAGGTTCCATTCTGGGGCCACTGTTCTTTTTACTATATGTCGCGGATTTACCTGCCAGGTTAAGACACTGTGAATTTCACTCGTATGCTGATGACGTTCAAATCTTAGCATCATGTGTTCCCTCGGATATGTCTGTTGTTGCTGAAAATATTAACTCGGATCTTAATCATCTAGTTCAATGGGTTATGGATATTGGTCTTAGTATTAATCCTAAGAAATCTACAATGTTAGCTATAGGTAATTGTGAAATTCCTATAATAAAGCTGGATGGAACCCAACTTCTACCTGATAAATTCTGGAAAAGTCTGGGTGTATATTTTGATTCAGATCTGAACTTCAAGTTCCATTTACAGGCTAAATTGAAGTCAGCAATGATTAAAATGAAGCACCTGTATCAGTTTCGTGACATCCTATCACCCGATGTAAAATTACGTTTAATTAACACGCTTGTTCTTCCAATTTTTGATTATTGTGCATGTGTGTATGTACCTACTTTATCACAAGAAGATAAGCGCAGAATTCAAGTTTTTCAAAATTCATGTTTACGGTTTGTCTTCAAAGTGCGTAAATTTGATCACATATCAAGTTATAGACAGTTAGCAAAAATGGATAATATTGAGACTCGTGTGAGAAAAATATATTTAGTTCTAATTCATAAAATTTTAACTACTAGCACACCTCGCTATCTGTACAATAAACTCATTCCAAAATTTTATAATTATAGTTTACGTATTAAGAATTTATACATTGTGCCATCATTTAAAAAACAAAAATTTAAGTGCTCATTCTCCTATTTAGCCCCTACATTATACAACACTTTACTAGACAATATGAAATCTCTTTCTATAAATTCTTTTAAACACCATGTAAAGAAAATGTAATGATCTATGTGTTCAGTATGTATACTTCTGTGATCTTATCTGCGAATTTTTTATTGCTTAAAATTATTTTCTATGCATTCAACATTAACTACTAAGGTATTCTTATTCTTCTATGTATTTTTGATAGTTTTATGTTATATGTATTATTATCGGCGTTCCTTATTGGTTTATTTGTATATTCTTTGTATTGGTTGGGTTGAAAAGCAGCCTTTGGCTGAACCCCACCATTGACTGATGTCAATAAAGTCTATTATTATTATTATTATTATTATTTAACTGTTTGCCATTCTGAGCTACTGTTCGTGCTGTTCGATAAAGGTGGAAAAATCTGGGTGTATCCTGTAGGAGAGTTTTGAGTTTGAGGCTGATTTTCGATTTCGGATATCTGTGTAAAGGGAATTGGAGTATTAGTTTGGAGAGGATTCTGAGAAGCGTCCGTTATGGGGTTGGCTGGGGGCGTATTGGTTGATGAAAGTGTCTGAGGATAAGTCGTAGTTGGTGTTGTATTGGAATTTAGTAGTAAATGGTTAACAGGCTTAGTTAGGTTGGTTGGGGATGTGCCGGGTTGATTTACTGAGCTTGGCTGGTTTCTAAGTACCAATGCTGCATTCTTAAGTTCTGGCGGTATAGATGTTTTCCCGCTAGGTGGAATCAAAAAGAAGACGCCGTCTCTTTTTGTTATTTTAGCTATTGACTTTTCAATCTTCTTCGACATACTTCATTGCGATGAACACAGGAAATAAATTTGCACTGTAAGCACACACTGTATGACACACTTTTCGACACTGCACGCGCACGGAATAGAACCACACGTCTGCACTGCTCGACGGTTGTAAGCCAACTACAAGAGAAAATGTAAACAGTGAAAGTGAGATTGAAAGTGTAAAAAGTGGAAAAATTAGTGTAGGTCAGCGAATGAAAGTGAACAAACGTGTGAGTGATAGTGAAATTAACAAGGAAGTGAGAAAATTAGAAGTGAAAGTGAATAAAGTAGTGTGTGAAAAAGGAAAAACTGAAACAGTGCAACACGTGTTTAAAACCATAGACGATCCTCTGGAAATAATTAAAAAACTAATATTAACAGAAGATACAGAGCCATCTGTTGATACGGGTGCCAACATGAAGTCACCAGAGCCATCTACTTGCAAGAAGCGAAGCGCTAGAGAGAGCCCGAACCAGCAGCAAAGCGTTGAAGCTAACATCTCCCTCCCGGGGACATCCACAATGGCGTACAGCCAAATAGCGATGGCGGCCAAGCAGCCATCACTCCCCCAGCGTCACAAGCGCAGGCGTCAAGCCCATCCGCCACCACGCCCACAACCGACTGCGACAGCGAATAGCTTCGAGCCGCTGTCATCTTTACCTGACTCGGACCTATCGTCGGACGACGAGGAGGGGCAAAGCGACGAAGACACACCCACAACCAACATGGCGACAAAAATGGCAGCGAGAAAGAGAGCACCAGCTCCGATCATTCTCGCTGGAAAAATGACAGAACATAAAATATTAATCGATACACTAAGTAGTGAACTTAGCAAAGAGTTCACTATAAAATACACAAAAAATAACATTAATATCTACCCCGAAGACCTGGACGAAAAACAACATTTTGTTAAAAGACTGAAACAGACAAATACAGCGCATCATACGTACACTGACGCACGCAACAAAACACATGCGTTTGTCCTTCGAGGTCTAGATTCTGATCCAGACCCACAGGAAATTAAATCTGCTTTAGCAGAAAAGAATTTAAAAATTGAAAACATATACAGAATGACGACACAACACAGACCACTGTTCCTGGTGGTTACAGCAGCTGACACGACACTGTCTACACTACAACAAAATATCAGGCACATACTACACATGAGAGTAACCTGGGAAAGGCACATAAAAAGAAAAGAACTGACACAATATCACAGATGCCAAATGTGGAATCACGCGACTTCCAACTGTTACAGAGAGCCGAGGTGTCTCAAATGTGCAGAGGCACATCTCACGTCTGCGTGCACAAAACCACGTGACACGCAGGCAAAGTGTGCCAACTGCACAGGCGAGCACCCGGCAAACAGCGTAGAATGCACTGTTTATAAATACAAAATTAAAATGAAAAAAGATAGTGAAAACACCAGGAAAGCTGCAGCCAACAGATTCGTGCTAGCACCGCCACCGACTACAAACGCATGGTACAGCCAGCGCCTACACCAACGCTACCAACCAGCAGGAGTTCCGTGGGACGCGCGCGACTTCCCAGCGCTACCCCAGCAAGGCAGGAGCCTCGCCCCAACCCCCAACCAGCATGCAGACAACCCTGCCCCCAACCAGGATCAAAATCAACAAGCCACGAACACTGGTGACAGTGGCAGTGTGGCAGAATTAGTCAGAGAAATGAAAACTCTAAATTCATTAACTAGTGTTAGTAACTTAGTAAAAGCAATTAAAGATCTAAATAAAGCATTAGCCACTGCCACCAGTGCCGAAGAAAAATTTAATACTTTCATTACATTCACTTCATCCATCGATTCATATCATTTATAAATCACTACTAACAATAGAACTATAGCAACATACTCACACTAACAAAAACACACAATCAACAACAAACAAATGTAAATAATCATGACATCATTGTAAATAACATTAAAAATCATTTCATAAACTAATTTAGTAATTCAATATTATTAAATTCATTTTACATCAAAAGAAAAATAAAAACTAAATGTAAAATAAAATACAAATACACACACGACATTTGTGTTGCAAAATTATTTCCACATTAACATGCGTTGTAAAATTTTCATTTCATCACGCACTAAATATAAGATCATAAATCAATCACACACATCTTAATCACCCTATCCATGTATTATTAATCTCTTGAAATCATAACAACATTGCAAATAAAATCATAATGTCACTCACTAGATATAAGTTTAGTTTTAAATAAATTTTGTAGAGCAGGTTTTTTTGTGTAATTTTTCCTGCAATTAAAGTAGTAATAATTTAAGAAACTCATAGCCGCATCTCATCCTTCACTCATCCTAAATTAATTATTTTATACACATGTAAATATATAATCGTTTGTAAAGCCTAGGCTAGGAAAAACTATTGTTAAGCATAATATAAATTAACATAATGTTAAAATTAATGAACAAAACAAAAAGTAAATAAAACAATTCTCACCTGATCTCGTCCGATCTCATCAGATAAGCAACATCGGGCGCGGTTAGTACTTGGATGGGTGACCGCCTGGAAACACCACGTGCTGATAACAATTTTTTTAAATTAACTTTGCTATATCGAGAACTATTTATCGTTCACAGCAGGGTGCGTAATGTGCTACTACCTACCTGTAATTTAAGTCGGATTAACTTTTACTTAGCACTAAGTAAATGGTAATCCGATTATGTTTATACAATAATTATATACTTAAATAAGTATTTTATTATACTCCTAAGTCAAATTAAAAAACAAAAAAAAAAACACACACACACACACATACATACGTACATATATATATATACATACATACACATAAAACTATAAAATTTTATTTAATTTAAGATATTACATAGTATATAAGTTGATAAGATTGTTTTTTTTAATGTAATTTATTAAACTATGTAGAGGAATAGAATTACATATTTTAATAACTATTTTATTTTAAGCTAACGGGGAGTAAGTGGGGCCTTCGCGCAGCTGATGCCGGTAAATAATTTTATTTGAAATAAAATGTTTGAGTTCGATTCTATCGGTGAATATACATTTTATATAGCTGCTTTGTATAGTTTTGGAAAAGTGTATGCTTATATAGTTCATTTGTTATAATATTTTAGCTGTTTATCGTACAGAACGTAGATAAATAAAGGAATAAAAGAAAATTGAATGTTTTGTAGGTTGGAAACGTATGTGAATGATATGAAATATACTGTGGTTTGCTGAAATATTCAATTTAAAGTTTAGTCGGGTAACGTTTATTTTGTTAAATTGTTATTATTATGAAAGAAGATAATAATTTAAAGTTAATAAAAAATAATTTGATTTATTTATATAACAATTTGTTATTACTATAGTAATAACAATGTATGTATGTATGTATGTTTATACATATATAATTATTATAAACAATATAAATATGTAACTTTTGTTTCTGAATCAATGAACAAAAATAATTTTAGGTGCCTTGTTGTAAGCTTAAAAATTAGATTTGAAAATTCAAAAGTTAGCGGTATGTTTAACTGTTTATATGTGTTAGTTTATTTTTATTAATATTTGATATGAATGTTGAAGTGTACAATATTAGAATTTTTGAATTTAATAAAATAACAACAAAATAAAATTGGTAAATTTTTCTAGCATAACAGTACAAAATATATTATTACAATAATATTGTTATTATTATAAAAAGAACTATATTTACTTACCTTACATTTAGCTAATATATTTATGAAATTGTTGTTATTATAAATTACCTAAAAATATGATATAGAATACAAGGATAGGAGGATATCTGGTATTGTTGTATATCTTATTTATTTATTTGTAATTATGGCATCAAATGTTAAAAATATTCTTTTTTAAATATTTAAATTTGTGGCTTTGAAAAGAGCCGATTGAATTGTTATAAACAAATGGTCATTAGTAACCATTTACTTGGAGCTAGTGTATTTTGTAACAGCTTTTGTTCCTTAACTTACAGCGTGCTTAGCAAGTTCAGCAGGTAACAATAAACGTACAGCCGTTTGAATTTCCCGACTGGTAATTGTTGAACGTTTATTGTAGTGAGCTAAACGAGAAGCTTCGGCCGCAATAAGTTCGAAAATGTCATTTACAAAACCGTTCATAATGCTCATCGCTTTACTGGAGATATCAGTATCGGGATGTACTTGTTTCAATACTTTGTAAATGTACATTGCATAACTTTCCTTCTTGCGCCGTTTCTTCTTCTTGTCATCTTTCGAGATGTTCTTTTGAGCTTTGCCAGCTTTCTTAGCTGCTTTACCACTTGTTTTAGGAGGCATTTTTCTTTCATAATACACAAACAACCAGCACAGTCAACGTGTCAAGCACAACTGTTGCCCGCCAACAAGATTTCAAGATTCAAACTAGTTTATTTTTACATATATACATAATTACAATAAGTTACAAAAAAAAGGTATTTAGAGCTGTTATAGGGTCTAAATGACCCTCTTCAGCACATGTCATACATTATTTTAGAAGTAACACCATGATTTGTGGTTGTCTATAAAGAAATATATATAAAAAAAAAACAACAATAATACAGAATAACATGAAAATATTGCACATAAGCAAATAATATAACAAGAAAATAATAACTTCACACTTAATGACTGATATTGAGAGGGGCTCTCTCAATAATGTCACTTAGGTTGACCGGAAGGTCAGGGTATGTTTGTAGGAGGGCTAGCACAGGGTCTATATATTTTGTTTTAGGCCTTCTCCTTGTCGTGGGCAGGGGCTGGTTCAGAAGCTGGTGCGAGGCGCTTTCCTGGCGGATGCAGCGGGACACAAAGTTCTGCTGGAGCTGTGTACGGCGGTCTGCTGCGGGCAGGAGGTTGGTAACTCCGTGCACAAGGGCGGACGGGTACCTCCTTGGGAGGCCGTGGATGGCTCTGAGGAACCGGCGCTCCAACGTTGTAAGCTCGTGCAGTACTCCTGGGCGAACTGCTGCGTAGAGGACCGCCTTGAAGTCCATCACTGACCTTACGAAGGTTTTGTACGTTAGTTGCTGCGTACTTGTGGAACAGCCCTTAAGCCTGCCTCGCAGCTTGGTTATCAGGCTGTTCCTTTGACGCATCTTGGTGGCGCAGTTGTGGCTTCCAGTACATCGTCTTGTTTAAGCGGAACCCCAGGTAGACTGCCTCGTTCGCCATCGGAATTTGGGCCTCCCACAGCCGGACCGAGTGGTTGTTGAATATCCGCCGCCTGTTGTGCCTGAATAGCAGAAACTTTGTTTTGGCTGGGTTCGGTTTGATGCGCCAGCGCCTCATCCAACTCTCCAACGCCTGCAGCTGGAGCTGCAGCTTGCGGACCGCCTCTTCAGGCGAACGTGCCCTCGCCCAGCACGCGGTGTCGTCAGCAAACTGTTGAACCGTGCAGCTGGGGTGGATGCTCTTCTGCAGTGACGTCACTGCAGAAGAACAGGAACAGCAGCGGCGACAGGACGCTGCCCTGGGGTGTTCCTGCTCGGCAATGGATGGCTCTTGAGCTGCTGCTTCCCACACGAACGCAGGCCGTGCGGTCTGCCAGGAAGGCGGCTACCATCCTGAATGAGGTAGTGAGGGAATTGCAGCCTCCGCAGCTTGTCCAGCACCCCGCAGTGCCACACAGAGTCGAAGGCCCGTTCGATGTCCAGAAATGCTGCAGCTACTACCTCGTTATTATTGAGTGCCCTTGTTGTCTCCGTGGTGAGGCGTAGCACAGCATTCTGGACTGATTGATGACGGCGGAAACCGTACTGGAAGGGCGGCAACACATTGTTTTCCTCACAGGCTTTTCTCACTCGCTCTGCGAGAAGTTTTTCAAAAATCTTCCCCAGTGAGCTCAGCAATGAGATCGGCCTGTAGAAACCAGGGTCGGACGGATTCTTCCCGGGCTTCGGCATCATGACCACTTCTGCATGCTTCCAGTGCGCTGGAAAACTACCGAGACGTAAACAGCTGTTTTAAATGGTCGCGATCAGCGTGATGGCATTGTCTGGTAGGTTCCGCAGCATGGCCAAGGTGATTCCGTCTTCCCCCGGTGCTGTGTTGCCCTTCTTCGCTGCAATGGCCCGTTGGACGTCCACTTCAGAGATGTTGGCGTTCTCACCGACAGGAATGTCCTCGTTTAGAACAGCCTCTACTGCTCTGATGGTTGTCCTGGCGACCCTGCTCGTTGAAGAGCGGGTCGGGCTGCTCAACAAACACTCCCTCCAGAGAGCTGATAAAGGCTTCGGCCTTGTCAGCGTCCTCTGTCAGGAGCTCTCCGTTTGCTGCGAGGTAGTGGTTCCTGCCGGTCTTCTGCCCTGTAAGGCACTTGAATTTGTGCCAAAATTTGGCGCCGTCCTTGGGGTCGAGTTGAGAGCACACTTCTCCCCATTTCTTCTCCCGGAACTGGAGAATTTCCCTTCTAATGAGGGCGTTCTCCCTGTTCCAGACTGTCTTGATGGCTGGATCCCTCGTTCTTATGTAGAGCCTGTAGATCCGCCGCTTGTTCCTGATCGCCTCAACTAGCTGCGGTGGGAGAGGCGGCCGATCTACGCGGATCGTCTTTGTCCTTGTTACGTGGTCGGCAGTTTGCTGGATCGTTGTCAGGATTCGAACGGCCCTTTCCAGGGCCGCTTCATCCTCGGCTAGCGGGACATCGGGGAGGTTGGAGGCTATGAAGGTTGAGAAAATGCTCCAGTCGGCGCCTGTTGTTGACTTTATGGTCTTGTACACCGGGTCTGTGTTTGGTCTCTCCAGCAGGTCGCAGTCAACGACTACCGGCATGTGCTGGGAAGTGACCGTAGGCCCGATAAAGCATTGATCTCCAAAGTGTTGGATTATGTCCTCCGTGACAATGACATGATCAATTATGCTGCTCCCTCGGTGTGAAAGTAATGTTGGTTCTGTCAGCGGGATCCGAAAGATGGGCAGCTCGTCCAGCAGTTCCAGCAGGTGGTTGCCCTTCGTGTTGGAGTCGTGGTCTCCAAACGCCATATTCCTTGCGTTCAAATCCCCCATCAGAACTGTAGCCGGCAGCGTGCTAACGTAGCGGAACAGCTCTTCTGAGAGTTGGCGGAGAGGTCTGACGTATAGGCAGACCACGTTGATGAATCCGAAGGGCGTCCGAATCCTTACTGCAACTGCGTCCTGGTCGCTGAACTGGGCCGGGAGCTGGAGATCCGTAGAGACGATCCGTCGGTGGACGAGAATGGCCACTCTACCGTAGCCGTCTGTTTCGCAGTCCTTCCTGTGAGCGGTGTAGCCAGTTACCTTCAGGGAGTTGTGGGGTTTGGTCCTTGTCTCAGTGAGAGCAAGAACAGCCGTTGCTGTCTCCCGCAGTAGATTCTCCACCAACAGACGCTTGTTGGAGAACGTCGTGACGTTGATTGTTCCGAATCTACTGGGTTGTCCTGCCATTGCGATTGCGGTAAAGGTAGGATGATTGTCCGAGCGGGACACATGTGACATGTGCCCTGGAGCCTGCGTACGTCACCGACAGGTGAATGTCGAAGATTGAGACTGCCAACTGCCTCATGATGCTGGCCATCCTATCCCGTTGCCGGAGCACGATGTTCATGACGGCAACCGTTATGAACCGCAGCATCTGGTGGACAGTTGGTGATGATGTCAGGTCCTCCTCATCGCTCGAAAGCTCGACACAGTCAACGGGTACTGTTTCCTGGGTAGTTTTTGCCTCGGCTGGACGCTGCTCGCATTTCCAGCTGTTGGCAGGGTGGTTGCCGTTGCATCTCTTGCAGACGGCTTCAGTCGGCTTGGCAGTACACTTGCTCTCGTAGTGGGCCTGAGAGCAGATACGGCAAGCTATGTTGTTCCTGCATGGGCCGGGAGCGTGGAACTCCTGGCACTTATTGTAGAGGTGGGGCTGCGGCTTAGGGGCGTGGGACGGCTCCACGGTGTGGACGTGGCCCTACAGAGTCAGGCCTTGACTGAGCAGCCTGTCTTGGGTCTTGCGACACTCGGTCACGACCTTTAAAAGGCGCGTTTCCCTGCCTACTGCTGCCTTGGATCGGATGCGCCAGATGGATTTGACGGAGAGGCCAACGATCAACATTTCTTCCTTCACGTCCTCGACAGGGATTTCCGTGTCCACCCCGGTGATTACACAAGAAAAAGATAGTCTTTTCCTGGCGGTCTATTGTCGTTGAGTTTGATTTATTTCAGAGATGTTAACCCCTAAACAGATAATGTTCTTGAGGGCCCGCAATTTTCGTGTTGCGGACGGGTCGTAACTTTTGAGCATCACGACGCCCGATCGAGTCGGGTAGACGTCGATATAGTTGAGCCCTTGAACCCTGCCCAGCATCGGTGCGATGCCTCGTGCTGACTGGTACTGCCGGGGCAGACCAAAGATGCGGGACACGTAGATCGTGTCTATTGATGGCGGCATGGGAGTGATGGTGCGCTCCGATGTCGGTGTCCCTGGTGACGACTGCACAGACAGTGCGGGAGTCGTCGGCCGAGAGGAACAGGTAGATGTCGTTGTGTCATATTCGGATTCGCTGTCGTCGCGGCTCTTTTCAGAACCACCGGATCGGTTCTTTGAAGGTCCATTGAAACGGCTCTTCTCAGAGCCATTGGATACTTACATTTGCCTACCTTATATAAACACCAACTCCAAGTTTTTGGTCGACACAGAGCGGTCTCAGCATCTGAACCGTTCGGAACCCCGCTGTGTTCTATCTGTTCAGCTAACACCTGTTTAGCCTCTCATTTTTGCAAATCAATCAGCAATTTTTATTGCTTGGTTGAACTTTGCAGCCAGTTAGTAGAGTCTCTATTACTTCCACGGACCTCTGGATACGTTTAGTATTCGAGTAATCCGGCAGAGATTCTACTGCAGCCGTAAGGCATTACTGGTCTGTGTTCAAGTGAGCTGTGGTTCTGAAAAGGACACAGTTCGTCTTCATTGTTCATCGATAGCAATCTTTGTTTTTGCTCGGGCCTCTGGCTACGTTCAGTAGTTAAGCAACACGGCAAAGATTGCTATTGCTGCCTTAGGGCAACTACACAACTTTTGATCCTGAAAAGCACCGATCGCGAGTGGTCGTGCTAAACACACAGCGGTCCTGAAAAGGACCATCTCATCACCATGAACACCGGATCCATCAAGGACGACGTCATGCAAATGGACGCTACGTCCCAAAGCATGAAGCGTCGCAGGCAGAGGACGCAGCGCAACATCAACGAGACGTTCCAGCTCGTTGCATCAATGTCCAGTGGAGAAGAAAGCTTCTCCAGTGACCAGTCTGTCAAAAGACGCTCGCAGTCGAGGGCGTCTTCCCAGGATGGTTACGAATTCGTCCAATCGTCGCCAGCTTCACCCAAGCCGTCTCAACGTGGCCAGTCGCCGCCATCACGCCGTGTCAAGAAGCAGCCAACTCCAACTCCCAGGCGCCCGCCGTCTCCAAGGCGGTCGTCAACACCGACATCGCTGTCCTACGCCGCGGCGGCGTCCAAGCCGTCCAGCCCGACGCCTCCAGGAACGCAGTTCCTGAGGCCACCTGCGAGTCAGGCCCGCAACCCGTCTTACCAGCTCCACTCAGCCTACGTGTGCAACCTCGAGCGTCACATGATGACGCCAAAGGGGTTCGCACCGTACCTGAGGTTTGTCAAGGACCTGCAGATGCATTGCACAATTCCGACCCGAACCGGCAAGATGCTGGTGAAGAGCCCAGACAGCCTGGTGCTGCAGAAGCTGCAGCAGCTCAAGAAAATCATCAACGTGGACGTCGTCATCGAGCCGCCTAGGAAGCAGTCCGAACCAAGACACGTCAACGAGCCCAAAGCCCCGTCTTTCTCGTGCGTCATAACTGGCGTCGCGTAAGACGTGACGATTGAAGAAGTGCGAGAGGCTCTGAGGCACGAGGACATCCATTTCAAGGACGTCTGGCGCATTAAATCTCGGCAAACTAATCAGTTTACGAGACTGGTGCGCGTCTTCACTACCGACCAGGCTTCACTAGACCGTCTGCTTACCGAGGGAATATGGATTTCCAATTTCCCTCACACAGCAGAGCGGTCACACCCACCAGCCCCGCAGCCATTCCAGTGTGGAAGATGCCTCCAGTTCCACACGCCAGGCCAGTGCAGGAACAAGGTGACTTGTTCCTACTGCAGCGGGAACCACAATTTTCGAGAATGCACCGCCACGCAGCAACCAACGAAGTGCGCCGTGTGCAAAGAAACGGGACACGTCGGCACTAGTTCCAAGTGCTCACAACGCCCAAAGAAGCCAACCAGCGCAGCAACAACCGCCTCTCTCAGGACTGTGAACCAGCCAAGCAGCGACCCGAGCGATTCCCCAGCCTCCAAGCACGACGTGTTGCGATAGTGCTATTCGCGATGATCAACGCCATGCCAGAGCAGCGAGTCAGGATCGAGCAACACATCAAGGGGCTGGCCGCGCAGCTGTTCCAAATCCGGCTCATCGTTAGCTATGCAGGGGGTAACGTCCACGTGGGTTGTTACCCTCTGCAGAAGCCAACCCTCTAGGTAAAAGCCGATGTTCACGTCTAGGATGCAGAGCAATCCTCATCGCCTGTTACCAGTTCCGATGGCGGACAACGCGATGAGAATCGGCACTGTAAAAGGTGAGGACGCTCACGTTCAAACGAGATCTGCTCGAGCACCTGATGCTCTCCGACAGAATCTCCATCCTGGGCGTGACAGAGACACGCACTAAGGCGAGCAGCAGGTTCAACATGTCTGGGTGCACTACATACCGCTGCAATGCTAAGCCCGACGGCTTTGGAGGAGCTGCCATCGTGGCTAGAAACTCCGTGGGCAGCGAACCACTGGACATCCCTGCAGACCTGGACATCCCCAACGTGGTCGGCTGTGTGATCCAGAGCCGGGTAGGACGCATCCACGTCATATGTCACTACTGCCGCCCGGGAGTCGAGTTCTCCGCCGAGCTCCTGGACTACGCCAGCACACTTGAGAGGGCTATTGTGTTGGGTGATTTTAATGCGCGGCACACCAGTTTCAACGACCACCTAACCAACGCCAACGGCCGTCGATTCCTCGACACGTTGCAGAGGCTGCCAATCTAGAGGATTTTTGGTGACTCCCCAACCTTCATTCACTCCGGCAATAGTGGGACATCGATTATTGACCACATTACAGCCTGGGACTGCCTGCTGCCACACCTCGCCGACACTAGCTTTATAGGTAGAAGTGTCGCGTCTGATCACTTGCCCGTTTTGGTGGACGCCTACTTCTTGGAGCCACCGTTATCGACTCCACGCTGCAAGCTCGTAGCGGTCACCAGGAACGTCAACTGGGAAGACTTCCACTCCAGGATCGAAGAAGAACTCCCAGCCGTTCCTGAAGTGCTGCCCACCATCGAGGACGCGGATACGGCCCTTCGCTCGCTTACCACTGCGATCCAGACAACAAAAGCAGCCACGACTGCCATGAAGACGGTGAGGCAGGACAAACATGTACTTCCCGCCCACATCGCTCAACTCATCCGGGACAAGCGTCGTGTGTACCGCGAGTACGTGAGAATACACGACGCGGCTGTCAAGACGCAGTGGAACCGCATGAATGCCATGGTGCGCCGGGCCGTTTCTCAACACCGCCAGCGTGCCTGGACCGAAGCCTGCGCCGACCTAGACCCCAGGGATGGAGCCGCCTTCTGGTCATCCTTTAAAAGGCTGACCGGCCAGCAACGTCTCTCAACGCAGGCCTTCAGGACGCCTGATGGCTTCGCTACAACTTCCGAAGATAAGGCTGCCGTTTTTTCGGGGCTTCTGGAGGAAGTCCACCAAGAGCCAGCCCACCCATCCTTTTCGGAGGATTTCCTAGTGGAAACCAACCGTGTGACGGCAGCGTACCTGGACAACCCCGTCGTGCGTGATCCCAACCTCACCATCTCCGAGGACGACGTGATGACGGCGATAGCAAAGAAGAAGGGACGATCTGCTCCAGGAAGCGATGGCATCACCTTTGCCACACTCAAACACCTTCCCGATAAAGCCATAACCTTTCTTACACTCATCCTTAACACCTGTCTATTTTTCACTCACTTTCCGTCATGTTGGAAATCTGCCCAAGTCAATATGATCCCTAAACTTCATAAAAATCCTTCTGATCCATCCTCATACCGTCCCATCTCGCTCCTATGTTCCATGGAAAAGGTGTTTGAGACAGTGATCGCCGCCAAACTCCAGGACATCGTCGAGGAACGGGATCTACTCCCGGCCACGCAGCTCGGCTTCAGACACCGACATTCCGTCCAGGACGCCCATCTTCGACTAGCCACGAGCATCTCCAACAGCTCCAACAACATGAAATCGGTTGCAGCCTTTTTCTTGGACAAAGAGCGCGCCTTTGACAAGGTGTGGCACGCCGGGCTCATCAGGAAGCTGCGATCTCTTCAGTTCCCGGACCAGCTGGTGCACACAGTGGGCGCCTTCCTCCGAGGACGCCAAGCCAGGGTGAAAGTTCAGGGTGCGCTTTCCGACGCCTTCGCTCTCCACGCCGGCCTTCCACAAGGCAGCGTCCTTTCTCCGCTTCTGTTTCTGCTGTACAGCAGCGACATCCCGCAGACAGGGCAGCGCAGCAACGTGCTGCAACAGCAGTTTGCCGACGATACTGTCTGCTGCGCAACCGCTGCAGATCCCAGAGTCGCCGCCCGCTAACTGCAGAAGCACATGCAGAAGCTGGAGAATTGGATGAGCATCTGGCGCATCAAGGTCAACCCACTGAAGAGCCAGCTGGTCCATTTTTAACATTGCCACCTGAAGCCCGGCCACTCCATCCACCTCACCATCGGCGGGTCGAGGAATAAGCCACAGAAGAGTGCTACGTACTTGGGGATCGTCTTCAACCAGAACTCCAACTGGTCTGAGGACATCCACAAGTGCGCCGTCCCCATGAGGCAACGGTCGGCGCTGTCAAACTGCCTGCGGTCCAGGATGCAGGGCTGCAGCTCCAGGGTGTTAATGATTACTTACAAGTCATTCACCCGCCCGGTCACCGACTTCCGCGCCGTGGTATATGCTGCAGCTAACCCTAACAGCCTGAAGCCGCTGACCACCCTGGAGCGTCGTTTCCTGCGCCGAGCCCACGAGCTGCCATGGAGATACCCATCGGACCTAATTTACAACACAACGGGAGCAACACCAATCGTAGAACGTTTGGTCCAGCTCCAAGCACGATTCACGGCCAGGGCTGTTCTGGAGAACAGATATAGTGTGTCCACGCTGTCTACACCTCCCCCTCGACCCCGTCGCCGACCCAAGCGGAAGTACCGTCACCCCCCTGCTGCCCTCCTGAGTGTCGTCCCGTGCGAACTTCCCCCAGCCCTCCAGGAAGTTCTTGAAAATACGCCTGCGGCTATGAAGTAATTCATAACTTGCATCTGTACTTGTCTTAAAAATAATCTGTAAACTTACATATGTACATTAACCATTTTTTTTCTCTCATTATTTTATGTCGTTTCATTAATTGTTTTTGTTGTTGTTTTTTTTTCTTTTTTGACATGTTGTCTTAAACAGCACCCATTATTTACAAAACGTTGTCTTACTATTGTATTGTTCTACTATTATTTAAATAACCATTTTTGACTTGACTTGACTTGACTTGTTTTTGGTCGACATTACGCCAGCACTCACCACCCCAGCTGAGACTGGAAATCTAATAAGACAGCTGAATACCAGGAAAGCCCCGCGTCCAGATAGAGTTTGCAACAAGGCTCTTCAACAACTTGGCCGCAAGGGTGTTGTAGCTCTCACAAACATTTTCAATGCAGCTATACGACTTCGCCACTTTCCGCAAAAGTGGAAGATTGCAGACGTATGTATGATTCCGAAGCCAGGCCAGAGTCATACATACCCACAAAACTACCGGCCAATCAGCCTTTTATCAACAATTGGAAAGCTGTTGGAAAAACTGCTGCTGATCCGGCTGCAGTCGTGGGTGGACGACAACGCTGTCATTCCCGAGCACCAGCACGGGTTCTGAGCTGGACACAGTACATGCCATCAACTGCTTCGGGTAACGGAACACATCACCCAGGGCTTTAACAGGCGACAATACACGGGGGCAATCTTTCTCGACATATCAAAGGCCTTCGACAAAGTGTGGCACGAACAGGACAATCGCCAGCTCACCGACAGAGAGTTCCGAGTGAAGATAAATGAGGAGAGGTCGGCAGTGAAGCACTGCACCGCGGGCACTCCCCAAGGAAGCCTACTGTCGCCGCTGCTCTTCAACATTTATACCCATTACTTTCCAAAGCAGTCCGACACGATGCTGGCGCAATACAGCAGACGACACTGCTGTGCTGGCAAGATCCACGAAACCAGCAATAGTTCGGCAACGACTGCAAGCGGCAGCAGATCAAATGGAGGAGTGGTTCTCAAGATGGAGAATTGACGTCAATGCCTCCAAAAGCGCGTCAATAATGTTTTCGAAACGAAGACAACAACCACAACAACAAATATAAATGTTTGGTGAGGAGATCCCATGGGTTCCAGCAACCAAGTACTTGGGAGTAACCTTGGACGCAAGACTGAACTGGCAGCAAAATACGAGCAACGCCATAGCCAAAGCCAATATTTCAATATGCTCAATCTACGCTATGATCAACCGTAGGAGTAGAATGAGCCTGCAAAATAAACTCTTGCTGTATAAACTAATCGTCAGACCAGTTCTAACGTATGCAGCACCAGTCTGGGGCTATAGAGGAGCACCAATCCTCAAAAAACTCCAAATAATCCAGAACAAGTGCTCAAGGATGATCACAAACGCACCATGGTACGTGAGAAACTCCAACATCCAGCAGGATCTCCAACTAGAAACAGTGGAAAATTTCATACACAAGTTAGCAGAAAAATTTTTCAGAAAAGCTGCAACCCACACTAATCAATCTATAAGAAGCTGCAGTGTGGACTATACACCATTTTGCAAACTGAAGCACAGCAGATCTAAAGCAATACTAAACCAGACAACGTTCTAAACTATCCAAAAAAAATAACGCTGAAGCGTGTGAAAAAAAAGCTTACATCAAACGCAATTGAAAAATTAATAACAAAAAAATGCCAATAATAATAAAACCAAGATGAAAGTGTAGAAAGTCGTAGGCTTGGAGCAGTGTGAAAATATCAGGAATACTACTTTTGGTCGACATTACATTCTAAACCGTTCACTATGAACGTACGTTTGTTTGTTAACTTACATATTATATATTTTCTTCATCATGTCTGGTCGCGGTAAAGGCGGTAAAGTTAAGGGAAAGGCAAAGAGCCGTTCCAATCGTGCTGGATTACAATTTCCAGTTGGTCGTATTCATAGACTTTTGCGTAAAGGTAATTACGCTGAACGTGTTGGTGCCGGAGCTCCTGTATATTTAGCGGCCGTTATGGAATACTTGGCTACTGAAGTTCTTGAGCTTGCTGGCAATGCTGCACGTGATAACAAGAAGACAAGAATTTTTCCACGACACTTGCAATTGGCCATCCTTAATGACGAAGAATTAAACAAATTATTGTCTGGTGTTACAATTGCACAGGGTGGTGTACTGCCTAATATTCAGGCTGTATTATTACCAAAGAAAACTGAAAAATCTACTTAAATTGTTTTTAAACAATTATAAACAACGGTCCTTTTCAGGACCACAAATTATTTATTAAAAAAATAATATCTTATATCATTTTTGCAATAATAACAATAAAAAATATACATACATGTTTCAATCTAGCAAGTAATATTAATCGTTAATTGTTTTCGTCACTTATTTTACACAAGTTTCATAAAAATAATTTTACCTACAAATTTTAAAAATATTAGTAATTGTACTTATATTCATTTTTTAACAATACAAAATTAAATACACGCTACATATATCTTTATAAACAGTTATGTTAAGTAAATATTTTTGCATTATTATACACAAGTTTCGTATAAATAATTTTACCAAAATATTTTTAAATATTAGTAAATGTACATATATTCATCAATACAAAATTAAATACACGCTATATATCTATATAAACACTTATGTCAAGTTATAATTTCTGCATTTTGACATTTCAAATTTATAAATTCTAACCTAACAAATCTATTACTTTTAATATACAAATATTATAAATATCTAAAAATATAATACTATAATTTCACTTACCTGAAATCAAAATGTTATATAACAAATAAATTTATATTTTGTTTTTTACTACTTGATAATTATAAAGTTTACAAATGAGACTCTTTTGTTCATAAATTATATTCACAAAACAGCAAATAGAAGACACATATGCCATCTATCGTATTAACGATAATACAAGTTAAATTAAAAAAAAAAAACAATTACCTACCTAACCTAGTGTCGTCGTGGCGGGCGGTAAATTTTAAAAATAATAATTTTATTTTCTATTCTTTACACAAAATATTTCACGAATTATAAACTGCTTTATACTGGTTTACACACATTAGTATAAAAATTTATGTATATGAATATAAATATTAAATTAAATAACATATTTACATATAATAATTTTAATATGTTTAATAATACAATATTTATAATAAAATAGAATATAAGTGCTTATAGTTTTACATAAAATGTAAATATTATTTTTTCTTTTGTCAATTTTGTTGAAAATATATTTGTAATAATATTATTATATTTTGTTATATTAGTCAGAGAAAATAAACTAATTGTTCAATATGTAACAATGTTTTTTTTTATTGGTTGCTATAGTAAAATAATGTTCAATATTTAACAATAATTTCTTTATTGGTTGCTATAGTAAATTAATTCTTTAATATGTAACAATGATTTTTTTTATTGGTTGCTATAGTAAAATAATTGTTCAATATGTAACAATTATTTTTTCATTCGTAATTGATATGTAACAGGTTTTTTATTTGTTGCTATAGTAAAATAATTATTCTATATGTAAAAATTATTTTTTTATTGGTTCCTTTCAAAATATGAAATGTTCAATATGTGTGTAACAATGAATTTTTGTTTTTAATTGTTGCTATAGTAAATTAATTGTTCAATATGTAACATTGTTTTTTTTATTGGTTGCTTTAAAAAATTAATTGTTTAATATATAACAATGTTTTTTTTATATGTAGCTATAACAAAAAGTATTGTTTAATATGTAACAATTATTTTTTTATTTGTTGCTATAGTAAATTAATTGTTTAATAAGTAATAATGATTTTTTTCATTCGTTGCTATAGTAACTTAATTGTTTAATAAGTAACAATGATTTTTTATGTTCGTTGCTATAGTAAAATAATTGTTCAATATGTAATAATGATTTTATTATTCGTTGCTAGGTAGCAATGATATTTTTTATTCGTTACTGTAGTTATATTATATTATTTTTAAATATAATATATACTTATATTTTTTTGTTATATTCTAAAGTCAAAAGAATTATTTACGTTAACGGCCATACCATGTTGAATACTCACGATCTCGTCCATAGCCCTTTGAGTCCTTGAAGGGAGCAGACGTGTCAGTGAGAACTCCGTCCAAAGTGCATCTAAAGTGATACAAAATTAGAAAACTATATGTTGCCGCACGGCAGTGTGAAAATGCCTCGAGTGAAAGTGAAGAATGTGTATAAAAAACAAAGCAGTGAATGCAACGAGTGAAAATATAAAAAGTGTAAGAAAATATGAACGCGTACAAAGTGAGAGTGTAAATGAAAATAGAGTTATAGACAACGACAGTGATGAAGGACTAATCAGACTAGTTGAACATATAAAAAGACAACAAGAAGAACAATTTGGAGTGCGTCGTGAAAAGCCAGTGTATGAAAATTAGAAGTGAAAGTGAATAAAGTAGTGTGTGAAAAAGGAAAAACTGAAACAGTGCAACACCTGTTTAAAACCATAGACGATCCTCTGGAAAGAATTAAAAAACTAATATTAACAGAAGATACAGAGCCATCTGTTGATACGGGTGCCAACATGAAGTCAACAGAGCCACTTGCAAGAAGCGAAGCGCTCGAGAGAGCCCGAACCAGCAGCAGAGCGATGAAGCTAACATCTCCCTCCCGGGGAGATCCCCAATGGCGTACAGCCAAATAGCGATGGCGGCCAAGCAGCCATCACTCCCCCAGCGTCACAAGCGCAGGCGTCAAGCCCATCCGCCACCACGCCCACAACCGACTGCGACAGCGAATAGCTTCGAGCCGCTGTCATCTTTACCTGACTCGGACCTATCGTCGGACGACGAGGAGGGGCAAAGCGACGAAGACACACCCACAACCAACATGACGACAAAAATGGCAGCGAGAAAGAGAGCACCAGCTCCGATCATTCTCGCTGGAAAAATGACAGAACATAAAAAATTTATCGATACACTAAGTAGTGAACTTAGCAAAGGGTTCACTATAAAATACACAAAAAATAACATTAATATCTACCCCGAAGACCTGGACGAAAAACAACATTTTGTTAAAAGACTGAAACAGACAAATACAGCGCATCATACGTACACTGACGCACGCAACAAAACACATGCGTTTGTCCTTCGAGGTCTGGATTCTGATCCAGATCCACAGGAAATTAAATCTGCTTTAGCAGAAAAGAATTTAAAAATTTAAAACATATACAGAATGACGACACAACACAGACCACTGTTCCTGGTGGTTACAGCAGCTGACACGACACTGTCTACACTACAACAAAATATCAGGCACATACTACACATGAGAGTAACCTGGGAAAGGCACATAAAAAGAAAAGAACTGACACAATGTCACAGATGCCAAATGTGGAATCACGCGACTTCCAACTGTTACAGAGAGCCGAGGTGTCTCAAATGTGCAAAGGCACATCTTACGTCTGCGTGCACAAAACCACGTGACACGCAGGCAAAGTGTGCCAACTGCACAGGCGAGCACCCGGCAAACAGCGTAGAATGCAGTGTTTATAAATACAAAATTAAAATGAAAAAAGATCTTGAAAACACCAGGAAAGCTGCAGCCAACAGATTCGTGCCAGCACCGCCACCGACTACAAACGCATGGGACAGCCAGCGCCTATATCAACGCTACCAACCAGCAGGAGTTCCGTGGGACGCGCGCGACTTCCCAGCGCTACCCCAGCAAGAAAAGAGCCTCGCCCCAACCCCCAGCCAGCATGCGGCCTACCCTGCCCACTGTGCCCCCAGCCAGCATGCTGCCTACCCTGCCCCAACCCCCAGCCAGCAAGCAGACAACCCTGCCCCCAACCAGGATCAAAATCAACAAGCCACGAACACTGGTGATAGTGGCAGTGTGGCAGAATTAGTCAGAGAAATGAAAACTCTAAATTCATTAAATAATGTTAGTAACTTAGTAAAAGCAATTAAAGATCTAAATAAAGCATTAGCCACTGCCACCAGTGCCGAAGAAAAATTTAACACTTTCATTACATTCACTTCATCCATCGATTCATATCATTTATAAATCACTACTAACAATAGAACTATAGCAACATACTCACACTAACAAAAACACACAATCAACAACAAACAAATGTAAATAATCATGACATCATTGTAAATAACATTAAAAATCATTTCATAAACTAATTTAATAATTCAAAATTATTAAATACATTTTACATCAAAAGAAAAATAAAAACTAAATGTAAAATAAAATACAAATACACACACGACATTTGTGTTGCAAAATTATTTCCACATTAACATGCATTGTAAAATTTTCATTTCATCACGCACTAAATATAAAATCATAAATCAATCACACACATCTTAGTCACCCTATCCATGTATTATTAATCTCTTGAAATCATAACAACATTGCAAATAAAATCATAATGTCACTCACTTGATATAAGTTTAGTTTTAAGTAAATTTTGTAGAGCAGGTTTTTTGTGTAATTTTTCCTGCAATTAAAGTAGTAATAATTTAAGAAATTCATAGCCGCATCTCATCCTTCACTCATACTAAATTAATTATTTTATACACATGTAAATAGACAATTATAATCGTTTGTAAAGCCTAGGCTAAGGAAAACTATTGTTAAGGATAATATAAATTAACATAATGTTAAAATTAATGTACAAAACAAAAAGTAAATAAAACAATTCTCACCTGATCTCGTCCGATCTCATCAGATAAGCAACATCGGGCGCTGTTAGTACTTGGATGGGTGACCGCCTGGGAACACCGCGTGCTGTTAACATTTTTTTATAAATTAACTTTGTTATATTGAGAACTATTTATCGTTCGCAGCAGGGTGCGTAATGTGCTACTACCTACCTCTAATTTAAGTCGGATTAACTGTTACTTAGCACTAAGTAAATTATAATCCGATTAGGTTTATACAATAATTATATACTTAAATAAATATCTTATTATACTTCTAATTCAAATTAAAAAAAAAAACAAAAACACACACACACATACATACATACATACATACACATAAAAATATAAAATTTTATTTAATTTAAGATATCACATAGTATATAAGTTGATAAGATTGTTTTTTTTTAATGTAATTTATTAAACTATGTAGAGGAATAGAATTACATATTTTAATAACTATTTTATATTTAAAACTAAATATATATGTAGAAGAAGAAAAATTTTCTATACAGTAACGATTTATGCTACTAAGGTACTCATATTTTCATTAAATTTACCAGTAAATATGATAATATTTATAAACAAACTATATGTATATTTTTATTGATGCATTGTTCATTATTATTGAATATGTATAATGTAATATATGTTTTATATTATTAAATACTATATTCCATTTAATTCTCGTTATATCTTTTCTATCACTTGTTTTAACTTTATTTTGTATCTTTGTTATTACCATGTAGTGATCCGAGTCGGCACATGCTCCTCTGTATGTCCTTACGTTTAGTATCGAAGATTGCCTCCTTTTCGTTACTAGTATGTGGTCTATTTGTGTTTGTCTTATTGTCTGGTGCTGTCCATGTTACTTTATGTTTTTTGGGGTGTGTATACTTCGTGCTACTTATTATCATGTTAGTCTTTATTGCTAATTCGCATAACCTTTGCCCATTATCATTTGTTCTTTCATGTATTGTGTGTGTACCTGCGACTTGTTGTATGTAGTTCTCTCTTCCTATCTGTGCATTAAAGTCGCCCATTATAATGCTTAGGTCTTCCTTCGGTATTTTTTCTATTTCCTCTTCCAAATTCTCATAAAAAATCATCTTTCCTTTCATTTGTTGCATTCTCCGGAGGTGCATACACATTTAATATCGATATGTTGGCAGGTGATCCTTCTATTCTAATGTATGCCAACCTTTCATTAATTGCTTTAAATTCTATTATTTTATTTTTATTTTTTTAAAACTATGAATGCTACCCCATATTTCCCCTGTTTATCTCCGGAATATAATGCTGTATAGTAATTCTTCTTGATTATACCTTCACTGCCCCATCTTGTTTCCTGAATCGCTGCCAGATTAATATCATATCTTTTCAATTCTTGCACTACTTCTTCTATCTTTCCTGGCTGGAGCATCGTTCTTATATTCCATGTACTAAATTTTAACATTTTGTTTTTTTTTTCTATTTACTTTTTTTGTTTTAATTGTATTTATTGCCTTTCCCTTATCTTTATATCCTTTTCCTCGCTTTCCGTATTCAAAATTGCCATCCTCGTTCTCCATTGTTAGTTGTTTAAATTTTTTGGAGCTTTATCTTCCTGTTTTTCTATATTCATCTTCTCTTCATCCCATATATACCAAGTCTCATTTATTTTCATTTTTTTATACCCTATTCTTATTCTATTTCCTTTATTTTTCTCATCTTTCGTCAATTTTAAAATTTCTTTTTGTATTTGCATCTCTTTATTAGTCATTTCACTTTCTATGTAAATTTTTGTCCCTGTAAGTTTGTTTTTATTTTTTAATATTTTTATTTTATCTTCCCAATTCTCTATTTTGGCAATGGTAACTTTTTTATCCTCTTTTCCTTTCTTATGGGTTTCTTTAACTCTGATATCTATTCCTAATTTGTTTTTTTTAAGTTTTTCAACATCCTGATTGTTGTTTATATTCTGTTCTCCCGTAATTACGATATTGTTACGTTTTTCGTTTTTTTCTTTCTTCTCTTCCATTGTTTCTAAAGTTATAATTTTGCCTTTTAAAACCTTTATTTCCTCTGTCATCAATTTTTCTTTTGTTTTTAAATCTTTGACTTCTTGTTTTAATGTATTTATTACTTCATGAAAACCTTTGTGTAATTCCTGCATTTCCTCTCGTATTTCTGTCCGTAATTCTTGAGTTTCTTCTCTGTGTTGTTTGTTTTCCTTCTTCATCGATTTTATCTCCCCGTTTATTGTTATTAGCATCTTTACTATTTCATTTTCTTCTGAGTCTATGACTTTTCGTTTAGCAACTGGTGATCTCGATGTCTTCCTACTTTTACTGAAGACCATACTATCACTTATGCTGCTGACACTGGAACTTCTAGTAAATTTACGTTCGTCATCTCCCATCTTTGTACGCCTAGTTGGAAACTTCTGCGTTCCTTAGGTGTTTTCGTAGTTGCAGTTTTACTTTCTCCTCTCTCTCTCTCCTTTTTAAAAAGGATACGGCTTCTTCTGCACAGATAACACTTCCTGCTCTTTATCTGACCTTTAACTACCACTTCCTTAGCAGATTCTTCTTTTTAGCTTTAGATTTTAATACAAATTTGTTTTTATATTGCGGATACTTAAATTATCAACTGTCAATCAGCGGTCACCTTATTGTATAGGTAAGTGATTCAGTTATTTATTTTAATGGTTGTAACACTAACCTATCATTCTTTTATAGGTTATGTTAGGAATAAATTTATATGTATCGTGTATAACTAGAGTGACGCTTCTCAATTATTATAAATAAATTATATACATTATAACAAATGTTTTCATGTATAACATATACAGGGTGGCCCAACGAAAATTATCAGCGCAATTTTTTGCCACTTAACATCAATTTTGCAAAAAACGCTCGAACACGTCAATTTTAGTATAAAGGGGGACACCTGAATGGATTAGTACCAATGGCATAACTTCAACCCTAAAGTGAGGGTGGACTGCATCTCAAAAGTTTTAAATGGAAAAGGATGTCAAACAAGACACAGTTCGAAAGGCCTTTTAATTCTCTTTTCAACAGTTTTTTTACTTTTCAAATCCGATAATTAATTTCAGAGAAATATCGTTTAAAACAAATTTTATCAGGTGTGCACACCTGCAATCAAGTAGGTTCTTCCAATCGCTAGGTATTTTTTCTTCTCTCCATATGTTTAATATTAAAGTGTGAATGTATTTCATTAATTGTTCACCACCTTTTTTATATACTTCTGAAGGTATTTCGTTCACTCCAGGGGCTTTATTATTTTTTAGCATGGTAATGGCATCTTCAATTTCATTGAGCGATGGTTCTTCAATTTCATTGAGCGATGTTTCTTCTATTTCTATTTCTGGGTATAGTATTTGGTCTTAGTCGGGTTCTTCTGTTCTCTCCTGGGTTACATCTAGCAGTGTTTGGAAGTAGTGTTTCCAGGTATCTTCTATGCCTTGTATATTGTTCTCTATTTGGCCCGCTTTGTTTCTAATTAAATTTGTCCGAGGTTTGTACCCTTTTCTCTGCTTTTTCAAATATTCATATGCTCCTCTTATATCATTTTCCTTGAAATTCTCATCCATTTCCTGTATCAGGTCGTTTTCATATTCTCTCTTTTCGTTTCTGCATATCTTATCTGCTTTTCTTCTTGCTTCTTCAAATTCTTTTCTTTTCTCTCTAGTTCTTCTTGCCATATATTTTCTGTGCATTTTGTTTCTATCTTCTATGGCATGTCTACAGGAGTCATCAAACCAGTTATCTGTTTTTCTTTTCGTCGTTATATTTCCTAGGTTTGCAGCTGCTGCCTCCATTATCGTTCTTTTAATGTTGTTCCACTGTTCTTCGATTGACTGATTTGCAT
This sequence comes from Stenolophus ochropezus, assembly GCA_035578165.1. NCBI lineage: Eukaryota > Metazoa > Arthropoda > Insecta > Coleoptera > Carabidae > Stenolophus > Stenolophus ochropezus. Next base: position 198,092 of record JAQOWZ010000121.1, read on the forward strand.
TTATTGTCAATTTCTGAGTGATTCGAGTGATGCCTTGGATATATTATAAATAAATAGTACACATAACAAATGTTCCCATGTATAACGAACACTAGCGGCACTTGTAGGAGGGGGTGAAAAAAAATAATAAAGTTCCACACATGACATATTCTGCATTTATTCTTATTTTTTTCTAAATTTATTCGAGTGACGCCATGGAAATATTATAAATAAGTAGTATTTTGTATGCTCCATAGCTATTAGCTGTGATGTAAACGACCAGATATTTGGATGAGGCCTCCTCATAGTGCTACAAACAAATAATTATAATAATATGAAATTATCTTTATATCTAGTTAATCCGGTCGTTCACCATTAGTGGAAGAAAAATATATAATTGAGAATATTAATATTATAAAACAATATTTCCAAATATATTTAAATGCTGAAATGCACATCGAATAGACTTCAATTATATTTTTTTAAATTAAGTTATCGTTATAGATATTGAAATTGAGAGAATATATAACTTAATGTATTGCGAGAGGTTTAACCACTTTGGTGTTTGGTGAACAGACCTTGGAAGTCTTTTGGAAGTTTCATGGAAGTCTTGGAAGTTTAATGGATGTCTTGGAAGTTTCATGAAAGTCTTGGAAGTTTCTTAGAAGTTTTGGAAGTATTTTATGATTTAGAAGTTTGGTGTACAACAATTTCGTAATTGGTTTACCCCTCGATGTATTGTTTAATATTACAGACGAGAATAAAATAAACATGAATGCAATCAAACATATGTATTTTTATTCACGATGACTTTTCATCATATAGTTTCATCAGTGCTGTTTTAAGTAAAATAAATAATAGATGAGCTAGGTATAATATTATATTACAGATTACGTATAAATGTAGTTTAAAAATTATGCAGTACAAATCATATTTTTAGACTAGGTACGTTTAAAGGTTAGTTCATACCTATAAAACATCTAGTCAATCTGTTTTTCTTTTTTTATTTTATTATTCAATTTCAAGAAGCAAGTTGTAACTTTATACTAAATTTTTTTATTACATTTCTGCTTAATTCATTCTTTACATAGTTGTAACGAGATCAGGCGTTACATGTTGTAAAAATAATTAGAAATATCTAAATTGTAAGTATCAAAACACTTCAAGGGATAGGTACCATTATTTATAATTTTTACAAAAATTTTATAAAACAAAGTTGTTTTTAAAGTGACAAAATCCGAATACAAATTTCAGTAACTAATAAACTGTGTTGAATTTAAACAGCCTGTATAATTAACAAATAAGAACATATTTGAATAACTTCTTACCGATATAGTTGTCGATGGAAGGCTTCCACAAAATTGTTTGTGCGATGGTATTCTCCATGTACATTTATTCGCAGTGGTAACTACTGCCTCCTTAAAAAGGCTAAAAAGGAGCGGCATCTACGTTCCGCTCCTGTGCCAGAAGTTCAATTTGGTGCACACTCTCACCCAAAAATTTACTTGGTAATAGGAGTAATATCATGGCAACATATTACAACTCTTGAAAGATTCCTATTACCCGCACGCAACAGCCCAAGTTCTTGGGCTCTCTTGAAGACAGCCCTAGAGTAATGGAACCAACAACCCTTCAGCCTTGTGTTGCCGCCTAAAACCCGTACTGCCGCAACTCTTAACGCCGTTTCATAGTCGGCCATTACATTTTCGACTATAGTGTTCCCCATGATTCTTGATAAATAATTTAAAACCGCTTCATACGCAGGTCTACTTTTTCTCTCCATTAAAGCAAATAATAGAAAAAACGCCTAAAAAAACGGAAATCAAATAAATGTAACTAAAACCTTATACTAAGATTTCAAGTTGTGTTCAAAATGTGTCAATACAACTTGTTTGATAGTTCTATTTAAACGTAATTTAAAATTACTATTTGGTATCAGTTTGTCAACCATCAATCTCTACATGGGATCTGCAGCTTTTATGTTTTCTGAATAACAGATTTCATACACCGTTCCGTTCGTGTCGGACAATATACTAATCAGAAGTGTTATTGTAACAAACCGCCAAAATTTAAATAATTAGCTGATATAGACATTCATTATTAGTGAGGCAAAAATGCTGAGCAAGTCAGTTTTTTCAATCTTCTTGCTCTCGGAGATCAGAATTCATTCTTGATTCGCAAGCAGGCGTCTCAACAGTAATTGTTTAATTTTTATCTATCGTTCGGGTTTTAAAATAAATAAATAATTTTTAAATAATTCTAATTTCCTATTAAATTACAATCAACCAACTTTAAGTGGCTCTCCTACAACTCCCTGAACTAAATTGTAAGTATAACTTTTTATTATTTTACAATATTGTAGTTTGTAAGAATAAATTAGTGTGCAGAGCTAATTAAATCTATTATTTACCTACGAGGGCTACGAACCCAAAACCTCTGAAACCTCCCAAAACCTTTTAATTCTTTTATTCTTCTGTCTTTTTATATCATAAATTATTAGGAAAATAATAATACTTCAAGTAAGTATGTATTAATCTTTTTTTTCTTTTTAAATATTTAATATAATTAATCTTTAATATATTTCTATTAATAACTATATTTAAAGCACGTTACATTATCTCTACCCGGTGAAACATTGTTATAAAAATATATAATTTCAATTACCATGTCGTCATATAAAACATAAACACCGAAAAGCTGTAGGAATAAAAGCTATTATAGTTTCGGACATAAATATTGCTGAGACACTATTGTCTGTGCTGGTTATGTGGCCTCTAAAAAATCATTTTCGGCTGGATGAAAGTCGCGTCCATATCGTGTAAACCATCTGAAATTTTTTTATCTTACGATTTTATTATAAACAATTTATATTTTCAACATACTGTCTTTGACGTATTATGGTCGAATACTCGATTATGGTATCTGGAATTCTTGGTGTTCCAAGTCTTCTGTTGCGGTACAAAGTAGAGCGGATATTGTCATATCAACCTAGCAGAGCTGCTCCTTCAGGAGACCGTCTTTCCTCTTCTTTAAAAACTACCTCTAGTTCTGTGTCTTCTTGTTGAGCACGTCTTCTCAGCGACGTCTTCAGCCAATAAAATTGTATTTCAGAAAGATCCGCTTTATGGCTATGATGCTGCGTAATTATTGGAATTTGATTCCTTAACGTTAAGCGGGCGAAACAAGTTTCCCGATTTTTGTAAACTAAATAGGTTACATCCTGACAACGTCGGCTAACAACATAAATAAAACCACCAAAAGCAAACATTTGGCTATTAGAACAGTGGCCTTCTAAACGCTCTATTGTTTGAAAACAAATAAGTCAGAGAAGAAGATGTTAAAAAGTAGAATAAATTGTAAAAAAATAAATAATTTCAGAAGTATATGGAGTATAAACAATAAACACTAATATTTCCATAAAAACACGAGCAAAGCTGATGAAAAGTTAGGAACTAATGTTGATAATAAAATACTATTTTCTTTGCAAACACGAGGAACAGACTGATTAGTCAAGAACTACTAACAGTGATTCATAAACATGAAGTTAATTATTATCTTTTATTGTTCAATCTCTGTCTTTCTCGCTGCTATCTTGGGATATTAGGCATGACCACCTAAATCATGGACAACAGAATGAATCCTCTTTATCAGACAAATGTAATGTTTACGGACGAAGACTGTAATAGTCATATCAGAAAAGTTCGCTAAAACTTAATTTGCTTAGGTGTTCTTTTTCTATTACAAAACATTTCAAGAAATTACTACAATATCAAATTTTGTAGTAAGCGATAATGTATGTTAAAAAATGTATGAGTATTGTGGCATGACTAAACGCAACTGAAAATAAATGCGCATGGTCAGTATGCGACCGGAAGAAGAAGAGAAGATATGAGAGTGTACCGCATGCTGCAGGTAACGCGATGTCAAAAACTTCTAATGTTAAAAATTGCGCTGATAATTTTCATTGCAGCCCCCCCTCCCCTCCCCCACTGTATTAGCGTCACCTGTTGGAGTACTTAAAAATAATAAAGATTGTCTGCTCTATCCTGCCTATATATATATATATATATATACCGGGTGTCCCAGCTCGACCGACACATGGGAGTTTAACATGGGAAATCAGTTAATTGTGAATAGTATCTCCCCAGTGCAAGATATTAACTTGAAATTTTGTATACTTATCGGAGAATATTAATTCTATGGATCACACTTATTTGAAATATGCAATTTTGTCTGCAGGGCGAGATTTATTAAATTTAAAATCTAATATTTTCGTTCAAAAACAGACAGCCATGGAAATAAAAGAAAATATTTACCTGACAGTTTAGTGAAGTATCACTAATTTTAATTCTTATTCCCTGTATTTTAATATTATTTAAGTTGAATTTAGTTTCTTTTTGTGAAATAATATGCCAATATTACAAAAATATAAATATCTACAATGGCATGTCATTAACTGTCAGAACTGTCACATAGATATTTTCTTTTATTTCCATGGCTGACTGATTTTGAATGAAAATGTTAGATTTTGTAATTTAATAAGTCTTGTCTTGCAGACGAAATTAAATATTTCAAATAAGTGTGATCCATAGAAATAAAATTCTCCGATAAGTATACAAAATTTCAAGTTAATATCTTGCACTGGGGAGATACTATTCGTAATTAACTGATTTCCCATGTAAAACTCCCATGTGTCGGTCGAGCTGGGACACCCGGTATATATATATATATATATATATATATATATATATATATATATATATATTCTTATATATTTCCCAAAGTGATTCGAGTGATGCCTTGGATATATTATAAATAAATAGTACACATAACAAATGTTCCCATGAATAACGAACACTAGCGGCACTTGTAGGAGGGGGTGAAAAAAAATAATAAAGTTCCACACATGACATATTCTGCATTTATTCTTATTTTTTTTTCTAAATTTATTCGAGTGACGCCATGGAAATATTATAAATAAGTAGTACATATAATAGCAATTATTTCCATGTATAACAAACAATAGCGGCACCCGTAGAAGGTGGTGAAAAAAATCCACACATGGCATATTCTGCATTTAGTCTTGTTTATTTCCCAAAATGTTCGAGTGACGCGAGTGAGAGGGGGGTATTTAGTACATTGTTCCGGGGCCCATGGAACTCTAAGAGACCTATAAATGGGATTCTTTTTTATTTACAAAATCATATTTTGTAAAAGAAAAATAATGCAAGTACAATTATGACATTATTGTTTTATGTGTCTATTTATGCACGTGATTCTAAAATCCTCTTGGCGGCACTGCACTTGTTAACGCGTGAAACACACATGGAGTTTCCATTTCTAGTTACATGGTGGGCAATATTGTATTGATAATACAGAATTAGTTTGATTGTTTATATCTTTGTTACATAAACTTTAATAAGATTTTATAACATTAGAAGTTTTTGACATCGCGTTACCTGCAGCATGCGGTACACTCTCATATCTTCTCTTCTTCTTCCGGTCGCATACTGACCATGCGCATTTATTTTCAGTTGCGTTCAGTCATGCCACAATACTCATACATTTTTTAACATACATTATCGCTTACTACAAAATTTGATATTGTAGTAATTTCTTGAAATGTTTTGTAATAGAAAAAGAACACCTAAGCAAATTAAGTTTTAGCGAACTTTTCTGATATGACTATTACAGTCTTCGTCCGTAAACATTACATTTGTCTGATAAAGAGGATTCATTCTGTTGTCCATGATTTAGGTGGTCATGCCTAATATCCCAAGATAGCAGCGAGAAAGACAGAGATTGAACAATAAAAGATAATAATTAACTTCATGTTTATGAATCACTGTTAGTAGTTCTTGACTAATCAGTCTGTTCCTCGTGTTTGCGAAGAAAATAGTACTTTATTATCAACATTAGTTCCTAACTTTTCATCAGCTTTGCTCGTGTTTTTATAGAAATATTAGTGTTTATTGTTTATACTCCATATACTTCTGAAATTATTTTATTTTTTACAATTTATTCTACTTTTTAACATCTTCTTCTCTGACTTATTTGTTTTCAAACAATAGAGCGTTTAGAAGGCCACTGTTCTAATAGCCAAATATTTGCTTTTGGTGGTTTTATTTATGTTGTTAGCCGACGTTGTCAGGATGTAACCTATTTAGTTTACAAAAATCGGGAAACTTGTTTCGCCCGCTTAACGTTAAGGAATCAAATTCCAATAATTACGCAGCATCATAGCCATAAAGCGGATCTTTCTGAAATACAATTTTATTGGCTGAAGACGTCGCTGAGAAGACGTGCTCAACAAGAAGACACAGAACTAGAGGTAGTTTTTATAGAAGAGGAAAGACGGTCTCCTGAAGGAGCAGCTCTGCTAGGTTGATATGACAGTATCCGCTCTACTTTGTACCGCAACAGAAGACTTGGAACACCAAGAATTCCAGATACCATAATCGAGTATTCGACCATAATACGTCAAAGACAGTATGTTGAAAATATAAATTGTTTATAATAAAATCGTAAGATAAAAAAATTTCAGATGGTTTACTCGATATGGACGCGACTTTCATCCAGCCGAAAATGATTTTTTAGAGGCCACATAACCAGCACAGACAATAGTGTCTCAGCAATATTTATGACCGAAACTATAATAGCTTTTATTCGACAGCAGGCTGGCGTCCATCTCCACATGTACATTACTTCTAACGTAGTACCTCGCGCTGGAAGGGCACTACAGCTTTTCGGTGTTTATGTTTTATATGACGACATGGTAATTGAAATTATATATTTTTATAACAATGTTTCACCGGGTAGAGATAATGTAACGTGCTTTAAATATAGTTATTAATAGAAATATATTAAAGATTAATTATATTAAATATTTAAAAAGAAAAAAAAGATTAATACATACTTACTTGAAGTATTATTATTTTCCTAATAATTTATGATATAAAAAGACAGAAGAATAAAAGAATTAAAAGGTTTTGGGAGGTTTCAGAGGTTTTGGGTTCGTAGCCCTCGTAGGTAAATAATAGATTTAATTAGCTCTGCAAACTAATTTATTCTTACAAACTACAATATTGTAAAATAATAAAAAGTTATACTTACAATATAGTTCAGGGAGTTGTAGGAGAGCCACTTAAAGTTGGTTGATTGTAATTTAATAGGAAATTAGAATTATTTAAAAATTATTTATTTATTTTAAAACCCGAACGATAGATAAAAATTAAACAATTACTGTTGAGACGCCTGCTTGCGAATCAAGAATGAATTCTGATCTCCGAGAGCAAGAAGATTGAAAAAACTGACTTGCTCAGCATTTTTGCCTCACTAATAATGAATGTCTATATCAGCTAATTATTTAAATTTTGGCGGTTTGTTACAATAACACTTCTGATTAGTATATTGTCCGACACGAACGGAACGGTGTATGAAATCTGTTATTCAGAAAACATAAAAGCTGCAGATCCCATGTAGAGATTGATGGTTGACAAACTGATATCAAATAGTAATTTTGTAATTTTAAATTACGTTTAAATAGAACTATCAAACAAGTTGTATTGACACATTTTGAACACAACTTGAAATCTTAGTATAAGGTTTTAGTTATATTTATTTGATTTCCGTTTTTTTAGGCGTTTTTTCTATTATTTGCTTTAATGGAGAGAAAAAGTAGACCTGCGTATGAAGCGGTGTTAAATTATTTATCAAGAATCATGGGGAACACTATAGTCGAAAATGTAATGGCCGACTATGAAACGGCGTTAAGAGTTGCGGCAGTACGGGTTTTAGGCGGCAACACAAGGCTGAAGGGTTGTTGGTTCCATTACTCTAGGGCTGTCTTCAAGAGAGCCCAAGAACTTTGGCTGTTGCGTGCGGGTAATAGGAATCTTTCAAGAGTTGTAATATGTTGCCATGATATTACTCCTATTACCAAGTAAATTTTTGGGTGAGAGTGTGCACCAAATTGAACTTCTGGCACAGGAGCGGAACGTAGATGCCGCTCCTTTTTAGCCTTTTTAAGGAGGCAGTAGTTACCACTGCGAATAAATGTACATGGAGAATACCATCGCACAAACAATTTTGTGGAAACCTTCCATCGACAACTATATCGGTAAGTAGTTATTCAACTATGTTCTTATTTGTTAATTATACAGGCTGTTTAAATTCAACACAGTTTATTAGTTACTGAAATTTGTATTCGGATTTTGTCACTTTAAAAACAACTTTGTTTTATAAAATTTTTGTAAAAATTATAAATAATGGTACCTATCCCTTGAAGTATTTTGATACTTACAATTTAGATATTTCTAATTATTTTTACAACATGTAACGCCTGATCTCGTTACAACTATGTAAAGAATGAATTAAGCAGAAATGCAATAAAAAATTTTAGTATAAAGTTACAACTTGCTTCTTGAAATTGAATAATAAAATAAAAAAAGAAAAACAGATTGACTAGATGTTTTATAGGTATGAACTAACCTTTAAACGTACCTAGTCTAAAAATATGATTTGTACTGCATAATTTTTAAACTACATTTATACGTAATCTGTAATATAATATTATACCTAGCTCATCTATTATTTATTTTACTTAAAACAGCACTGATGAAACTATATGATGAAAAGTCATCGTGAATAAAAATACATATGTTTGATTGCATTCATGTTTATTTTATTCTCGTCTGTAATATTAAACAATACATCGAGGGGTAAACCAATTACGAAATTGTTGTACACCAAACTTCTAAATCATAAAATACTTCCAAAACTTCTAAGAAACTTCCAAGACTTTCATGAAACTTCCAAGACATCCATTAAACTTCCAAGACTTCCATGAAACTTCCAAAAGACTTCCAAGGTCTGTTCACCAAACACAAAAGTGGTTAAACCTCTCGCAATACATTAAGTTATATATTCTCTCAATTTCAATATCTATAACGATAACTTAATTTAAAAAAATATAATTGAAGTCTATTCGATGTGCATTTCAGCATTTAAATATATTTGGAAATATTGTTTTATAATATTAATATTCTCTATTATATATTTTTCTTCCACTAATGGTGAACGACCGGATTAACTAGATATAAAGATAATTTCATATTATTATAATTATTTGTTTGTAGCACTATGAGGAGGCCTCATCCAAATATCTGGTCGTTTACATCACAGCTAATAGCTATGGAGCATACAAAATCAGTAGATTTTACAAGACTCCGTACTGGAGTAATGTTGCCTCACAAACGTTGCCGAAGGTATGTGCGTTTAGATCAGAGGATAAGGAGAGCCGAAGAGCGGCTGGCGGCCGATGAGGATGTACGCCGTTTTTTACTATATATCAGTTACGATATCGGCCGACTTGAAGCCGTACTAAATGGAAAGCCAGGTATCTTTTACATAGAAAAAACATTTTATTTCATGATTCACGGTCTTCATGTCTCGTCTTGCAGATCGTGTACCTACTCCTGTACAGCGAGCAGGTCTACCAGCTGCAGCAAGAGTTGCAACTACTCCACCACCAGCAGCAAGAGTTGTAACTCTACCACCACCAGCTGCAGGAGTTGCAACTCCTTCACCAGCCGCAGCAAAAGTAGCAACTCCTCCACCACCAGCTGCAGGAATAATAACTCCACCACCACCAGCTGCAAGAGAATTAGTAACTCCAATAGAACCCCCAATCTAATTAGCACCCCCACAAGCAAGATCTCCTACTCCACCTCCTGCACCACAGATCCATCTCCCTCCATGCATTATCTGTCACACAAACAGTCGGCAATTTATGTTTTTTAATTACCTGTACTTAATTTTGTGTAATGTGGGTTTACAGAAATTCCATGTACGAACAAAGGGAGATAACTCACCTTCTAGCTATTGTCCCCTGTGCCGTACACCAATTACTATTGAGCCAGTTCGGGTTTTCATACCGGTTTAAAGTTTTTTTGCTCGTATTTTATGGTATGGTCTCCATTGCTTTATTTCTGTTTCTGCCTTTTTTGTGTATATTGTTGCTTCGCTTTTTTATTAAGTTATTTTATTTTGGTATTAATTCTAAAGCAGTATATTATGCTTCTCTTAGAAAATTATTGCTTATTTATTAAATTTTTTATGTTATTTAGAAAGTGTTTCGTTTTATATTTTAGTTTTTTGACATTAATTTTATTATTAATATTAAATTTTAGTTGGTACTTATTTAACTTATTATAATTTTTTTCTAGTATTTTACATTTAGGTTTAGGGTGTGTGTGTGTTATTGTTATTTTTATTTTTTGCCACATTTGTTAAGAAATGTATAAGGATCGTGCTGAAAATCGTATACCCAGTTTTTGATGACCAGAAACGTTTTAAACTGCTTACAATCTGAGTTCAAATTTTTGTATGTGTATGATTATTCAATTTTTATCAAACATTTTTTTTACGTTTTGTTATACCGTGAAAAGTAGATTAGATTTTGACTACAATTGATCAACCGGAAATGGGACTTTACTTGAAGCCCTAAATTATATCTCCCACCAAAATACCTCTTAATACATTTTTTGTAAATTCTGTTCTTATCAAACATATTTTCTTTAAATATTTTAACTGACCTACATTAATAATTCTGCATAAAACTTCTGATTTTCGCGATTATTTCGCTCGTGAATTATTTTTCGCGAGTCGATAATTTAATTTTATCGTCATGTATAAAAGTCACGTTTTTTCTGTATCTGATTTTAAAGAAATTGAAATTAGAAAAATTAAATTTTTATTTGAGAACAATTTTAAAATGTCAGTAGTGTGAGTTGCTATGAAAATGTACTTCAAATAAATATAAATTAAAGTACTTTATCTACCCTTGCTGCTAAAGTGTTACTTTATCTACCCTTGGAGTTAAAGTGCTACTTTATCCACTATTTTGAGTTGATAAAATTGCACTTTAACATCTGCTATAGAAAAAAAAACTATGTTTTGTAAATTTAGATTAGCCCTGAAATATGTTTTTTATTTTGTATTTAATTACCAACTATAGATTAATTGTGAAATATGACATGTGACACTGACAGTAAGTTGGAAATAGCAATAATTTGGAATTGGGTAGTTCTATGAGAGAGAAAGGTGTAATTGTGACGTAGATGTTACGGGCACTAAGATATCGAATAACTTAAAAACATTGATAGATATCAACATATCAGAATTAAGGTCTGGATTGACTAAAGCTTTGTTCCATCAACAAAATTTAAGACTAGTTTTGTACTTTTCGATAGGCATGCGCCAAATTATGACCAATTTAAAATCATTTTCTGATTATGTATCATCGAACGTATTGCTTATAATACAAAATAAGAGATGGTTCTAATAGAAGACAAACAATTTTTCATTACTTCCATTGTTTATATGATCTTGAATTTATTATTGCATTATTACAGAAGTGGTATTAAATAAACCTGAAATTATAAAAAAAAATAGCTGCAATAATATTGTTTCTGAATAAGCAATATTACTTAAAGTTGCACGTATTTAATTTGTTGTTAAGTAATTAAACTATATATAGTACAGACATTTGGTGATCTACCAGAAACTACATTAAAACATAAATGTAAATATATCTGTAATATTGGTTTGAAACCTGGGTTAATACTATGTGTCCTATCCCATTTCAACCCACATTAGGCCTTGTGGCACTGAGCACGACTAGACAGGGCGACTGTGAAATTACATTATTAGGCCTTGTGGGACTGAGCACGACTGAACTGGGCGACTGGGACGGCAGCCATTTTTAGGCCTGGTGGCATTGAGGCGGCGTAACATATAGGTCTTGTGGGATACAGGAATTGTAGGATTAGGTGGCGTGGCACGCTTCGTTATAGTGCTGCAGTATCAACATCAAAATATAAATATTTGAAAGAAATGAGATTATAATTTTTTTAAAAAGCATTATTAGAAAATTAAATTTTTAAATTTTCATAAGTATATGAAAAGTAAACAATGAAAAATATTACAGTGTAACAATGTTATTCTAGAATGATTGAAATATTAAAGCAAATTATAATAAGAAAATAAAGACAATGATTTCAAATTTAGGTACATAAAAATGTGTAGAAGCGTTGATTTGTAATACTTGTTTTGTGAAGTAGCTTAAAATATTTGGTATTCTGTTTATAATTATTATAATAAAGTACATGTAATTTGAACATAATGGTCTTTATTAGCTTTAGCTAGAGACGGTCTCTATGTTTAATGAAGGTGTTAATTATAACCATATTCAGCAACCTTCTCTAAGCTTTCTTTAGCAAAAGATGGTCTTTCTCTAAACTACATTTGACAACGTTGCAATCGTTGCAATCGCCATTTAGATTTCTGTGCGCTGACGCTGTCAGAAGTTTTGAATAAAGTTTGGCGGTAATAATTTTCCAGCTAACAATTTGATACTTTGTAAAATTTAACAGACCGTTTCAGTGGCGGCGCTAGGGGTGGGCGCAAAATTCTTCTCGCCCAACCTAAATTAATGTGAAGATAAGCGGAATATAGAAAAATGAGAAAAGATAAAAAAGTTACGGCTTACAACATATGAGTCATCGGCCAAAGCCAATTATTTGTGTTTTAAATTATTACTATTATTATAAAAACTGCACTGTATTTTGTCCCATAGTATATTGATATATCTATAATTAATTTGTTATACTTTCTATAAATCCCCCATTATCCCTCATTTCTCGGAACTTCGTGATATCACAGCGTTAGCTCGAGCGCTGGGCTGGCCAGGCCAGCTGTAGTATTTGGAAGGCAGTGGTTATAATTTTATCTGCGAGTATTTATTTTTTGTTCAAAAATGAGTACAAAACGTCCCATAAGTGACTTTCTTAAACCAAAACAATCGAAAACACCTGAAAGCCTAATTACTCATAAAAGTAATAGTGACAGTACTACTGAAGCTATTATAAGCAGCAAAAAAAGAAGAAATAAACCATAAAAATAAAATAAAATGTTTAACTGATCTTGCTGTTCTTTTACATGAATTTAGGTTAGTCTTTCAAGAAATTCATAAATTATGTAATATCGCAATGACAGTACCGTGTTCCAGTGCGAGTTGTGAGAGAACTTTCAGTAGTCTAAAAAGGATTAAAGATTATTTAAGAACAACAATGTCCCAAGATAGACTTACTGATCTAGTAATATTATGTGTTGAAAAAAATATTGTAAAAAATATAAACTTAGAATTAGTTGTTGATTCCTTTGCAATTAAACATAATAATAGAAGAATAATACTTTTGTAAAAATATTTTATGTATCTACAATGTTAATTTGGTAGAAATATACTATTTTATTTCTTTCTTTAATTTTATTTAATATTTTATTTGTTGCTTGAAAAAGGAATATATATATATATATATATATATATATATATATATATATATATATATATGGAATATATATATATATATATATATATATATGTATATATATATATATATATATACATATACATATACATATATCGCCCAACCTTAATTTTTTTTCAAAGGCTTCCGCCCAACTGAAAAATAATGCTAGCGCCGCCACTGGACCGTTTACAGCATACATTTTATAAAGTAATGTTTTAGCTAGAAACACTTTTGAATTGTTCTGACAGCACTTATAAAACCAAAATGGGCGTAAGTTTATAAAACTATTTGGTTTTTAATAAATTTTATTAAACCTGCGACAACTTTTTCCGGATAATTAGAAGAATATTTATATTTACTTAATGAAAATTATACATAAAAAATACAAAATAGTTTCATAACATGCAAAATTGTTTTATAAAATAAAATAAAAATCACGCCTCATGAATTATCAGTATTTCTATTTGTATTGAAAATTTAAACAAAATATATTTTTAAAATTATATTGTATTTTGTTACAAATCTCTTTAATTTAATTAATACCCCTAAGAACCATCTCTTGCACAACAATTTATTCGTAAAACCATTTAAAAATAAATATTTAAAAACATTCACATTTTGTTTCGAAATGGCGTCTGTTTATAAAAATTAAAATGTGGCGTCTTACTTATAAAACTATTTCCTCACATTATTGAAACATGGCGGGTAAAGATAGTGTTGCTGAAAAAGTGTCTAATAAAAATGTATGCATCAGGTGCCATAAAACTGCTGTGAGTGGATATAAGTGCTGAAAATGCAATGTGACATCGCATACTAGTTGTGTAAATGCATTAAAATTACACATTAATAGTGACGGTTCTATATTATGTTGTAAAATGAAATCCACTTAAGTGATGATGACGTTAAGTCGTCCTTGAAAGAGCGCGACGACAATAATGAACTGTTTTACTTAAAGAAGATTATTGCACAAAAGGATTTATTAATTGAATCCCAAAATAGAACAATAGACATTTTAAAACTTTGACGTACTAAACAATTTAATAAATAAAATAAATTTTACATGTGTACAACCAGAGCCACCTATTGGACACAAAACAATAAAAAATAGTACCCAACAAAAACAAGCAAGTGCTGACCCCCCATCAACAGACAAACAGTTAGCACCAAACAAAGTTACCGATAGTGTCGATCATGGACAAAATGGTAGAAATATAAACAAAACAGTAAATACTGAAGATCTTCCAGTAAAACCTCTAACTATGAATGGAAAGGTAGAAGATTCTACAATGAGGACAACGACTACAAATCGCCAAAACCAAAAACTAAAGCGTATTATAGAGTCCCGTAAGTTTACAGAAAATATGATTATAAAACCTTCCCAGAGATTTGCTTTCATCCATGTGAGCAAATTACACGAGGATACGAAAGCTGAAGACATGGAACGTTTCCTGTCCCCCACATTTCCAGAAGTAAAGTGCAAAAAAATAATTTAGAGGCATCCCACTTTATATTCTTCGTTTAAAGTAACTGTTGTAGAAGAAAATAAGGTGAAGGCTATGGATCCAACGTTGTGGTCAGAAGGAACTGTTACTATAAATAAGTTTTTTCGATCAAACAAAAGATCTGAAAAAACCACAAAATAATTCTCTTGTTTTAGAATTAGACCCGTTCAACATTTTTCATGTAAATGTCCAGTCTCTTACAAACAAGATAGACGAACTAAACCTTTTCTTGAGTGATTATTTATTTGGCGTGGTATGTATATCCGAACATTGGCTTGACAATTAACAAATTAAAACAGTACATTTGTATAAATATTTGTTAGTAAATTCTTTTTGTAGAGGTCTGGTAGTCATGGAGGTGTCGCAATATTTTTAAAAGATAATATAAATTACAACCACTTGATCTAAGCAAATTCTGTGTCACTTTTGAAGCTGAATTTTGTGGTGTTGGATTGACAGACAGAAACTTAATTATTATAACGATTTATAGACCTAGCAGCGCTACTTTTCAAGTTTTTCTCTATCAGTTAGAATTGATGTTGTCGTACGTTACACCCAAGAATAAGAAAATAATACTTGCAGGTGTTTTTAACACAGATTTTATAGAAATATCTGCGTGCACAACAAGTTTAATTAATATCATTCATACTTTTGATATAAGATTTACAATAATAGAACCAACACGTGTTACACACAATTCATCTTTGTGTATTGATAATTTTCTCACAAACTATGATGAAAATGAAATTAAGACTGAAGTTATAGATCTCCTATTATCAGATCCTAGAGGTATAATACTTAAAGTAAAAAATGAACATCACTATAAACTAATGCCCGAATATATTTCCAGAAGGCAGTATAGCACACATAACACAGAAAACTTTAAAACTGCATTATTGAATGTAAATTGTAATTTTATTTACAAAACAAATTTAGATGCTAATTTGGCTATGAAATATTTTATTGAGCTATTTTTAAAACAAATTCATACTATTTTCAAGGTATTTAAAATTTGTAATAAGCCTAATAAAATGTTACTAAACTGGTCCTCTAAATTGCTTTGTGACACGAGAACCACTTTAATGACACTGAAGACAAGTACTAACAATAAAGAAGATATTGAGAATTATAAAAGTTTTAGAAAGAGATATAGAAATGAAATCAAAAATAGTAAGTGAAAAGCATACAGTGACTTTATAGGTCGATCAAAAAATAAATTAAGAGACAGCTGGAAAATTGTAAATTCGAAGAGAGGGAATAATTCTAAAATAAAACCTAGCAGTAACATCTCGAACGAGAAATTCAATAATTTTTTTTTACCTCTATTGCAGAAATTACTTTAAATGATATACCTAATAATGACATTCCAGCTGATAATATTATCAATAGTTCACCGAATGTCACTTCACGTTTTGTATTTTCTGAAATTACGCAGCAAGAAGTATTTGAAGCTACTCTTTTTTTAAATAATTCAAACTGTCGTGATGTATATGATCTGCATATTAAAATCATTAAATAATATATAGAGTATATATTAATTCCTTTCACATTTTTTTATAACAAATGTAACACAGAAAGTACCTTCCCAGATTGTCTTTGTAACGTCTCTCATTCCCCGCCGGTCGGGTGCTCAGAGTTACCAGGGTTCAGGAGCGAGGATGGGAGTCAAGCGGGACTGGTACTAGAGGAATAAGAAAACACTTCTGTTTCTTCCAAAAAATATAAATACATATATATTCTAGATTAATAAAATAAATACAATTTATTGTAATATGTATAAAAAATGAGGATGGCCGTTTAATGTTTGGCGGCTGCCAAAGCTAGTTCTCCGGGCTGGGGCAACCTGTAACAAAGCAGACACGGTGATACGGCGAGGCTGCGGTTATGATGGTACGCGTTCGCGATAGAGCTAATGGCGCACCTTGCCGTGCTGTACTCGGGTGTTGACGAACACGATACGGTTCCCACGCGGTGACTCGGGGCTGACGCGGTATCGCCGGTGGAGTAGATAGTGAGGGAACGTTCCGCTCAATACGCCTTAGGAACGGCTCAGTATGCCGTATAGCGGGAAAGGCTCAGTACGGTTCAGGTAAGAACGCCTCAATACGGCTTAGAAACGGCCTCAGTGCGCCGTATAGCGGGAACGGCTTAGTACGGTTCAAGTAAGAACGCCGCAATACGGCTTAGGAACGACTCAGTACGGTTCAAGTACGAACGCCTCAATACGGCTTAGGAACGGCTCAGTACGGTACAGGTAAGAACGCCTCAATACGGCTTAGGAACGGCTCAGTACGCCGTATAGCGGGAACGGCTCAGTACGGTTCAGGTACGAACGCCCCAATACGGCTTAGGAACGGCTCAGTACGCCGTATAGCGGGAACGGCTCAGTACGGTTCAGGTAAGACCGCCTCAATACGGCATAGAAACGGCTCAGTACTCTGTATAGCGGGAAAGGCTCAGTACGGTACAGGTAAGACCGCCTCAACACGGCTTAGGAACGGCTCAGTACGCCGTATGTTAGGTAGTTAGGCTGGAGGCGGATGGGAAGGAAAGGTGCTCGCCGGTCTGTGCTTATATAGCCGCAGCTACGGAGTGAGGGACATCGCTAGTAGTGGGATCGGGGCCCGACGCGACCCGATGTGTTCCGAAACTATCCGGACAGCCAGTTAGCAACGTCGGCTTCGCGCTATGTAGATACTGGCGTTACAAGATGCCGGCAACCGACGGTTCGTTTTCCGATAGTAATTTCATCCAAAATTTCGGATTTCGTAGTACTTTTAACATGTATGAGTGCATCCAACTATCACCTTTTACATAACATGTATAAAATAACTTTACTTATTTTCTCAAATTTATCAATATATTGAATAATGTGTACGAAAATATTATACATGTATAAGTAAAAGTCATCCCTCTACCTTCTAAATTTTGACCCCTATAAATATTGACATTCCGAAAACAAATTAAACACCACATACGATGTGTTTACTCTTGAGATGCCGGCAACCGACGGTTCGTTTTCTGATAGTCATTTCACCCAAAATTTCGGGTTTGGTAGTAGTTTTAACATTTAACAGTTTTAACTTGTTTTCTCAAAATTATCAATTTATTGAATAATGTGCCCGAAAACAATATAGATGTATAAGTAAATGTCAACCCTCTGCCTTCTAAATTATGTCCGCTATAAATATTGACATGCCGAAAATAAATTAAACACCACATACGATGTGTTTACTCTTGACATGCCGGCAACCGACGGTTCATTTACCGATAGTCATTTCACCCAAAATTTCGGGTTTAGTAGTAGTTTTAACATGTATAAATAAATCCAACTATCACCTTTTATATAACATGTATAAAATAACTTAACTTACTTTCTCAACATTTTTAATACATTGAATAATGTGCACGAAAATATTATACATGTATAAGTAAAAGTCGACCCTCTGCCTTCTAAATTATGTCCCCTATAAATATTAACATGCCAAAAATAAATTAAACACCATATACGACGTGTCTACTCGTGAGATGCCGGCAACCGGCGGTTCGTTTGCCGATAGTCATTTAACCAAAATTTCGGGTTTAGTTGTAGTTTTAACATGTCTAAGTGCATCCAACTATCACCTTTTATAACATGTATAAAATAACTTTACTTATTTTCTCAAAATTATCAATTTATTGAATAATGTGCACGAAAACATTATAGATGCATAAGTCAAATTGAACCCTCTGCCTTCTAAATAATGTCCCCTATAAATATTGATATTCCGAAAATAAATTAAATACCATATGCGATGTGTTTACTTTTGAGATGCCGGCAACCGGCGATTCGTTTGTCGATAGTCATTTCACCTAAATTTTCAAGTTTGGTAGTAGTTTTAACATATATATGTCCATCCAACTAACCTTTTATATAACATGTATAAAATGACTTTACTTATTTTCTCAAATTTATCAATATATTGAATAATTACTACACTTGTATAAGTAAAAGTTAACCCTCTGCCTTCTATATTTTGTCCCCTATAAATATTGACATGCCGAAAATAAATTAAACACCACATACGATGTATTTACTCTTGAGATGCAGCAACCGACGGTTTGTTTTCCAATAGTCATTTCATCCAAAATTTCGGGTTTAGTAGTAGTTTTAAAATGTATAAGTGCATCCATCTATCATTTTTTACATAACATGTATAAAATAACTTTACTTATTTTCTTAAATTCATGAATATATTGAATAATGTGCACGGAAACATTATACATATATAAGTAAATGGCAACCCTCTGCCTTCTAAATTATGTTCTATATAAATATTGACATGCCAAAAATAAATTAAACACCTCATACTATGTGTTTACACTTCACATGCCGGCAACCGACGGTTCATTTACCGATGGTCATTTTACCCAAAATTTCAGGTTTAGTAGTAGTTTTAACATGTATAAATGCATCCAACTATGCCCTTTTATATAACATGTATAAAATAACTTTACTTACTTTCTTAAATTTATTAATATAGTGAATAATGTATACGATAATATTATACATGTATAAGTAAAAGTCAACCCTCTGCCTTCTAAATTATGTCCCCTATAAATATTGACAAGCCACAAATAAATTCAACACCATATACAATGTGTTTACTCTTGAGATGCCTGCAACCGACGGTTCGTTTTTCGATAGTCATTTCACCCAAAATTTCGGGTATAGTAGTAGTTTTAACATGTAGAAGTTCATTCAACTATCATCTTTTATATAACATGTATAAAATAACTTTACTTATTTTGTCAAATTTATCAATATATTATATAATGTGCACAAAAACATTATTTATGTATATGTAAAAGTCAACCCTCTGCCTTGTAAATTATGTCCCCTAAAAATATTGACATGCCAAAAATAAATTCAACACCATATACAATGTGATTACTCTTGAGATGCCGGCAACCGACGGTTCGTTTGCCGATAGTCATTTCACTCGATTACATAAAAATATTTACACACGCACATTCATAGTTTTGCGATTTCTTTTTCGTTTATTAGTTCGCTTTGTGTTTTTTTTTTATTATAATGTTGTAATGTGCTTCATTTGCTTCATACGCACCAGCCACTATGTAACGAAATAAAAAATAATAATAATAAGCTTCATCATAATTATTCGTTAATAAATTATAATTATTATTATTTTATTTCGGTACATACTGGCTGGTGGGTATGAAGCAAATGAAGCACATTACAACATTATAATAAAAAAAAACACAAAGCGAACTAATAAACGAAAATAAAATCGCAAAACTATGAATGTGCGTGTGTAAATGTTTTTATGTAATCGAGTTGCAGGTTATAAAAAAATTATTTCAACTTAATATGAAATATTACTTTTCTACAATTTTACGAATCGTGTAATTTTGATTGTTATAAAAAATCATTTATGGATTTCATAATTATAGATATTGGAAACTAAAAATTTACACAGCATTGTACCTGTAAAGTACGTCGAAGAAAATAAACATAGAATTCGATTATATCATTATTTGGACTATTGCAATTACATATCTGAAATCGTAATACAGAAGTTCTTTCATCTGAGGCGAAACTTTTGTTTATAAAAAAGTGTTCAATGTTTACATATTTTTTATTAATTAGTAATATTTCTTCCTGACTACAGAAAAATGGGTCAAATTCTAAGATGAAATCTACAAGTTAAATTTTCCTTCATTCAATATTACAAGTAAAGGATTCAATTTCAATCGACGCATATGAACTAGTTAAATCCAAATCAAATATATATATTTTAAAACGAAGGCATCATTTGAATAAAAATTATATTCTTTTATTATATTAGTCTTCATTGCTTACAGGGTAGCAGTTTCACAAAAAAAATATTTTTGGAATACTTGCCAAGAATAACCTTTGAAAAGCGAAGTTGAATATTTTGGAACTTAAAATCGAAACCACTCTATTCGTTGACGATTCTACTACCATCAGAAAAACTATATTATTATTGACTAAGTTGAATAAGCATGGTAAATACATTTATATTTAAAGAAAAAAACATATTTATTAATTACAATTTTTTATTTTACAGTATGCATATCTGTTTGATCAGTGGAGGAAAATTTCATCGCATTTTCAGAAATTAAACACATAAATTACTACATGAAATAAAAGAAACATTCTTCAAATTTTGCGTCACAAATTCTACGAGAAAACTTTGCAATGTCCAAATAAAGTAAGTCAAAATTCATATTAACATTCTCTGCGGCCTTGATGTACAGTATGTCCTCGGATCGAGTTGGACAGAAAGAAAACATTATTATTTTTTATTTTACGGGAAAAATGTATTATTGATAAAAGTTTTTTCATGTTCCAAAACTGCCAAATCAGTTTTAACCTTTTCAAATTTTCTTTTAGTTTTAGAGAAATGTCGAAAATAGTTCGAGTTAGAATTTTTCTAATTGTAAGTTCCAAAAACAAGTTTGCGTTGTCATAGAAATTATTGTTAACATGACTTTAACTTTAGTTTCATAAATTTAACAACAAAAATAATATAAACAATAACTATTCTACTCAATCGATTCACGGTTTGTTGAGCGCACAATTCTAGTCTTCGATGCAATTCTTTAACTTCTTTGAATTTCTTGCAGAGTTAAAAACGTCACAGCGTCTCTAATTCTCTCCTTTAAATTCTCTACATTCGGTCGAAGATAATTTGCATAAACTATTTGTTTCCAGCGACCCCAAAGATAAAAATCAGCTATAGTCAAATCAGGGTTCCTGGGTGGCCATAACACGAGACCGATTGCCATAGCATTGAATTAGGTAAAATCGTTGTTTTTGATAACATTTTCAACGATTACAACAGATTTTCCTAATTGAAAGTCAATGATATTAAATAAATAATGAGAGTTACTATGACAACGCGGACTTGTTTTTTGCGACTTAAAATTTTTTTCAAATAAGTCGACCTATTTTCGTTTTTTCTCTGAAAAAAATATTTGAAAAGGTTAAATCTGAATTGGCCATTTTGCCCACTGCTTCTTCGACAAAACGCTCTTTCTTTATGGCAATTCCAATATATTTAAATAATATAAGTGTTAATAACGGTTCGTTTCATTCTTTCACAATATTCTTTTTGTTTAGTTATCGTCTTTTGCTAACGTTTTTTTGGAGGTTTTCCGTTAGCATTTACAGGGAATTCTGAAGACTCATTCGTTCCGCCGAAAAGATTTTTACTACATAGTTTATTGTCATTATTATTTATTGTAATATTTTAATAATATATAACTTTCCTATTTTGTGTATCTAAGTTATAATTATACATCTGTTACAAAAAAACTGAATTTAAATGCTTCAAATTCCTTTCTTTTAATATAATTTTCTTAAGATTTCACTACATGTTCATTAAAAATGTATATACTGTAACTCAGTGATTAATTTTTAACCACTTGCTAATTTTTTCTCCTATGAAAATAGGTAGCACTGGAGAAAATATCAAAAAATCACTTGTAATGTTTGTTTTTATTTGTTAATAATATTAGCAACTGTTCAAAAAATAGCCACTGAGGTACAGAATAGGCCCCATTGTCAGTTTCTTACTGGCCGCGCCATTAGTCTCTAGGAATGTCAGATTTAAAAAAATGCGCAAATACAATATAATGCAATTTGGTTCCTATCGTTATTGAGGACTAAATTAACTGCAAAAAGTACGTATATTATAAAATTAATAGAATTTGTACGATTTTATAAAGTATTCTTGTAATTTAACAGGTATATTATTAACTTCATTTTTTGACATTTGACATTGTGGAAAATTTTAATGCATTTTTGTTTGTGTTACATATATTAATTTTATTATAGACTGTTATGTGATTAATATAGAACAGAAACTATTAAAGAATATTCGAATAAAATATTAGAAAAAATATTTCGTATTTATCCGTATTATCGAAAAACAAAAAATTCATCTTGGGTCAGTACTGCATATTTTAATTTTCCAGCCAGAGAAAAATGGTGGCACATAGGCGAAACTCAAGTAAATAAAAATAATGAAATAACATCTTCATGAGGTAAATTTTAACTTTATTATCTAACAAATATAAAAGTAAATTCTAATTTTAAAATGACATTATTTACACTTGCAATTCATCCGTTTCATTATAAAAATTTATTTTGTAAGCACAGCAGTTCTGAAACATTTTTACAATAATATAATAATATCTAACTGATCAAACTATACTACAAAGAAATGTTTAGTAGCGGTGTGTCGTTTTGAATAGAATTAATTGGTATTTGTAAATTTGTTTTTATAAATGTTGTGTGAAATAGATTTTGAAGCAAACCTGTTCTCAAACAGTGGAGTTTCAAATAACTATAAAATTACACATTTATTCAAGGAGATTTTATTACTACTATATTTATATTTCATTTTAAATCAAATACGAAATAAAAGCGACCCAGCGACTGTTGTGTCAATACTCGTTAACAAATCGTTTAATAACGAAAGTCACATTTACTTTACTTACATTGGTTTCTTAAACATTATTTGGTTTGCTTTACAACACGATTTCAGTAATGATATACATTACACACAACTAACATATTAATCTGTTAATTATAGACTGGGAGTAGATAAAAATTATTTTTGTTATGTCCATATGTCATATAACTTCTGTAAATAGTAATTAATTCATAAAGCCTATGGAGCTTGAGTAGAATTTATTTATAGTATTTTCTTAGTATTAATTATAAAAGCGAATAAGAAAATTTAAAGACTCATACGTTTTCTAATAGGAATAATAAAAATAATATTCTTCTACCGATTCTATTCTAATCATCCTGAATACATTTATTTTTGCTCCTTCCATAAGTTCACTATGCGCTAATGCGATCTTTCAATCGTAGTTCACTATCACAAGGCCACAAACAAAAAATCAGAACGAGGCGACACGGGCAATCATTCCCGATCACTCTGCCAAAGCAACATTAGAAGAAAAGAATGAAGAATGAAAAATTTAGAACTCAAGAACAAAATTTATTATATCTAACCGAACCTAACTTACAAAATATTTATCTACAAACAAAATACGAAAAAAAAATATCCTATTTCTTAATTAAATTATATAAAGCGCACCACTGCTTTGTATTCTGTAAGAAATTTTGTATGAGTTATTAAAATATATATTAATTTATACATGTTTCTTCCTTACTATTTTATTTCACGAATATCAGACTGAATAAAAATATTTTCTGACTTCTTATAGTAAGACAAGAATGCCATATTCGTTTGCATGTGGAGGGGATAGTTTTTCGACAACCAATAGAAACCTACACGATAAAAATGTTCTTTGTGTGTTTATTTACCTAAAGAACATAATAATAACTTCACACGCAGGTACTTCGGGATTTATCAAATACATTAATGAAATAATTCACTATAAATAAAATTTAAGTACATAAGCTTCATTATTATATTTCATTACAATTGAAGAAATTCGACAAGGTTCGTTTTTCCAAACTCTTTAACGCCCATATATTTTAAACTCATATTGGTAATAGATTTTCTTAAATTCGAAATCTCCTCGTCCGAAAGATCGTCAAAGCGAGATGGTAAATACGTTACAAAACTGTCACATACGGCGAGGATTTTTTTTCCGAAGCTAGTATTTACACTCCGTAAATCATTTAGTTTATACGGTTTGTTTATTTCTAATTCAGATATTCTCCTGACTGCTTTATCATTTTTCAACATCCCTCTTTCGTTTAATAAGGAGAAATCCATTTCTATAAAATAACATAATAATTAATTACGTACATATAAAATAATTCATAGATATACTTACTTAGCGCGATGTTTGTAAGCGAAGGTCTACTGGTACAATGTTCAGGTCTCCATATACCGAAACTCTTTTATACAGCAAATTCAAACAAATAATAACAACAATAGAAAGGTTCTCATTACAATTAAACATATTGTATAAATAGATTATTACGTAGATATAACTTTTTAAACAATGATGCATACTACTGCATAAATTATCCCTGGCAGGTAGTGGCCGAAGCTAAATACACACAGTGATAGCTGCTAAAAAAAAAAACAATTTACGAGACGTTAATGGTCCAAAACAATGGATTCTTATAAAGCATTACCGGCCATAAATTATCCTGCAGAAGGTCAAATGTTAAAATAAATATGTTTCGGCGATTCAAATTTATTATTTTGACCTAATTCTCGACTAGTTTTCAAAGCTCACTCCAAAGTAGCTGATTTGAATAAATTATAGACAGCTCCGACTCTCACCCTTATATCTTTTAAGCACGAATAAACTATTATATAATAAAAAAAAAATTGTTATTATTAAACAAATTTTCATTAATTTACATAAAAAAATGTTTATATTGTCACTGTGTTTTTTATGATACTTGTTACAATTTATTTTAAATTTATTGCTTATATCCTTGGTGCTAATTTTGGCTAACACGGTCCTCATCTTTTCTTAAAATTAAATTTAATTGCTACTTTGAATCACACAAAAAAATTACTGATAGTTTACAACTTGCGAGGGTTTTAGATAAAATTTTGTTCGCAGTACATGAGATGCCTTCATATTATTAACACATTCAAGTGAATACACCTGCAGGCGTAACTAATTTCCACATCCAACTAATCACATAAATAACTATTCTGTATTTTTCCATAAGTAGTACAATATATTTTTAGTTTATTTAAGTTCATCTATAGGAATTTATGTTTTTTTATTTAGTTTATTGTATTTGTACATACAGGGTGTTTGGCGAAAGGCCGGCACCTAAAATATTTCGTTTATTTTGAGAGATACAAGAAAATATTAAGGAACAAAGCTAAACTAGACAAAGGGATTCATAAAATGATCCTAGTACAAATTTTGTGTCACTTCCGGTTTTAGCGGAAATTGCTCCAACTTTAATTCTAGCATAGGGAATCGGTATTTTTATATTTTTTTACGGAATGTACATAAAATTAGCTTTGCAATGATACCAAAATATCATAATTTTACTTCAACCATTTCAAAATGGCGACAATTTATTTTCATATTTATGTACTTACAACTATAGGTAATTAACGAAAAAAAAACATGTTTAAAATACCTTATAACAATCAACACAATACAAAAACTCTTACTAAAAATAACATACAAAATTAAAATTAAAAATACTCAAAATGGCCGCCGTCATTTTCTACAGAATTTGTCACATATAACAAATTTTGCCACTACATCGCCAGGAAAGGTAGATCTAATATTTTTTGACATTATTTGTTTGGTTTCAGGTAACAAAATCTCAAATAGCTGGCTATGTTCAATTTTTTTATGAATTTTTATTAGTAAATATTTTAAAAATAAAGTGTCGCCATTTTGAAATGGTTGCAGTAAAACAATGATATTTTGGTATCATTATAAAGCTAATTTTATGTACATTTCGAAAAAAAATATAAAAATACCGATTCCCTATGCTAGAATTAAAGTTGGACACATTTCCGCTAAAACCGGAAGTGACACAAAATTGTTACTACGGCCATTTTATGAGTCCCTTTGTCTAGTTTAACTTTGCTTGTTAACATTTTCTTGTATCTTTCAAAATGAACGAAATATTCTGGGTGCCGGCCTTCCGCCAAACACCCTGTATACTAATAAAACAAACAATCACCAAATTTCTGCTTTTAATTTTCAATTTCCTTTAAATCACAGCATTTAGGACAGAATGAAATATAAGCTTTAAATTTAGTTTTTTAATATACGCTCCTCAAAATCGTTATTTTGCGGACTATTTTTAGTTCGCAAAATGTAATTTTAAATCAGTATTTTTTATAATGGTCACTTAGAAAACAATAATATCCTTTTCTTTTTCTTGAGTTTAAATTCGTGCCCTAAATCATAACTCTGGCATTTTTAATAATATGACTTCACTATGAACTATTTAACATAATTCGACGAAAATAATCCAATCTACCTAAAAAATATTTCACTATACATTTCTTGTTCATACTTCATTTTCGCTCTTTTAACCCTCCGGCGGGTGCACATCGGCATAATATGCCGCATTTTTTAGTTTTTACATATCTCACATTTATTTTTATTGTCGTAAATATTTCCTTTCTGGTATTTTTAAATTACTATTATAATAACTCAAAATACCCAAAACCAATGCGTTGTAAACATAGAGTCGGTAATATTCAAGCCCTTAAAGGAACAATTGCCAAATAGTGGCACTCCGCATCGCAGCCGTCATAATGTAGTCGCTATCCCAAACGACCCGCAAGCGACTGGCTATGAGCAGTTGCTATTCGTGGACACTATTTTTTCCAGTCACAATTTTTTAAATTATGCCCGCCATCTCTTACATATGCTCGAAAAATTCAATAGATGGCGGTAGTGAGGGATAGCGACTGGTTATTATAATAATAATAATAATAATAATTTCATTGCCCAACAGTTTAAATAACCAATTACAGGACAAACACAAAAAATATAAATATAAAATATAAATAATACATATAAATACAAGATGAACAGCACAGAAAATATATAAATTACAAAAAAATATCTTGAGAGTACAGTTCAGCGTTTCGGCACATGATGTGTATTGGAGAGCGCTGGAGGATATCGGTCCGTGCTATGAGAAGATAGAAGGTCCTTGTGTACCTACAGCCAGATCTGGGAATGTAGGAAGGAATGCAAGAAAGTAAATACGGAGCATCAATTTTATTATTAATTAACATCCACAGGAACCTGGAACTAGAAGTGATTCTTCTTTCAGAGGGAGATGGCATACTATGACGTTCTAGTAGAGAGTTTTGATCAGCTCCTCTTTCTGGGTAAACGCCATCGAGTTTAAATGAAATATATTTCAAAAATTTTCTATGAATACGCTCTAAAGCGACTGATTGATAATTATAGAATGGATACCATATTAAACTAGCATAATCATATTTACTCATTACAAATGCAAAATATAGCGATTTAAGAACTAACTGATTGTTAAACATTTTAGATATTCTCATTAGGAATCCAAGCATCTTGCTAGTAGAATTGCAGACATTAAAATTACGCCAAGGTCTTTAATCGATGTTTTATGTTCTATTGCAATCCCTAGTATGGAATAACGGAAAAGAATGATGTTCACCTTTCTACTATAACTAATTGAGCAGCACTTATCAACATTTAGAGTGAGTTTATTATCATCGCACCATTTTACTAGGGTATCAATATTTGATTGCAAATATAAGGAATCATTGTCATTAGAAATATTATAATAAAGCTTAATATCATCTGCATAAACAAGTACATGACAGGAAAGTGATTCAATTAATTCATTGATAAAAAGGTTAAATAATAAACGTCCTAGATTTAAAAGATTTATAACCATTATAATAGACGAAGAACATTCTATTCTGTAAGTACGATCTAATAAGATTTATAACTGATGGTTCTGCTCCGAAGAAATCTAGCTTATTCAATAGAATCTCATGATTAATTGAATCAAATGCGCGAGACATATCCGTGTAAATAGTGTCTACTTGACCACGTTTATCAATTACTTCTGACACATATTGCGAAAATTAAGCAAGGTTTGTTGTAGTAGATCTTCCTTTCATAAAGCCATGTTGATGATTAGAAATTAAGCAATGTGTGTTTGTGTAGATCAGTTTAAAAAGAACCATTTGAAAAATTTTACTGAAGTTATTTGAAATTGATATTGGCCTATAGTTTTTTACGTGTGATTTATCACCTTTTTTATACACTGGAATAATTCGTGCACTTTTCCATTTTTCAGGAAAAGTGACAGTTTTCATGGCAAGATTTATTATAAACATAAGTGGATGAACAATAGCAAATTTGAGATCTTTTACAATAAAACTAGGAATTTGATCCTCACCTGAAGTAAATTTATTTGGCAAAGAAGATATAATAGAGAGAATTTCATCTTCAGAGACTGGCTGAAGATTAAAAAGAGAATAATTTGTATAATTATTTGATGATAAAGTAGGCGTAGCAGACTGATAAAATGTGGAGAAGTAGGAAGCAAAAGCAGTAACAATTCCTTGAGAAGATTCATGTTCATTATCATCATCATATAATTTACCGGGTATACGAGTATTTCCTTTATTCATTTGTACATACTTCCATAACTCAGATGGATTAGACTGAATATTGTTTTCTACTGAATGAATATAATTGTCATATGCAGTTTTAATTTGATGTTTTACTACCTGTCGTAATCTTTTAAATTCTAGCTGATAATTGAGGTTCTTGGTTTTTATCCATCTTTTCCTAAAGTAATTTTTAGTGCTAATATTATATCTAATTTCCGAAGTAAACCATGGCGGAAAACTGGAATTCATATCTTTTTGTTTAGGAACATGTTTATCTAATGAATCATATAATAAGTCATAAATTGTATCCAAGGCATTATCAACATTATTTTGGTTATAAATAGAAGACCAGTCAGTTGCTGAAATTTCATTATATAATTCAATGTAATTCACTTTACGGAAATTATAAAAAAGATTATTAGAAGGTGTGAATTTAGTTTCAGCACACGACTTTAATTCAAAATGTACACTAAGTGAAGGATGATAAACATCTTCAGGAACAAGAGGACATTCGGCTTTACTCACTTCAATTAAACTGTTTAAATTCGAAAATAACAGATCTAAAGTATTGCTATTGATGTTAGTAACATTGTTATATTGTGTGAGGTTTAAGACATTGCACATCTGTTGGAGCGAAATAGATTTCGTACAATTGGTAGAAGAATTACAGTAGTTGGGTGCATGAAGTCACTAATTAAGAAAATAGATTCATTCAAGAAGAAGAGCTCAAGTGCATCAATTTAATTTGCAAAATCAAGTACAGTTATATCTGGAGGAACGTATAATACACAGACTACGCATATTCTATTACCTATTTTACACTTACTAGCAACAATGTCAATTAAAGGATTGAGTAATCTTAAAGATGAAACATCACAACGACTAAATGAGAAATGGTTGGCTAAAGCTAAAAGGACACCACCTCCTGTAGATCGATTTACTAAATTGAAATCTCTGTCACATCTCAAAATATTATAATTAGATGGAAACAATTCAGCATTATAAACTGAGCTGGACAGCCAAGTTTCAGACAAAGCAATAATATCGAACGAGACAGCACAACAATTAATATAAAACTTCATGCATTTAGAATTGAGACCCCTTGTATTTTGATAATAACAACTTATACTAGAAGAAGGAACACTGTTGGGCAAGATTAGTTTCCCGAGCGAACGATTTTGGGAATTCCATTAATATATTTTATTGATAAATTAGTTTCGCCGTTAGATACACGTTGCTCCATTTCAAGTTTTAATTTTTTGTATTGATTAACTTGCATAGTTGTTCGGTCACGTGAAATAGAAAGATTTTTCCACATATCAAGTGACTTTAACTTTTGCATATTTTTTATTATTGTATTAACGTCATTAGTGGAAGAAAGTTGAATTTTAATTGGCCGACACCGACTAGATGTTGAATCATATCGGCCAATACGCAAAACTTTGACCGGTTGTGTTAATATACTAGTATTCGAGAGAAGGTCCTTAGATAGGAAATTATCACGTTCAATTTGTTGTTGCTTAGGGAGAGTACTGTCCTCCTTAGAATTAAATATTAAGATATTGTAAGAACGCTTTTCACGTTCTACAATTTCATTAATAATAGTATCCGACAATGATGATGTTGTTTGAGGATCGAGTATGTTACTCGAATTAATGTTTTTTAGCTCAGCAATATCCTTTTGTAATTGTAAAATAATAATTTTTAGACTTTCGATATCATTACCTAAATTAATACAAGAAGTGCAATTCCACTTCAAACCTGATTTTACATTTCGAATACGTCGTGGTTCTACTGCAGAAAGTTCAACACAATCCATATTATACAAATTTTTGCAAATTGAACAAGTGACTAATTTGTGATTTTCTGCACTTTTTTTGCAACAATTACAAACTAACATGATGAAAATAGAAATAAGAAAGCAAGCCAAAGAAAAAGCGAAAAAAAGAACCTGCACCCTGTATATATGTTTTATAAAAACACCCAGTATAAATATCACAGCTGCAAGGTTAATGAACTATCATCAACGAAACAAGACAAAACTAAACAAAAACCACGTTCTTAAAGTGCATAAAAAAATATAACAAATTGAAGATAACTCACCAGAGATACACTAGTTCACAAAATCACAAATATGATGAGAATGTAGAAGAAAATATCAACCCATAGATATAAATTTGACCAAAAAAATCAACAATAGAACCACTAAAAAATGCAAAAATTCACAGAGAAAAGAACTAAGTGTCAACACACACCAGCAAAAAAATATATCAATATATAGTTATCAGAATGGGAGCCTTAGCTCAAAGCTAAAAGTAGATGGCATGACCGGGCAAGTTGCTTAAGTATGACTCACACGATGAAAATTATATTAAGAAAAAAAGAAGTACAAATAATTTTAGGCTGTGTAAATAAGGTTTTACGGCGAAACATTTCAAAATATTGAAACATAAAACTTTATTTTTTTTCTGTCTAGCGCGTAACACTACTTAGTAAATATAACGATGTATGAATACGACAAAAGAAGAGAAATAAACTTAAAAAGAGAAGGAGAGCAAATCCTAGAGAACAAAAACAGTATTAATTCAAATGTTTTGCGGAGTAGTATATCCTAATCAATTATTATTTTTGATTTAATATATTTCATGTATACGTAAATTCTTGAAATAAGAAAAAAAATCTTAATTAAATATAATTTCGTCCACATATAAACATATCTTTAAGTTCCAGTGAAAATTTTAAAACGATCTTTATTTTTACTGTCACAATTTTTAACATAATGTCTACGTATTTTAAATTTGATTGATTCTACTGTCGGTTCTCGTTGAAACATTGTTATAACAAGGTAAAAAAGAAAAAAATATACTTGGTTAGTTTCAAAAATTGAATTTATTTCTATACGTATTTCGGCTTACTAGGCCATCATCAGGAAATAACAGAATGAAGTACATTACAATAAGAATGAATTTATATATAAGACACAGGTATAATTACAAGAAACGGGGATTAAAGTGGAGAATCCAATGGAGAATTGTTCATGCATAAGGCTTTTGCCATCTTTCACTGCTTTTTGGATTTCCATTGATTCCAAGAAGTCCATTTTTAAACCCTTAGAACATTGATGTTTAGCAAGCAAATTGTTTAGACTAACAGAATGATTTTCTAACAAACAGTGTTTTGCAACATTGGAATTACATTTATTATTTGAAATGGCGTTAACATGTTCTTTAAATCTTAGATTAAAACTACGACCCGTTTGACCTATATACACGGCATCACAATCCGAACATTTGATTTCATAAATGCCGCTTTTTTCGGAATTATTTTTTTGAATTAGTTTATTGTTCACTAAATTATTTTTAATGTAAAAGTATTATAAAAAGCAGCCCTAATATTTTCTTTTTTCAATATATTTTTGATTTTTAAGCTGACATTGTTGATAAACGGTATTCTTTTGTAAACAATGTCATTCGCTATATGTTTTGGGGTGTACACAAGTTTAGTAACTATTTTCTTTTTAAGATAATAGAGTAATTTGTCAATTATATTAGGAAGGTAACCAGTATTTTGGGCAATTTGTTTGATAATATTTAATTCGGTTTGGAAAGCATTATTGGAAAGTGGAATATGGAGAAAGCGGTATATGAAACTATGAAAAACTGACAATTTTATATTTAACGGGTGATTGGAAGTACACGTGTATCAAATTGAAATAAATAAATTTTATTGAAAATGCATTTAATATTCAGTATATACGTATGTTTAAATAATATACGATAATAGAGTTGTAATTATAAAAATTTTACAAAATACCAAATATTGTTAAAAAAACTCAATAGAACACGTATTAAAATCAGAGCTTCCAAACCTTTTCATGTACATAATTTTTTTTTATTTCTTATTTCATTTTGCTTTAATACCCTAAGAATTCCATGATAACATTGTTACATTGAGATAGTTTTCTTCATTTACTTTACATTTACTTATTTTTTTTAATTTTTTTTTTAATATTGCTTCTTTAAAAAATCATATCTTTTTTAATTACAAACTTTATAATTTTCTATTGATACTGTAGAACCATATTATTAATGTAAATCAAATGGCGCAATTTGTTTTCTACGTTGATACATTTTATAATTACTTCCATACCTATATTGTACATACCGACAAGCGTACCATATTTTCTTTTTACAACTTTTCAAGAGGATGTATACATTAAGAAATATGAAATTTTGAAAATTGAATTATGTTATATTTATTTTATAAAAAAATATAATTATTAGTTATTGGTACGGTATATTCATATTTTCATAACTATTTGACTATTACAATTAGTTTTTTCATATTATATATTGTAAATATTTTTACAAAATTATTTTGATATTGCTGTATCTTTAGTAAAATATGTTTCAGTAAAATAGTGCCAAAATGAAATAAATAGAAGAGGTTTCAAATACATTTGATATTTACTATATACTTACCATTTATGTTTAAGAAACACGAATAAATCGTAATAAACTTAACAAAATATGTATTCAAAATTAAACAAAGCCGACTTCAGACTATTGAAATTATTTTGGTATCAATTAAATTGAAACAAATAAAATTTGCACAAAATCAAAGTGATACAAACTAAACACGTAGTTCTCAAACAGAAAAACACGGCGAGAAATAATTGTAAAAATTCTACAAAATACCAAATATTGTTAAGATACTTTACAAAACACATATCAAAAATCAGCGATTCTAAACATTTTCATGTACTTTTATTTTAAATCATAAAATTTCTTATTTTCTTATTACTATTTGCTTTAATACCCCAAGCATTCCTTAATAACATTGTTATATTTTAATACTTTTTGTCATGTACCTAACTTTTGTTTTTTTTTTTAAAGTCATGTCTTATGTCTGTTGATATTATAGCACCATTTTATCATAGCCAATCAACTGTTACAATTAGATAATTTGACATTGTATATTATAAATAATTTAGGAATATTCTAATAATTCAATATTGTTGTATATTTGGTTAAATATTTATGACTTAAATAATATGACAAATTTAAATAAATAAAATATGTTTAAAATACACGTGATTTTTAAAATATAAATTCTATTAAAACAATATACGACAACCGAGAAATAATTATAAAAATTATACAAAATATAGAATAAAACTTTATAAAACGCGTATTACAAATTAGCGCTTCTAAACATTTTATGTACTGTTCCGTTACAATTAATTATTTTCTTATTGCATTTTGCTTTAATATATTAAGCATTTCGTAATAACATTATTACACTGAAATGTTTTTTGTTATTTACTTTACATGTACTTATGAATTGTTTGAAGATTAATTTTTAGATATTGATTTTTTTTTTAATTATGTGTTTCATTTATAAACTAAATACTTTGCTTTTGATACTATATTATTATATTATGGAAACCAATCAAATGGCCCAATTTGTTTTTTGTATTGTATATTTACAAAATTTTCAAATAATTAAACATCAAATATTTCATAACTATTTCCAATCAAAATTGTATTGTCAAACCGACAGGAGGAACAAATTTGCTATTAACA
The DNA here is from genome assembly GCA_035578165.1 of Stenolophus ochropezus. Lineage (NCBI taxonomy): Eukaryota > Metazoa > Arthropoda > Insecta > Coleoptera > Carabidae > Stenolophus > Stenolophus ochropezus. The sequence continues at coordinate 232,663 of JAQOWZ010000121.1, forward strand.
ATTTTTAAAAAAGATGTACAGACATAGAGTTATGACTTAAAATATTCCATTTTGTCATATTGATTTCTTAAGAAAATAATATTTTCTTTATTAATAAACTTTATACTTTGCTAATAATATGGTAACACAATTCTATGAAAGTCAATCAACTGGTACTAATACTTTTTCATATTATATATTATAAATAATTTACAAAATAAGCCAATACTTAAAAATTACTGTATTTTTAGTAAAATGTGTTAGATAAATAGTATGTGAAATTAAAATAAATAAAATTTGTTCTAAATATATGTGGTATTCAATATTAACTTATTATTTAAACAATGTACGTCAACAGAGAAATGATTATAAAAATACTACAATTTATCAAATATTTTTAAAAAACTTAATAAATCGCCTATTACAAATCAGCGCTTCTAGACATTATTGTCTATTTTAACACCTTTAAGTAATAAGGTTGGGACGAACGGGCCCACCCGCGAACTATAGTTTTACAAGCACTTTTAATACACAGACGAACCACCTATCCGAGGTGCCATTCGGTAACGCTCAAAGGCAGGCTAGGGAGCTCTTGCAAAGTTTCCCGTTTGAAACTGTAAGCGACATTTGACGGCTAAGGACCACTGTGTATTTCGATCGGTAAGAGGAAGTAGGAGGCATACCTACGAAATATTACTGTCCAAGCTTGTTTACGCGTTTACGTGTTTTTTATAAATTTTATTGTTATTTTGTGTGTAGCTTACCCCGTTTGTTTTGTAAGGGACTAACCGCTTGGTTAATTGCCTGCAATTGTGCAAGCATTCGTAGGGTTAGATCCAATATATTGTTTATTAACTAACGTGCACTGAGTATTTCCAATGTCCCCTATCCCTTGCCTGAGACCAAGGAAGTTTAAATAAGCCTTATATATTTTTAAAATCGTATAACGTTGGTTTTGGTGGTTTATTTTTAGTCAATATGGGCATTACCTGTGAGTATGGGGCAATTTTGAAGGATGACATAGGTTTAAGGAGGCACAAGGCGCGTACTTGCAAAGTCGCCCAATACTTGCCGGTCTGTGATATGTGCGGCCAAACTTTTAAGACCGTAAAAGGTCTGGGCCTCCACCGAAGGTGAGCGCACCCTGTTGAGTACAACCTAGAGATGGAGAATGAAGCGACCTCAGGCCGAACCAGACGGGCTTGGTCCGAGCTAGATGGCTCGACTGGTGTCTACCTTCGACGGTGGTAGACTTCAGATTAACAACTGGATCGCATTCCATCTCAAGCGCTCTGTAGAATCAATTAAGAGTAAAAGGAAAGACCCGAACTATAAAACTCGCCTCGCTGAACATCTTGCGGCCCAAGTAGTACCTACTGTCTTAAGTCCATTAAGGGAGAATGAACGTCCAGGCACTGGCGATAATGATGATGTCACTGAGGCTCACATGCCTTCACCGGTGGCATCGACTAGTGGTCTAGGAGGCAATATGACGACGGCCGGCGTGAATCCACGTCCGGGTCCGTCTACGCTCCTAGGCCCAATACGATGCGAGGAGAGAGACCCCGTAAAGGGCTTTCTTCTCTCCTTGGCTGTTAACGAGGCCTATCGAGACTTGGCAGGCCTTATTCAGGACGTTCTGGAGGATAGTCTGGCTGCCGCGTTGTCCCAGGCTCTAGAGAAGCTAGTGCCGCATGCTACTCGAAAGAAACGAGGAAATGGTCGATCCTACTCCAAAGGACTTACGGAGCCGGTAAGTACTCAACCCAAGAAGTGGAATAAGCGCTATGATGATCACTCTTCGAAGTATAAAAAGGCCCAGGACCTATTTGGCCTTGACCGAAAAAGATTGGTAGCCAGCTTGTATGTAAAGTGCGAGGTAGATGCCCCTGAGGCGTGCCCCAACATCGAGGAGGTAATTGAGGCCTATAACAGAATTTTTGGAGAAGAGTCGCCTCCAGACTCGATTCCTGCGCGCTGGGTCGACTACGGAGAGGACTTTACGTTCTCGCCCATTACAGAGATGGACGTGAAGAAGGTGATAGGCGCCTTGAGGCAGACGGCTTCGGGACCGGATGGAATTTCCGTCTCAGATGTCAAAGCGTTGGACAGGAGGATCTTGGTCAACCTGTTCAATGGCATTTTGTTGACGTCGTCGATTCCCGAAGCCTTGCGTTCGTGCAGAACCACGTTGATCCCGAAAGGGGGAGACCTGCACGACGTGGCCAATTGGCGGCCTATTACCATCACCTCCACTATATTACGGCTCTTCAATAAAATCCTTGCTAAGAGGGTCAGCACCAAATCAATAGACACGGCACAAAAAGAGTTTCGGAAGACTGACGGTTTCCTCGCCAATATTACAGGCCCTCATCAAAGAGAGTCGAGAGAACATTCGCCCCTATGCGATCCTGACTCTGGACCTTAAAAAAAGCGTTCGACTCCGTGTCGACGTACTCGATACCGAGGGCCCTTCAACGTGTTGGTGAAAACATGAAAAAGTGTTTCGGCTTGTGTCGAACAATACACAAATTGCAGCACTACCATCCGCAGCGGCACGAGTCTAACGGAACCCATACCAATGCACAGGGGTGCAAATTAGGGGGACCCACTGTCTTCTGTGCTCTTTAACCTGATTCTGGACGAACTGCTGTCCAACACTGACCACAAATATGGCGCTGAAGTGGACCGAGAAAAGATTGCGTGTCTTGCTTACGCCGACGACTTGCTAGTTATGAGTCCTGATGAGAGGCACGTTTAGTATACGCTGGACGGTATTATTGCCTTTTTGGAACACAGAGGCCTCGCAATTAACCCCATCAAATGCACGTCGCTCGTTACAAAAACCGCTTCCAGAAAGAAGAAGTTGTATGTAGTTACTAAGCCCCTTATTCACGCGATGGGTGTACCGCTAAAAGTCATCCAGCCAGATGACGTGTTCAAATACTTGGGTAGAAACTTTAATTTCATGGGAACGGAGTTTTTGGATGTAAGCAAGCTGGACCTCGCTCTTAGCAACCTTAGTAAATGCCTGCTAAAGCCCCCACAAAAGTTAATTTTACTCAGTTAGCACGTCAAAGACTTTAAAAGCCTGCGACCTAGCGGTCAGAAAAGTAGTCAAGCAGATACTGCATCTACCGAGATCAACCCCGAATGCGTTCTTCTACGCTAAGCGTAAGGATGGAGGGTTAGGGATAACATCGCTTTTGAACGCAATCCCACTCGTGATGCAGAAACGTATCACCAACTTGGCGCTTTCCGACTGTAGGCATGCACGGGCTGCATTGATGTGCAAACAGGGTATGGTCCTTCGTAGGCGACTCGCAGGAGTCTCAGGCAAATGCATCTCCTCAGAAGAAGCGGCCTCTACGCACAGGATTGAGCTCGAATATGGCTATTCTGGCAACGGGCTTTATTAAGCAGGGTACAATAGTTCGGCGTGCAATAATTGGATCAGCCGTCCCCCACGATACTGGTCGGGCCGGGATTACGTTCGAGCCATTCAACTTCGTGCAAATATGCTACCTACTAGAGGCGCCCCTTATAATACCAAGGAGGCCCGTCTATGTCGGGCCGGGTGTAATCGCTCTGAAACGCTGTGCCATGTGTTGCAGGGCTGCAACTTTACATATTTTTAAAGGATCGAACGACACAACTATGTCGATCAAGAATGCCGCGATCAAGAACAGGTGGAACGTTGAATGGGAGCCAAGGATTGTTGATATAAACGGAACCATCCGTAATCCCAATCTAGAACTTACGGTTGGTGACAAACAGATAATTTCCGACATTGCCGTCAAGTGGGAGGATGCAAACCCACTCACAACGGAATACACTAGGAAAGTGGCCAACTATTCAATTCCCGCATTCTTAGAGGCGGTGCGAAGAAAGTATGGCCACAAAGAGATCACCGCGGCACCGTTTATACTAGGCGCAAGGGGCACTTGGTGTCCCTTCAACCCGACACTAGTTTCAGCGATCAATCTGTCTAAGAGAGATCAAGAGACTACCGTTCTAGATACGTTGAAGGGTGGGTGGTCTACACACGCCGATTTTTATCGCCGTACATGGCGTGCTAAGTAGCGTTACGTGGACCGCATACCCACTGTTCAACAGGCTAACTGATCAAGTTCTTGACGGCATATCAAGTCACACCCTACGAACTGCAGGCACCCAAGCCTCACCTTTTAACGTGTCTGTATCGTTCGTGTATCGTGTGTGGTAAGCTGTAAAACGTACCTCGTTCTGTGTACGATCTCTTACCGTTTATTTGAATTGTTCATGTTTGATTTGCTGCTTTTTGATCCTTTTTCCTGCTCTATTTGGTTCTTATTTAAACTCTCACGAGCATTTTAACCTAGCCTCGACTAGAGTTTGTCTAAATTTTAATTTTTTATTACATCTTCGTGTTAGAGTCTTTTTGTATTTTCCCGACGGCCGGTGTAGCCGAAATGCTTAATCTATCGTTTTAGTTTTAAATAGCTAAATGCCTCGTCATCTTATTAGTGACGCGCATGATTGGATTAACGAGATTCCCTCTGTCCCTATCTACTATCTAGCGAAACCACTGCCAAGGGAACGGGCTTGGAAAAATTAGCGGGGAAAGAAGACCCTGTTGAGCTTGACTCTAGTCTGGCACTGTCAGGAGACATGAGAGGTGTAGCATAAGTGGGAGATATTATATCTTTTAGATATTTTATCGCCGGTGAAATACCACTACTTTCATCGTTTCTTTACTTACTCGGTAAAGCGGAACCTCGTACTTTAGTTTGCTTCGGCATCTAATGTTTACGTTGTTCTTGATTCAAACATCTTGTGGGTGACATTGAAACATTTATATTTACTAATCATATACTATATACATTTGATGGCATTTTAGGTGTGCGTGCGTGCATTTATGACTCTGTTTGCGCAGAGGCGATATCGTAACCGATGGGTGGTCAAGTGCAGGCTATCTATTGGGTATTGGTTTTAGCATATAAAATATTAAAAATAATAGAACACACTCTAAATTTTATATCAGCATTCATACATGCTATACAAAAGATTGGGTATAAAGCCCTAACCGCGAACATAAAGATACTAAAGCACCTCTAATACACGGACGAACCACTTCCCCGCAGTCCATTCGGTAACGTACAAAGTCAGGTTAGGAAACTTTTGCAAAGTTTCCGTCTGAAACCGTAAGCGACCTTTGTCGGCTAAGTACCACCGTGTATTTCGACCGACGAGTGAAAAAGGAAGGGAAATCCTTGGAAACTCGTCGTCCGAGGTTAGGCTCGTAGTACCGCGTTCGCGCGATTTACTATTTTATTTGTTGAGCTATCTCAGGATAGGCGCACACCACTTGGTGTCAACGTCGCCGTTAACCAGCAAAGCAGTGAAGGGTTAGATTCAGATAAAGTCTATAAACAAACGGGCACTGAGATATTCCAGTGTCCAATAACCCTTGCTTGTGACCAAGGAGTTTTGACGACCTTATTGTTAAGGCTCGTAATATTGGCTTAGTGGCTTTTTATACTCAACATGGGTGTGTCCTGCGAATGCGGGGCAGTTTTGAAAGACGAGGTAGGTCTGAGGAGGCACAAGGCGCGTACATGCCATGGTGGCCAGTTTTTCCCGGTCTGTGCCGACTGTGGACAGTCTTTTAAGTCTGTCAATGGCCTGGGTCTTCATAGGAAGCATGCGCACCATGAGGAGTATAACCGACAGCTGGAGGTGGATGCATGTTTGGGTCGCTCCAGGAAACAATGGTCTGCCCTGGAACTGGAGCAGATGGCCCGCCTGGAGTCGGAATTCTCCGGCACCAGGTTACAGATAAACAACTACGTTGCCCACAACCTAGAGCGCTCAGTGGACTCTGTAAAGAGCAAGAGAAAAGACCTTGACTATAAGAACCGCGTAGCAGAATTACTGGCTAAGCGGACAGCTGAGGCAGCGAACCCCGACGTCAATTCTGACAGTGACGGGTTCGTTACTCCTCCTTCAAGTCCCTTGAGGGAGGCTGGCACTAGTGCTCCAACTGATGCCACTCAGGCCCATTGGCCTTTAGCGGTGGCATCGACGAGTGGTCTAGGAGGCAATACGACGACGGACTGCAATAATCCACGTCCCGGTCCGTCGCAGCTCTCAGACCCGGTGCACCTTGAGGCGGCAGACTCCGTGAGGGATTATCTGTCGTCTCTAATCGACAGCGAGGACTACACGGACTACGCGGGCATAATACGGGACGTTCTGGAGAGTTGTTTGTCCGCCGCGTTGTCCCAGATCCTCGACTTACTAGTGCCAGTGACGGCTGCCCGTAATGCCAGTAAGAAGCGGGGTAAAGGTCCGGACTCGCGCTCTAAGGAGAAGGAAGCTGAGGTCGGGAAGGCTCCTCAGGCAAATTCTCGTTTGTTGCGCAACAGAGAGAGGACTCGCTATATAAAAAGATCCAGGACATCTACGGTGGGGATCGGAAGAGACTGGTTGCTAGCATGTATGGAGAGTGCGAGCTAGATGCTCCTGAGGCGTGCCCCAACATAGCAGATGTAGATGGGGAGTACGGTCAGATCTTTTGAGGAGACTCGCCTCCAGACCGGGAGCCTGTGCACCCGGTCCATTACGGGGAGTACAATGTGTACTCGCCCATAACATTGGAGGAATTACGGGAGGTGGTGGCCCATAAACAAAAATAATTATTAGGTAACTAGAGGCAACAGTAATTTGAGTAATTGCGATAAAAGTTTACTTTAGATGTTGGGCGGCTTTAAATGTAATGAATCTGGAGCGAATCCTTTAAATCCAGCTTTAGCTGACGGAGGTCTCGAAACGATAACTCTCTGATAAGGCACTAATTTCAAATCCTCCCCAAAATGGGAGATCTCGATAAATCTCAACAGAATTCACAATAAACGCAGTGAGACACAAAATAGTGCGTCAGATTTCGCTCACAAACAAAGATTCAATGTCTTAAAAACGACCGTAATTGCTAGGTAAGACGCGCATGTTGTTAAATTAATTAGTACTGACAAGCGCTTGCCGAAAAGGTGTCGTCTGATAGCCTTACCCAAATTTTAAGTGTAAGAAGAAATGCCTATCAGTCCCTAAAATATTCTAGAATTGAGGCAACAATCTAATATAAAAATTAGACCGTAACAATCCCACCCCAACTGGCGGAGGAAATTGACGTAGAAAATTTCCGATAAGAAATAAAATTGAGCAGAATAAACAAATTCAATAAACAACAATTAATATAAAGAATACCAAACCAGAATTGTACCGATAGCTTGACCGTCAATCAAATACTTCTTACATCAGCTTTTAAATATTCTACACTCCAAGTGCCAGGTATCCGTTCCCCATCGATATTTTCTAATTCGTAATTTGTGGCGGCAATACGTTTGCAAATCCGGAAGGGCCCAACGAATTTACTGGCTAACTTCGCAGAATTAAATTCGGAAGCATTTGATAATACAAAATTTTTCTTCCATACTAACTGACCCGGATAAAAGACAATAGGCCGAAGTCGAAGATCATAACGAGTTTTGGCTTTATCGAAAGAATTTTGTAAGCGTTTACGAACGTCATTATATAACTTCGTAAAATTAGAAGCTCTGTTTATAATCTTAGTTTTGTCGAATTCTTCATTATAATCGCTAGAAATTAGATTATCTTTATCATCACCGAGTAAAACAGCTTCACGGCCAAAATTTATAAAATATGGTGTTAACCCGGTAACTTCATGTTTCGCCGTTCTCAGAGCACATGCCACCTTTGGAAGAATTTTATCCCATTCGCGTTGATGGTCAGAAACAAATGAGACCAACATGGTTTTCAAAACACGGTTTACCCGCTCAGTTGGGTTTGCTTGGGGATGATACAAAGCTGTAAACTTGGCCTTTACATGGTACGAGCTTAGAAGATTTAAATATTCTTTCGACTTAAACTGTACGCCGTTGTCCGAAATGATTACACGAGGTACACCAAATATGAGGAACACATCGTCTTTTAAATGTTTCACTACATTAACAGCGTTAGCTTTCCTTAACGCAAAACACAGGGTAAATTTACTAAAACAGTCTGTAATGACTAAAATGTAAGAAAATCCATTAACAGATCTAGAAAGCGGCCCTACTAAATCAGTGCTCAAAATTTTCCATGGCCGAGAAATTCTAGAATGACCTCCTATTTGTCCATCGGGAGCCTTTTGTTCTGGTTTAGACTTAGCACAAACTGCACACCGTCGAACATAGTTCGAAACATCGGCCTTCATTTTAGGCCAGAAGTATTTCTGGGCCAGACGGTGATAAGTTTTATAAATACCTAGATGTCCACTAGTCGGTGAGTCATGACATTATTTCAGAAGTTCTTTACGTCTATTTCTAGGAACAACTAACTTCCAGTTATCAGTTTCCTCAACTAGTTCGCTGTATTTTATTTTAACGAACTTGAAGAGACGACCATTATCTATCCGAAAATTAGGAAATCGAAAGGAGCTTTCTTCCACTAACTTAAGAAGACGAACATACCGTTACAATCCGTTATCACTAAGCTATCAATGATGGGTACCGCACGAGACAGAGTGTCTGGAACCACATGATCCTTCCCTTTTTTATGAACAACCTCGAAATTAAATTGTTAGAGGCGGACCGACCAACGAGCAAGACGTCCGGAGGGATTTTGAAGTTTGTTCAATCATAACAAGGAGTAATGATCTGTTATAGCTTTAAATCGAACTCCTTCAAAATATGGACGGAGTTTTTCCGCTGCCCACAACAGGGCTAATAATTCTTTTTCTGTGGTTGAATAATTCCTCTCTTGACGAGAAAGAGCGCGTGAAAGGTAGCAGACAACCCTTTCGCCATCAGGATATTCTTGACTTAAAACAGCGCCAAGTCCAAAATTCGAAGCGTCAGTTTGTAAAACGAAATCTTTGGAAAAATCTGGGCAACACAAAATTGGAGCAGACACTAAATGATTCTTCACCCTCAACCACGACTCTTCGCAACTACTATCCCAAAAGAATTTGGCATTTTTCCTTAATAATTGAGTCAGTGGGGAGATTATTGTTGAAAAATTAGGGACAAAACGTCTATACCAGGATGCCACGCCGACGATACGCCGCACATCTGATATTGTCCGAGGAGTAGGGATATCAAGGATAGCTTTAACCTTATCCGAGACAACAAGTAGACCATGCTTATTCACTACGTACCCTAAATACCGTAATTCTTCTCTACAGAAGTTACATTTATCACGACTAAGCGTCAATCCCGCTGGAAACAAACGTTGCGAAACTTCGGGAAGAATTTCGAGGTTTTTATCGAAAGTTTGGGTAACAATGATCATGAATCAATGAATCATCTAGATAAACAAATACATTGGGCTCGAGATCGGCACCAATTACCGAGTCTATAATTCCCCTAGTACGGACTTTTTGAATTTCGATAGTACTTCTTTGTACACATGACATTCAGGATGCCAAACTGCATGATCTGTGGCAATATTTGGCATTTGTGATAGCTTTAAATGAGAACAGTGTGTACACTTAAGAGTTACTGATTTACATTCACTTAAACTATGTTCTTCTGCACATCTGGGACATGTTGGTTTGTTCTTGGTGCATTGAGCTGCAAGGTGATGGAAACCGCAACATTTGTAGCAACGACGTAAGTCAGTAGCATCATAGATTGAGCAGTAATCATAAGCTACCCAGACTTTTCCAAGATTCATAGCTGCATGATAGGCGTTGACATCAACTTTGAGTGTACATTGATAAATATTTTGGTTATTCCGTAATGGCTTTATTGAAATAACTTCACAAACACTACTTTCGGTGAAACATGATTTATTTAGCAATTTAAGATTATTCACAATTTGGTGTGCTTCTAATTTCTCAGAAATACCGGTAATACGTATTCTGGGATAGAGAGTGGATGCTTGTTTGATTTCGTAATTATCACTTAATTTATCATTTACAAGTTTTTTAAACTTAGATGCCTCTTCAGTATTTGCACAATTTATGATAATACCTCCATTTCGTGAATTACGAATATTAGTGAGCCTTACATTAGAATCGACAGGATTAACTGATTTATGTAAATCATTTTTGGTCGTGACTGAACTTTGTATTTTTTTGGGCTTGATAATTATAGGAGGTTCAACAAGGCTACTTTTAACTACATTTACGTATGACTTAGTGTTAATATTACTTGACTTATTATTACTGTTGACTTCGATTAATTTAGAATCAAATGACTGCTTAATATCGTCTTTAAATTTAGAGAATAAAGATTGTAGTGTCGAACATATTTCACTTTCAAAGTTTTCAAATGCTTTATTTAATGAATCTGTATTTACATTTAACTTAACAACATTTTTATGTAGCTCCTTCAAATTAGACTCAATATTTAATGCCTTCGATTTATCTACAACATTACAACTTATTTTGCAGACATCACACCAATAGAAAATATTGTTTCTTTCAATGAATTTAAATTCAGAATCACTGAAACCAGCACAGCTAGCATGGAACCACTTTCCACAAGACCCTTCGCAACCAACTAAGCCATCGTTTTTTTTTAATTCTGCATTTTGCACAATTAGACATAGTGACATTTAAAATATAGCTACAAAATAAAAATTAATTAAAAGAATAAATAAACAAAACTGTATTAAAAACCACAATTAAAATTGGAGATGATAATATGATAACGATGGTCATAAAAGAATTTTATTATATATAAAAATTAATTAAAAGAATAAATAAGCAGAACTGTATTAACAACCACAACTAAAAATGAAGATGATAAAGATAAATAAATAGGTACCGTCTTTTTTTGGGACGAGAAGAATTGGTGATGATCATGGACTAGACGATTTCTCCACAATACCATTAGTTAACATTTCGTCTAACTCTTTGTCCACATGCTTTTGCATCGTTGGAGATAAGGGGTAATATCTTTGTTTAATAGGTGGGCTATCTGTTTTAATCACATGCTGTACTAAATTTGTACAGCCAATTGAATCAGAAGACATATTCCCAAATATCTTATTTAATAATTTGTTTAGTCGAGATTCTTGCTCTGTCGACAACGAGGAGCGGGGGATTACTTTATCGATACTAGAAGTCAAAATTGGACTTTCAGAAAATGTCCACTCACCCTTCCGAAGATCAGGAATAATACCCATTATCTTCCAAAAATCTGCACCTAAGATTATATCATGCTGAATTGAAGGTTCAACGACAAACGTTATTAATTTTACCACCATTAGCAACAATACAAGCTGATGGTTTATTTTCTACTTTGTAACCCAGTTCTAGCAACCATTTATACCCCATACCCCCAATAATGGTTCTGGAAGCTTCCGAATCTAACAATCCGAAAAATGATTGACCCAAAATCGAAATTTCTAAATAAGGACGTTCAGCTCCCTTAACGTGCGACAATATAAAGTCGAAGTTAATTGGATCAATGTTAGCCGACATGAAAGACCGACGACGGTGTAAGCGGCCATTTACATCGTCCTCCTCCCGTTTCCCGAGCTACATTTAGGACATGAAGATTTATTATGGTTCTGAAGGCCACATCCATAACAAAATTTAGTTTTTGGATGTTTACAGTCACGCGAAAAATGACCTACGGCTCTACAATTCCAGCGTACACCCCTACTCGAATTAAGGTTTGAATTACCTCGAACTTCAGAGGAATTAACGGAGAAACGCGATCGCCCCTGATAAGAGAGATCTGGTTCGAGAAGAGATCGACGATTAGTTGATGGTGGTTTGAATTTTTCTGCTATCAACCGATTTCCCTCTATTTTCTTGCACCACTCACGCAATTCGTCTGTCGTTTTAAATTCTTGAACACCCATTGAGTGAATAAAATACGGTGAAATGTTTCGACGTAATACTTGTAGTTTTTCTGTCTCTGAAGGAGCTGTTGGTAAACGTGCGAATAAATTAACCATACAAGCAAAGAAGGTACCTACAGGCTCGTCAGGGCCTTGCGAGCGTGCTCTAATTTCTTGCCACAATTCGATCTGATAATCGTAAGGTTCATACTCGTCACGTAAAAGTTTAACAAAATCGTCCCAGGTTTTAATTCTGTGGCGGATTGACCGATACCACGTCAATGCATGGCCACATAATAATTCTATAACGCTATCACATAATTCTACTTTTGATACATTTCGCGCAATGCTAAGTTCTTCTACTTTTTCTAAAAAGGAATTTACACTGACACCAGAATTTCCACTAAATGAAATTTGCCACTTACTAACAGGAATTTGTACCCGATTGGTACGAGCATTTGTCGTATTTGTAAACTGTATTGACTTCTCTTCGAAATTTTCTAATTCAGTACGATCTAAGATATCTGACTCGCTTATTAGGAGAGTTTTATTTAACTGAACAACGCACGCTTTTAAGTCGTCATCCTCGGATTTGATTCTAGCTAACCTACACTTAATATGAAATATTTTTGCAAATATTTTGTCAATATTATATCTTGCGGTCCTATCGGTTACATCGGCTATCAAGGTTTGAACTTCACTAATCTTTTTCGTGCAAATGTCTTTTTCATCTGAGGGATTACGGGGTTGGGGGCTATTATCTTCAATCGAACCTAATTCTTCATTCTTAATCCGTTTTCTAAGTTCACTTCGCATTAATGGTATTGTTAAATTTTCAGAGGTTCTTAAACCACGGACAGATAATTTATATTCAAGTTCATCTTGACTTAATTTGCCAACTTCCATGATTATCAAAACAACTAATAATAAATATAATGATATCAAATATAAAACAACACTATTAAATTATCACAAAATTTGAGACTATACTAAAATTACTCGAATTCTAAATCGTAACATGAACAACTGACCGACAACCTAGAGCAGCTGTGCATGTAATAAAATTCTATACATAAATAAATCCGTTCTAAATGCTTACAAAGGCAGGACTAAAATTTTGAATACCGATTAATACTATTCAGGCCCCTGTTTTAAACGAAATGGCCCCACGTTGGGCGCCAAATTATTTGCTACGATCTCAGTGGAAAAGTCTCCAAGTCGCGATTGGACCGGCTGAGCTACAGTGGAGATGGGGTGGGTCGGTTAGCACGATTAAAAATAGTGAGGGCGCCAGTTAGTCGGTGACTGGTCCAACCAAAGAGTTGACCAACAAACCCTAAGGGACACTAGGTCGATAAATAAGGCTATAGATAAAATAAACTTGCGTGGTTTTATTTCTTGTAAATCAAGAATATAATATTAACATGTATTTATGTTAAATCTGATCGCGCCGTTGTTTCTGATTTACAACAAAAATAAATCGCGTAGCGAGTTGTCCGCAACCGAACCGCTAGGACAGCATAAGATAACAAAAATTTTCTAAGGCGCAGCTAGACAAAGCGGGCATTAGTCGACTAATGGTGTTCTTATCGGCGCTAATAAAAATGAAAATAAATACTGCGAACGTCCTAAACGTTTGCGTCGTCCGACAGGCTACGGATTGCGAAAATGAAGGTATAAAACTACGAAATAAGGCTAAGATCAGACCTTCACAGAAAGTAATAAAGAACTGAATTTGATACATGCAGAATAAACAAAATTTAGAGAAATGAGACTTAAAGTCTCCGCAATTATACATAAAATAAATAAACAGTGAATAAATATTAAACCAGGGAAATAAATAAAGGGTGCTTATCTGCTCTAGTTGCCAGGGCTCTACTAATTCTTGAATTCCTTCTAGGCGAACAGTTGAACAGTCTGTCCAAGTCGGGCTGCCGCTTGTTCTCGTCACTCGAGATGCAAAATTAAACGGAAATAACGTCACGGTCAATTCTCAAAATGGCGACTGCGAAACTACCTGATGGTGATCAGCGATCACGTCTTGACCACATAATTCGATAAAAATGTCCGTCAATTCGTATACAGGACCACGAGACGGTGTAATGATAATGGGGAAAAGAATAAACGGAAACAAAAGCCTGAAAGAAGTATGTTAATACTATTCGCATAACTAAATGTGAGTTGCGGTTTAACAACCACATGGTCTTGAATTTGAACATTAAAAACCACAATTTTTTAATATAAAATGTTGAAACAAAAATAATTATTAGGTAACTAGAGGCAACAGTAATTTGAGTAATTGCGATAAAAGTTTACTTTATAAGTTGGGCGGCTTTAAATGTAATGAATCTGGAGCGAATCCTTTAAATCCAGCTTTAGCTGACGGAGGTCTCGAAACGATAACTCTCTGATAAGGCACTAATTTCAAATCCTCCCCAAAATGGGAGATCTCGATAAATCTCAACAGAATTCACAATAAACGCAGTGAGACACAAAATAGTGCGTCAGATTTCGCTCACAAACAAAGATTCAATGTCTTAAAAACGACCGTAATTGCTAGGTAAGACGCGCATGTTGTTAAATTAATTAGTACTGACAAGCGCTTGCCGAAAAGGTGTCGTCTGATAGCCTTACCCAAATTTTAAGTGTAAGAAGAAATGCCTATCAGTCCCTAAAATATTCTAGAATTGAGGCAACAATCTAATATAAAAATTAGACCGTAACATTATAAACAATAATTCTAACCATTGTACTTCGCACAAATTTGCTATTTTTAATTCCCACATTCATAGCATGCTTACTTATGGTTTAGAAAAGAACGGAATTAAAGAAACCGAAGTATTAAAACAAATAGCTATAGCTAACAACTTCCACCCAAATTTAATAGATAAATTAATAAATAAAAAACTTTATAAGTTGAGCATACAGGAGGCATATAACAATACACTACATCTTGAAAATACAGAAAACTTAAGATATAGCATTCCATTTATTGACAATCTTAGTTACACGATTAAACAAATTTTTAATAAAGTCAATATTGACATATCGTTCAAACCGCTCACAAACCTCAAAAAAGAAATCTGTATAAAACTTGACCACCCAAAACACATCGAGATATCTGGTGTTTACAAACTAATTTGCAGATCTTGCCAAGCCAACTACATCGGCAAAACTGGTAGAAACTTTTTTACACGATTCAAAGAGCACGCGCGAGTTTTAAATTCGAAATCGGGACACTCATCATTCGCCGAACACATCTTGACTGGACATGAATTTAATATATAAAGATTTCGAAATTTTACACATTCAGAAAAATGGTAAAACACTTGACTTCCTGGAAAACCTTGAAATTCAAAAATCATTAAAATCTAATAGTAATATATGTCTTAATGATCAGACTCTCCTAAAACAGAGCCCCCTGCTGGACATTTTATTGAAATAAACCTTTTTCAGGTGCGTGAAGTTAGCAGAATGAAGTAAAGCACTAACGAAACAATTTATATACAAAGTTAGTGCCTCGTTAGTGCTCTTTGGTGCTTCTTCAATTTTTCTAGCAGGAGTCACCATGCCGCTACAAAAAGCATTCGACTTTTTTTCCTGCCAAGTTCACACTAGCAGGAACTTTGAAAGATAAATTAATGAACTTGGTGTCAAAAGTTAGTGCTCCGTTAGTGCTCTTTAGTGCTTCTATTAAAAAAATCACAAATCATACTATATCGCTACCAGGAGCATTCGACTGTTTTTCCTGCCAAGTTCCCACTAGCAGGAACTTTGAAAGATAAATTAATGAACTTGGTGTCAAAAGTTAGTGCTTCGTTAGTGCTCTTTAGTGCTTCTATTAAAAAAATCACAAATCATACTATATCGCTACCAGGAGCATTCGACTGTTTTCCTGCCAAGTTCACACTAGCAGGAACTTTGAAAGATAAATTAATGAACTTGGTGTCAAAAGTTAGTGCTTTGTTAGTGCTCTTTAGTGCTTCTATTAAATTTTTTTTTTATTATTTTATTTTTTATTGTAATAAAATATCAAAAATTATTTTTATTATTTGCAACTTTTTTGTTCATTTTGTGCTATTTATTGCTACAGTGTATTACTTTTGTGCTCATCTCCTACAATCGTCATTATCAAAATAATATGAATACGATATGTTTACGTTTGCTCATTCATAATGAAAAATTTAAAATTAATATAGCAGTAATTTTTTCTGATCTCGTTCCATTTATTGCCTTATTTTTAAAATTTTTTATTCATTTCGGTTTATTATAAGTAAGCTGGAGGAAATATATACTATTCAATTGATCGAAGAAACCATTACATTAGGTACCTACTAACTATAGCCATATATTTAGCCTAATCTTTTTTAATTGTTTATTTTTATCAGAGGTTGAGACAGCATTAGTTTAAAATAATGGTTTTCTTTAATTTTTATGTTAATATTCATATTGCATTGTTATTTTATCCAACACCTGCTAATAGCCTTACCATTTTTATATAAATAAAGTAGCTCATAAGTCATTAGTGGGTTAAAAGTAAAGTCTCATTGCTTATTGTTTCGTACTTATAATAGTATTACCTATTACGTTAAGTAAGCTTATCTATACTATTTTTATTATTAAATGTTAAATTCAATTTTAAGTGTAACAGTACCTATAGTTACTCACAAAACAATAAAACGTTATGTAGTCACCAACGAGGCAATTATCAGGGCCGGATAAAGGGGCGGGCGACACGGGCGGCCGCCAGGGGCGCTAATTTTTTAGGAGCCGAATCAAAAAATTAAATAAATTTTAATATCAGTAATATTTATTGATTTATATATTCAAATTGTTTATTTTGTGCAAAAAATTTAAGGTGCATTTACAATCGAAGCTAGCAAGGTCAATTTATCCAATCAGAATGCAATATCACTAAAGTCACGTGGTGCATCAGGTGATAAACGTCGAACTCCTAGAGCTAAACATTGTTCACTACATAACTAATTATTAAATATTTTTCTACTCAATAGATGGCCACTGAATCTAGCCACTAAATTTGCTTTTCAACTCACTAGATGGCGGTCAAAATATTTGAATTTTTAAAATTTAATGACTTGTATACGCTTATGCCGAATTTGTGGACATCTTTAAGAATATTATTAACAATTCCTGTGACTGTTGCAGCTTGTGAACGTAGTTTTAGGAAGTTAAAACTTATTAAAACATACCTGCGGTCTACAATGATAAACGAAAGGATAAATAATTTGGCAATTTTGTCTATAGAAAATGAAATTGCGAAGAACATAGACATTACAGATAATATTAAAAATTTTGCCGATTTAAAAGCAAGAAAAAAATATTTTTAAATTATCTATATTTATTCATACCTTAGTACAAATTTTGTTATATGTATATATTTTGGTTTATAATAGTGTCAATTTTTGTTTAATAGTTTTATTTTTGTTTGTGAAAAATATTTACTGTGATTTTTATATTAAACTAACATTATTTAATAAAATATATTATATTTGTTTAAATTAAATTATTTATTACCTTCATAAATATAATTATATTTTTGTTATTTTTTTATGTTGCAGCAATATTACTTTTATTTTCAAAACAGTAAAATTATATTATACATTACGTTATCGGATAAAAAGGGCGCCAAAATTTTTTTCAACCGGGGCGTTTGAAAATCTCGATCCGGCCCTGGCAATTATTTCAAATTAGTAATATTCGTAGTCGGTATTCTGATCTACTTCCTTTTTATTTTTGCATATAACATCAAAATTGTAACTGCCTATTGTTATTGTTATATCACTGACTGCCTAAAAATTTAGAAATGTATTAGTATTATACAAAAGAAAAAAATATATATTTTACGCACAACTGTATTGTAATTGTTTAATTACAACGTGGTTACCATGGCGGTAAGTTTTACTTTACGCCCTTGGGCGGTAAAGTAGAGAAAAATGCCCATGGGCGGTAAAGTAGTAGGTAAACTCTGTTTTGTTTGCTATTGTTTATAAAGTCAAGTTATGGTGAGCGAGGGAATTAATTTATTTATTAATGTGAAAAATACAATTAATTTTTATTTACTTATTAATGTGAAAAATTAATATTTAAATAATGGAATGAAACTCCGCCAGCCGATTTATTTAATTGAATATTTAAATTATTTATTTCGTTCTCCTCCTGTGTGACTGTAGATATATTGCTCGATGTACTTGCATTAGTCTTAATATTGAGAATTAATCTAGCCGTCTTAGTTTTTGATTCTACAGAGTCTTCTAGGTATCCTTCTGCAACCTAAGTACTTTTTCAACCCCCATGCCTTTTTACAGATGTTATATCTGCCCCACTATCTGCTAGTAATGTCGCAGATGTTCTGTGAAAGGTATGCCCAGTATATCTCTCTGGATCAGGAAGCTAGAGATATTTTGCAATAGTTTTGAGAATAGCTCCGAAAATATTTTTACCCACAGGCTGGGAAATGCTGATTTTATTTCTAAATTGAAGAAAAAAACGACGATGGATCAAATTCCCTGGCCGCATAGCAATATATTTTCTACAAAGCTCCAATGCAGCTATTTCGTCATCTACTATACTAAACTGACGTTTTTTATTAGTTTTTGTATTTGGTATGGTCACAAGAATGACGGAACCCCTGTCTTCTACATCGTCTATTTCAATATTTGCGAGTTCTTCTCTATGACAAGCTCCATATATACCAAATAATAAAGCAATTTACAATTCAAAACATCATAATGTTTAATTCAATAAAATTTCAGAATTTTAATAATTGTCATACCTTAATCATCAGATATGAGCAGTCTAGAGATTCAGTCATAAATTTTATTATATTATTTTTGGACAACACCATAGCTTTCTTTGGTTCATGGCCAATACTTTTTTTTTTAAATGAAATTAGCTTGTAGTAAGTGGTAATATTCACATTTTTCTTAATTATAAGCATCTCTTTAAGCATGGAATATTTTGACAAAGAACTGCATTTGTATATACTTGAGACCGAAAATCGAAAAATTTAAATTATGTAACAAATGTGCAAAACATGATTGTGTTATTTACCAGTTGGTTAACATATGCCAACGAAACAGTTTCGTTGATGGTTTCTATTTTTTTTTACTGTCATCCAGTTTTCCATGTCTTTAAACTCTTTTTTATACCTCTCTTGTGATTTCTTGGGACACAAATCCCCCAACGCTTCTTCAGCTTCAGCCAAAATTCCGTTTAGAATCTCCATGTCGTACACAATTTACTATTTTTTACGATCTTTGTTTACATATAAACAAAATTAATTGTTTGACACATGACAACATGATATGAGACTTTGTTACCATCGGCACCTTTTCCAACGTTTTTAAAATTTCGAGATAAAAATAATTATATATTCTTATGCAATTGTGCGTAAAACGTTGTACATACCTCGGGCCGAAAGAGATTTACGCCCATGGACGAATAAAAGCACTCCGCTACGCGTCGGGCTTCAAATTTCGTCCGTGGGCATAAACATTCTCTTTCAACCCTCTATACGTAAATAACTATTTCGAAGGATTAGTAATAACAGTTCGGCGAATAAATCAATTAATACATATTCACCCTAATTCTGTAAGGAAGTTGCTAGCTCTTAGCAACGTTACTAACATCATCAGCCAATAACAATAGCAGATACTAAATAAAATATGGAAATGACAGGTTTTACTTCTATTTCTACAGATCACAATTTTTAATAACATTGCTAAGAGCCAGCAACATCCTTAACAGAATTAGGGTGATTATCTATGTATAATAGGAATATAATACAGTAAAATTGTTATTATAATACTAAACAAACGTAAAGTATTATTATTTTTTCAATAAACGCACATTACAAAAAATAAAAATAATTAATTTGAATATAGGTTTTGGCGTTGGAAGATATAATTTATTTTCCCAATCTTTTTATATGTTTTAATGAAAAATAATTGAGAAAGAAATAACTTAATACCTACACATTTAAAAATTAACATTGTGATCCCTATACAAGTACGCTTATTCCGCGTGAATATTATTAGAATAATTTTATTTTAGAGTTGACTCGATTACTGAAGCAAGAGATCTTTTGAAATAAAAATGTATCTAATTCTTTGATTTACAAAAAATCTTATTTGTTACTCGTATCAACAAATCTTCAAATATACTCGTATAACTCGGTATAAAGAATGTGTTCCTAAACTTTTATGATACTTTTATTATATAAATTTGGTACGGCGAACACATTATTTTCCGCGTTTATATATATATATATATATATATATATATATATATATATATATATATATATATATATAAAACATATAATAATAAAAATAATGTAGATAAGCTTACTTAACGTAATACTATTATAGCTACGAAACAATAAGCAATAAGATAAGATACTTTAATCCTCTAGTTATGTGCTACTTTATTTATATAAAAATTGTAAGGCTATTAGCAAGTGTAATAAACCGAAATGAATAAAAAAATTTAAAAATAAAGCTATAAATGAAACGAGATCAGAAAAATTACTGCTATACTAATTTTAAATTTTTCTGAGTGAATAAGCAAACGTAAACACATCGTATTCATTTTATTTTGATAATGACAATTGTTAGAAATGAGCACAAAATTAATACAATGTAGCAATAAATAGCACAAAATGAGCAAATAGTTGCTAATAATAAAAATAATTTTTGATATTTTATTATAAACTTTATAACATACTTTCGATCAACATAAATTAGCAAATGATTGCTTCTTGTAGCGACGTAGTGTGACTTGTGATTTTTTTTAATAGAAGCACTAAAAAGCACTAACGAAGCACTAACTTTTGACATCAAGTTCATTAATTTTTCTTTCAAAGTTCCTGCTAGTGTGAACTTGGCAGGAAAACAGTCGAATGCTCCTGGTAGCGATATAGTATAATTAGTGATTTTTTTAATAGAAGCACTAAAGAGCACTAACGAAGCACTAACTTTTGACACCAAGTTCATTAATTTATCTTTCAAAGTTCCTGCTAGTGTGAACTTGGCAGGAAAAACAGTCGAATGCTCCTGGTAGCGATATAGTATGATTTGTGATTTTTTTAATAGAAGCACTAAAGAGCACTAACGGAGCACAAACTTTTGAGACCAAGTTCATTAATTTATCTTTCAAAGTTCCTGCTAGTGTGAACTTGGCAGGAAAAAAAGTCGAATGCTTTTTGTAGCGGCATGGTGACTCCTGCTAGAAAAATTGAAGAAGCACCAAAGAGCACTAACGAGGCACTAACTTTGTATATAAATTGTTTCGTTAGTGCTTTACTTCATTCTGCTAACTTCACGCACCTACCCTTTTCCCTCCGTTTTGCATTTTTACTTGTCATTACTAGTTTTGTCGTCGATTGTTAATTAATTTTGAATTATTTTTTCACCACGTTGCGTTTAGAAGTTTTGTATTGCCATTTTTCGGTTGCTTTTTCGTTTTTTCACTTGTTTTTTGGTGTTTTTTACAGAAATTTAATTTCTTATGTTACTATCATTATCAATTGTTGGTGGTTTTTCCTGTAATTTTTAGTGTATGTATATATTTCATGTTATTCTCGTTATTTATTTATGGTATATTTTTAATTGTACTCTACTTATGTTACTTTGTACTTCCCTTTTATAGTCTGCCGGTCTGATGATAACTATTAAATAGTCCAAACCGGTCACATTAAAGTTTGTAAGAACAGTGTGTCTAAGACTCAAGGTTTTTACCTTTTTCCTTCCTTCGTTATTATACCGACACACTTGGGTTGTTTCCTTCCAATTAGAATTAACAGTTTATTAGAAAATATTACATAAGATCACTTAAATTCGGAAGAAAAACAGTCCATAATAAATATTCTTTATTCTTTTACCTACATACATTTTAACAAAAACATCGGCCGCCTCACATGAAATTCGTACAATTGATAATTCCCCTGTACATGTTAAACCTTATAGACATCCTCAAATTCACAAAGATGAAGTAAATAAACAAATTGAAAAAATGTTAGCGCATGGTATAAGTAAACTTCTGGTGAATGCAAATGGCGTATAGTTATTGACTATCGTAAATTAAACGAGAAAACAATAGGCGACGCGTATCCATTACCCAATATCACCGACATTCTTGACCAGTTAGGGCACGCGCATTGTTTCACAGCTTTAGATTTGGCGAGCGGATTTCATCAAATTCCACTGCACCCACAACATACAGAAAAATCTGCCTTCAGCACACCCCAAAGACCTTATGAATTTACCCGTATGCCTTTTGGATTAAAAATTTTCTAAATTGCGCGAAAATAATCTCAAACTACTGCCCGACAAATGCGAATTTTTAACAATCCTGCAAATATATCGGTCATGTTATTTCAAATGAAGGGGTGGAACCAAATCCAAAAAAAAGTTAGTTGTATAGAAAATGTTGCAATGCCAAGTAATCAAAATAAAGTTAAAACGTTTTTAGGATTAACAGGATATTACAGGAAATTTATTCAAAATTATTCCACTATTAGTAAGCCGTTAACAATTTTATTAAAGAAAGTGCTACGTATACACCAGAATAAGGCATCATATATTGATGGAATATGCTACGTTCCTCAGTTGTTCGAGAATACGGCCGCCAGCTTTTATACAGTGGAGAAACGGGTGGAGTAAAAAAATATAATTAGGAAAATGGGCGCCACGTGGTTGTTGTTTATCAACACGGTATACGACCACGAAAATACCAAAACGTCAAAAATGCTCAAGATTAGCGATGGGGAAAATATGAATTGTTAACTCAATAAAGCACTGATTAAATTTAAGCCTAAAAGCTATATTGAAAGTTAGTAAATACAAGTTAAATTAAGTGACTGTTAATATAATAATTGTTAATTTCACTATAACCCAGGCGAGGTATATTTGAAAATAATAAATAATGAAAGGTTAATACTGAGATTGCCTCAGCTAGGGGATGCTGACGTACGACTGAACAAGGACTAGATAAATAAAAAAAATCAAGCTTAAATAAACGCAACATAGACGCACAATGGTTCGTTGATCGATCAATCAAGGGTAGTGCAGGCGCAATAACTGACTTAAAACTTCGAGTCCTAACCCTAAATACTTAACAAACCCTAAGTGAGTATTCCCACTGGTAGTTAAAAAAATACGCAAAAATACTTGAAGACTCGCTTGAGCTAGTACATTGTTAAGATACAAAATAATCTTGAAAACAAGAATGATCCAGAAGATCTGAATTACAATGATATCGAATAATAAATTATGCAACTACTTTAAAATACTAATGATCAAATCGATCTAAATTATAATAATACTGGATAATAAACGGTGAAATAAACTTCAAATACTAACAGTCATATAGATCTGTATTATAATAATAATAATAAAGAATAAAATTTCAAAGCTTATCTGGCATTGTGGCTGATCCAGTGACGTAGGCTTGACGTCGGATGTCGTAGCACCAAATGGCGGAATGACGTAGATAAGACGATGGATGTCGTAGTATCAATGGCCGATCAGACTTCCGTTCTCGAAGCGTGTCTCAACCTTTAACGTCCAGCACTACTTCGGATTCCTCCACAGTAAAACGAATTCTCCCCAACAAAATACTTGGTAGCAGTACGAATGGCAAACGAGTACCAAAATCAAGATGTCAATAAAACATTAACGGAAAATTACAAGCCTGAAAAGAATTTGAGTGAATCTGTCCAGAGCACATGGTTTCAAAATCGAACACAAACATTGAAATTATAGAACTAATTGTCCTGTTTATGTAATAGAGAAACCTATTTAATTTATGTAGTTTACCTTAGTTGTTGTGCGGCTTAGAAGTTTTCTTTTTTTTTAAGATAATATGCTTGCGGCGAATGGAATGATCCGGGATCGTCCCGCGGGAATTTATTTCCCAAAATTCCGAAGTCTCCTTAAATCCCTCAACAGAGGTCAAAATAGCCGTCTCCAGACGACTCCAAAATAAAGAAAATCGACGATAAAATATCGCCAAAATCACAAAAACTAGAGAACTTCGTACTCACTTCGATAGCACGTTTTATCTCAAATCACAAGTTATAAAGAAGACACTATAATTAATATTTCAAATATTACCATAAAAGGAGAAAGACTCATTGGAAGATATGAGTCTGAAGAGAGATGGACGATCACCACTTAGCGCACACTGCCGTAAAGACATACTTTTGAAGTAAAGGCTGCTTTACACAACTTCACATTAAATTCTTGAGAAAGAATATAATATAATAACGATGATAAAGAAGTGTTGTTACATTATAAAATGAAGATAATAACCAAATCTATCATAAAATTAGAAAAAAGCAAATATTTTATATTTATATAAAATTTACAATCTGAACGATGCTTGCTGTTAGCTTTAAACAGGTCTTTAGTTGCGGCGAGCGCTCAAGGTAAAACGGTTACCGGCGAAACTACACAATTGTCAAAATTTAACAATAAACAGTTTTATACAAATAAGCAAACTAAAGTTTATAAAAAAATGCTAAATATAAAGGTAACTGTTTATTACTTTTGTAATACGTAAAATAAATAAAATACAAAATTTTCTTGAAGGTGAATTCGAATTGTAACAACACCCCCCTTTCCCAAAATAAAGATAATTTCCTTGAAAATTTCGTAAACTTAATAAGTCCAGAAATGAAAAAGTATTTTATACATATTACACTACTTAACGCGTCTTAAACCTTGTCTTTTAAAATCAAGCTTAAGAAGAGACAAGAGAATTAGGTTTCTTGTCGTGTGTGCCAAATCTTTTTCGCTCCATGTTCCAGGAAGAACATTACCGTCGAAATTTTTCAACTCATATGTATTTGAAGATACACGTTTATTAATTTTAAATGGACCAATGAATTTATCGGCCAGTTTCGCAGAGAAGAATTTTGAAGCGTCCGAAAGAACATAATTCTTTCGCCAAACCAGTTGACCTGGGGAAAAACTAATCTCTCTACGACGGAGATCATACCTCGACTTAGATTTAATATAGGCTTTCTGTAACCTTTTACTGACGTTCTTGTAAAGCTGTGTAAAAGTACAAGCTCTCTCGATAATTTTGTCCCTATTAAACTCAGAACTTGCTTCTGATTCTATAACTTGCGGAGTATTGCCGAACAGAACAGCTTCCCGCCCGAAATTTATAAAATAAGGTGTCAAACCCGTAACTTCATGTTTAGCAGTTCGAAGGGCACATGACACTTTAGGGAGAAACTTATCCCAATCTCGATGATTGTTAGGGACATAGGAAATTAACATCGTCTTCAGTACACGATTAATGCGTTCCGTTGGGTTTGCTTGCGGATGGTAAAGAGCAGTGTAAGATGGTTTTACACCATAAGAGGACAAGAGCTTAGTATACTCGATACTATTCTTGTTCCCTTCATCTATTTCAATCTCTGTAAACAAACTGTGTTTTTGGATCTTCAACTTTCATTGTTTTTTATTACTTTTGTATCATGAACCTGGCACTAAATTAATTAGTGGTTCGGATTCATAAAAAAATGGGTTTCGATATCGATTTAGCAACTTCAGATGAAAAACTGGTTAAGGAGCAAAATTTTTTTAGGTTCGGATTTAGATTTAGGGATCAAAACGCATTTAAACCGTGATTTTATTGTAAGATGAAATACGGGATTTGTTACATCGATGCTTATGAATTTGACAGCAATGTAAAAGAGCGTTCTTTTTAAAATGAAACATAGGTTGTCAAGTTCTCGTCATTGTTAACTGTTAATTAATGTTGCATTGTTTGACAATTATAATAAAAATGGTACGACTGAAGAAAAAAATCATTTTCCGATCGCCCAAATTTCACACCGATTGCTGTAACTGTATTCTGTTTAACAGTTCGGAGTTGGCGAAACACTGAGTCTCGGAAGTTATGCGAAATGTCTGATTTTAGACTCTTAATGATACCATTTTATACATGTATGACAATAGTTTTTGTTAAAAAATGTAAATCAAAATAATGTAACGCAGTTTTATAATACACATGTATATTAGCTGAAGATGGTCTGCTCCAGGCCCGAAACGTCCTAATATAATTTTTCAGAAATACGTGGACCACATAAGCCTTTATTTCATTTAACCTTAACAGTAAATTGTTTAACCTAAATATTAAAATAGCTGTTTCATTTGAAATAATTGTTGTTTTACATTGCTGTCACATTCGGATATAAAAAAAATCAATGTTTTATATTAAATTAAACACAAGGTACAGAAATTTATCTCTAATTTTTGCTTAGTTCACTCCTCCTTATTGCAGGTTGTTTGTCATAATAAATGGTTATGATCATGTTGCCAAAAATATTCGGTGTAATTCTAGTGAATAGTGATATCAACATCATGCTCGATTGCTATGGTATGCAATGCTATATATCAAATGTGTTGTTAGCAAATAGTTTTGTTATTACATTTTATTTTCCAATAGCAGAGAGGCAGTTTTTGAGGCAATTATTTATATTGAGTAAAAAATATTATAATATTTAAAAAAAAAACCACTCATTATATTATTATTATTATTATTATTATTATTATTCCCCCCCGTGGACCCATCTTGTCGTGGTGGGGGGGGCTTAGTACCCCTCTGTTGCTAGCAGAGGGGGAACTAACGGGTCATACTACCTTATTTCGAACGGTTAGTAGGCGGCCGTTTCGAGCACTGTTTCTTTCATACCTACCCGCGTGTTGGCCGTGCGTGAAGACCCGTATCGCTGGAGGAGGAGATCCTGGTGGCTGAGGAAGCCCCAACACTCTACTTTGGCTCCGAATTCAGCTAAATGGGAGGTCGCAGACTAGCCCATCTGTGATCAATCGGTCCCCATCCCATTGCAAGGCTAGCGGGTGAGTAGTCTTAGGGAGTGGGGCGGGATAACCAGGAAGCGGGCATGCGCGTCGACTTAGCGGCCCGACGCGATCTTACCCGTGGAATGGCCCTGCTTCCCCCTGGGATTGCTATAGTTGTGGGGAAGCTCTGGCGCTATACCGGCATGCGGTTCTAGCGTCTCATTTGAGGCTCCAAGGAGGGTGGGGATACCCATGACAGAAGTCCTGTTTACTATGTATGGTACACCTTTGCCGCTACCGGGTACGTTGTCCCAAAAAAACGACACGTCTGGCAAGACGATAAAATCGCCCGGGGAGAAAACCCCGACATCAAACAAAATTCCCCAAAGGGAGACTGTCGAGAAGACTACTCAAGTGAGTAGTGCAGCAGTAAATAAGAAAACGAGCCAGGAAAAGGTGGTTGCACCCCGGTTCCTGGTCGTGAAATGTGCAGAAGGAAACTTCGACAAAGTGAGCCCGTTTGTGATTAGTAAAGCAATATTTGGACTAGTAGGCGATGTTAAATCGATGCGCAAGACAAGAGAAGGTCTGTTCATTGAAACAGTGTCGGCGGCGCAAGCTGTACGGCTGTTAAACTGCAAGAAGATTGGAAACCAAGATGTAGAAGTTTCTGATCATAAGACCATGAACTATGCGAAGGGGGTAGTTTTTTGCAGAAATCTTCTGAACTGCACAGTGGAGGAAATTTGCGAAGAACTCCGGGATCAAAGGGTGACGGAAGTACGACGTATGAAAAAGCAATCACATTCTTACCTTTAACTCGCCAGTACTACCAGACAAAATCAAAGCAGGATTTCATAGCCTCAAGGTATGGTTGTACATACCTGCACCAATGCGGTGCTTTAAGTGTCAGAGGTTTGGCCACACATCACTGAGATGTACAAATTTTGCAATTTGTGCTTGTGGGAAAGAGGCGCATGACGGCAGTAGTTGCGTAGCCTTCAAAAGAGCCAGGGCATTAGCCCGTAAACAAATATTGGAAAGCAAGAGAGCCATCTGGAATGCATATGTCTCTGGAATTTCATCAGAGACAACCACTCAGGAGTGTTGGGCAAGGATGAAAAGCATCTCGGGTAGGGGTTATTCACCCCCGTTGTCCCACCTGAAACAGGATGAAGAAACGATCACGAGCGACGTCAACGTAATTGCAGAGTTATTAGCCGATCAGTTTGAGAGCACTAGTAGCTCTCAAAACTATGATCCGCAGTTTCTAACGTGTAAAAGTGGAAGGGAAGTGCAGTTGGACTTCACTTCAGGAGTCCAACAGGCACTTCCGTTCAATGACCCTTTCACCATGGGCGAACTTAACTCTGCAATTGCTCATGCATCGTCTTCATCCCCGGGACAGGATAATATCTCCAACGAGATGCTTAAACACCTCACTCCGGCGCGTTCAAAACCTCCTTGCTTTCCGTATCCAACACGCTATGGCTCGAGGGAAACCGTATGGAAGGAAGCAATTATTTTTCCCATTCTAAAGGTAGGAAAAGACCTTCTCTCGGCTTCCAGTTACAGGCCTATAAGCCTAAAATCATGTATAGGGAAACTATTGGAACGGATGGTAAACAACCGGTTGGTTTGGTGTCTCGAGACCCGAGGTCTGTTGAGCGAGCACTAAGCCGGTTTTCGGAAATACCGATCCACCACCGACCAACTAGTGTACCTAGAACATAAAATACACAAGGCTTTCAAAAATCGCGAGCATTTGGTAGCAGTCTTTTTCGATCTCGAAAATGATTACGATATGACATGGTGGTACCATATTCTGCAAAAGTTGCATAGTTGATGTTTCAGGGGTAATCTACCCCTATTCATTCGCGCTTCCCTTAGTGACCGGACATTCAGAGTTAGAGTCGGTAACGTCCTATCCTCCAGCAACACTGTTGGTATATGCATGTACGTTGATGATCTCACCGTTTTCTATCGTTCAGAGCAAATGAGAGACATCAATCGCACATTGCAAGCGGCAATCAATTAGATTGACCAAAACGCTGCAGGTACCAGGTTTAAGTTTACTCAAGGAAAGACGTAATGTATGCACTTTTGCAGATTGAATTGTCCTCATTATGGCCCCATGTTGTATCTTCGAGACGAGAACATTAGGTGTAGGGACAGGGTTAGATTTCTTGGTCTTACGTTTGACCCGAAACTAACCTGGAAACCTTACCTAATGGAACTGAAAGCCAAATGCTCGCAATCCCTGAATTGTCTTAAAGTCCTCGCTGGTACTAGGTGGGGTGCTGAGCCTCAAACACTCCTACGAGTGTATCAGGCCCTAGTACTCTCCCGGATCGATTATGGTTGTATTGTTTATGCGTCCGCTGCGAAGGGTTCCCTGAGGTTGCTAGATCCGGTTCACCACGCAGGTATCCGATATTGTATCGGTGCCTTTCCGTCCACACCTACCTACGGCAAGTCTTTGCTGTGAATCTGGACTAGCACCTCTTCGTACGAGGCGTATGAAACTCATCGCTGCATATGTATGCAAGATAAAAGCACAGTGCAACCATAAGAACTCCACGATCCTGTTCAGGGAGAACATCAAGTCGCAGACTTTGACAAGACCATTATGTGTCCGGTCTAGAGAACTTCTGAGTGACATCAATTACCTCTTGCCGCAGGTCATGGGCATAGGGTTTTCAGAAACTCCTCCATGGCTGATTCCCCCGGCCGAAGTCATACTGGACTTTCTCCAGTATGACAAGCACTCCTGCCCACCGGTATTGATAACTCAGAAGTTTCTCGAAATCATTAGTATGAACCCGGAAGTGAAGGTTATTTTCACGGACTGGTCAAAAACTAATGAAGGTTTTGGCTCGGCTCTAGTCGTCAACGACGTTGCCCACTCCTAGTCCCTGCATTGCGATGCATCGGTATACACTACCGAGGCTTATGCCATATGGCAAGCATTGCTCTACTGTGATCTCGATTATGATTAGCTGCATTACATCATCGCTAGTGATTCCCTCAGCGTTCTACATGCTATAACCGACCACTTCACATCAGACCCTGTCATTCAGATGATTTTATCCAGGATAAAACATCTGTCTGACATGGGTAAACGGGTTCGGTTCATGTGGATTTCAAGCCACGTAGGAATCAGAGGGAATGAACTAGCCGATGAAGCGACACAGTAGAGGTACCGGCCATTAAGTATACCGATGCGAAAAATGCAGTGTACCGGAGATTGTCCCAGTTGTGGCAACAGAACTGGGACAAGGTGGATAACCACCTTCGTCGAGTCAAACCTGTGATCGGACACACGAGTCTTCCCCATGATCTTAGCAGACAGGACCAAGTGAATGTCCACCGGTTGCGTCTAGGCCATACAGGCCTTACACATCGGTACAGGCTTGCACGGGAATCTCAGCCCTTCTGCGAGGACTGTCAGCTCCCGTTGACTGTACCGCATTTACTTGTGACATGTCCTGCTTTACAACCGGTGAGACAATTATTTCACCTTGGTGATGACTTGCGTCTAATGCTGACAGATCATGGGAAGATTAAGGAAGTCATCAACTTCCTTAAAGCCTGCGACCTGTACAGCAAAATTTGAGGTACTTTGAGATAGTGGTTTTATTCTTTTTATTTATTTATTTATTTTAACGTGTTAAATTATTTTTGTTGTCATATATATGTTAAATTATTTTGTGTTTGTCCAACATTTCTAATTTTAACATTTGACAATACCGATGGGCTATAAACAGTGATATTTATCTGTGATATTATTTTAACATGTTGTGATGTCCCTATATAATAATAATATTTTAAACTTACCTAGTAAGGCCGACGGGCAATAAACGGAATTTTTAACGTGTCTGTGTTGTGCTAAAAATAATAATAATATTTTATATTTGTTTTATACGTACCTGATATATAGGTACTTACCTGTAGCATTGTAGTCACGACTGAAATAATAATAAATATTTACCTTGAGTCTGGCTAATGGCCCTAGCAGCCACCTAAAAAAAAATATTATTATTATTATTATTATTATTATTCCCCCCCCCCCCCGTGGTCCCACCTTATCGTGGTGGGGGGCTTAGTATCCCTCTGTTGCCAGCAGAGGGGGAACTAACGGGTCCCGGACCCTTTTCCTATTTTGACTTTTGCTATTACTTTGAATTACGTTGATCGGCTCCTGTAGTAAAATTATTTCTAAAAATAACCACCCAAGGAATAAAAATTGTACGTTTATAGTATTCTTCAGAATTTTCGGCGGGTACATTGCATCGCACTTATTGTGTGACAGTATATAAGTTAATAGTTTTTCTGATGAAAATATAGATCTAATAAATTCAAATATCATTATTGCCCCCAACAAGATTTTTGCACCCGATGCAGATTCTTTGTCTTTGTACTTCTCATTGACGTAAGCTTGAGTGCCTCTAAGTTTAGTATTTTTGTTGGATATATTTCTTTTTTGACTCCTTTTTTAAACAGAAATGACACTGAGGTTTGATGTTAGGTTACATATAGCATGCAGTGTACACAGAACAACTACGCATAATTACTTGATGGTTAAGGCATGCATTTAAAACCAACAATTTCGCACTAAACACTACTATGTCCTCGTGGTACATGCCTAGTACTATATTTGAACTGCTTGAATTGAAATATAAAAGAAAAATCATAAAAAAAAAATATAAAAAACATAAACCAATAACTTTACTGGTACTAAAATTACACATAATATTCAGAATGTTTCATGTAAAAATTTGAACAAAGTCCAGTGCTATGGGGGGGGAGGTTCTCAAGCCCTACGAGCCCCCCCCCCTTGGGTGCGCCCCTGATTCCGGGGTCGGTTAAATGGTTTGGTTGGGCCCCGGGGAACTGGGGTAGGATGAGTCCAAGGGTATACCCGTTCCCAACTAACCGGCCCGCTCCTTCTCACACGATGCGCTGGACAAAACCATGTATAAGATGAGTAAAGAGGAGGACAAAAACAAGAAGAATATTACGTCTGGGCTACCTATCCCTTAAAACATAGGTGAGGTTCTCAGTCCTGGTAAAAACTCAGAAAACAGTACGAACGAGGAAAAAGGATCCATACCCTGGTTCCTCGTTGTAAAGAATTTAGAAGGCAATTTTGATAAGGTTAGTCCTTTCATTATTCAGAAATTGTTATTTGGCGCAGTTGGAGAACTGAAAATGATAAAAAAGGTAAAGGAAGGTTTATTCGTACAAACCAGGTCGTCACCACAGTCTGAGAGATTGCTATTGTTAAAAGAACTCGGTCCATTTAAAATTGAAGTATCAGCCCATAAAACGCTAAACATATCTAAGGGAGTAATCTTTTGCCATGATTTGTTAAATTGTACTGAGGAGGACGATAACATTACAATTTTAAATGATGGGTCAGCTACCTACTTTAATGCCCGCTCTAACACTTTTTCCCGAATTGACCTTACACTAACATCACCTAGTCTTACTAGCAAACTTTCTTGCAAAGCGCTAGATGACTTACACGGAAGCGACCATTTCCCTATAATCATATCTACAGATACCCAGAGACAGACACATACCCTTCGGAAAAAATGGCTAATTAAGGACGCGGACTGGTTAGCCTTCCAAACAAATTTAGAAATACCTACGCTGACTGAAAATGTTGAAACTGACGTTAATCAAATAACAAGTACAATAATAAAAGCAGCGAAATCATCTATCCCTGAAAGAAAAAAAATGATATTAAAAACGAAAATACTTTGGTGGAATCAAAACGTGAAAGATACCATCAAACAAAAAAACGCCAGAAGAATAATTTTGATTAATAAGCGTGCCAGTTGGAATAGCTATGTGTCAGGCATTACACCCGACACATCAAATAAAGAATGTTGGACAAAAGCCAAGTCCATAATTGGTAAAAGCTACACGCCCTCTGCTACCCGCATAAGAATTTATAATGAGACAATAACCACGATCCCCCCGGGTATTGCAAACATTATCGCCGACCAATTTGAAAATGCAAGTAGCTCGAAAAACTATGACGCCGACTTTCTTTCATCTAAAAATGAAAGAGAACATATCATTAACTTTTATACTGACATCCTATTTGATTACAACCTACCTTTCACCATCCAAGAACTGGACGCTGCAATCTCAGCTACGAAGTCATCATCCCCAGGACAGGACACTATCCATAATGAAATGATAAAACACCTTACCTCAAATTTTAAACTGAGCTTACTCTCTCTCTCTTCAACAACATATGGGAAAGTAGTAAATACCCGAGTAAATGGAAGCAGGCAGTTGTGGTACCTATACCTAAAGAAGGAAAATATGCATTACTTACCTCAAATTATAGGCCCATAAGTATTACCTCATGTGTAGGCAAATTACTTGAAAGAATGGTGAACAACCGACTCATGTGGATTCTTGAAACATCCGGTTACCTCTGCGAACATCAGTCAGGATTCCGCAAATTTAAGTCAACCACAGACCATCTTGTGTTCTTCGAAAATGCATTGAAGAAGCATATAATAAAAAGGAACACCTAGTAGCCGTATTTTTTGACCTTCAAAAAGCGTACGACATGACATGGCGCCATAATATAAAGCAAAAGTTGCATGCATAGAGTTTGAAGGTCAATCTTCCTAAATTTATAGTGTCTTTTTTGGATGACAGAACATTTAATGTTAGGGTTGACAACAGTCTGTCAACCATCCGCACATTAGATAACGGCGTTCCACAAGGATCCACGTTAAGCTGCACGCTCTTTATTATCTCCACTAACGACATAACAAAAAACGTTAGCGACTCTGTCGGAAAATGCGTCTACGTCGACAACTTGACAATTTTCTATTCCGGAAAAAGATGGGTGAGATAAACCGCATACTACAGGGTGCGATTAACCAAATATCGAAGAATGCCCAAGATATTGGCTATAAATAAATACGTACCTAGCTGTCAAGGAGAGAGTAAGATTCCTCGGTGTAATCTTCGATTCGAAATTATCATGGAAACCTCACATCACCGACCTAAAAGCTAGCACAAAATGGGGCGCTAAACCGCTTTTACTCCTCACAATATACCAGGCACTTATTTTATCCAAAATCGACTATGGATGCGTAGTGTATTCTTCGGCAGCCTATGGAACTCTAAAAATATTGGACCCCATCTACCATGCAGGTATCCGACTTAGCATAAGTGCGTACTCAACTACGCCAACGACAAGCCTCTGCAGCGATGAAAGAAAGAAATTTCGCAGAAAATTTATAATACTCTCATATATCCTAAGAATTCGAGCTCAACGAACACACAAGAACTTTAATTTACTTTTCAACAACAACCTTGTGCCACGTACCCTTTCAAAACCAGTGGCAGTTCGTGCTTCAGATATTCTGCAAGAAATACAGCATGAATTAACTGATCTAACAGAAACTGGTTTCTCTGAGGTTGCCCCTTGGAGTATACCTAAACTCAATAAAATACTTACTTTGCACAAATACGACAAGAATGAAGTACCACATAATTTAATCAAACAAAAATACTGTGAAATTATTGATTACTTACCTGCATCAACTGTAATCTTCACTGATGGCTCCAAAACTGATAACGGATCTGGATCAGCAATTGTTGTAAATAATGAATGCCATGAATGGTCACTTCCGAAAAATGCAAGTCCGACACCCCACCGGTACTCAAAAACTCCCACAAAAAAATAGAACTACTGGAAAAAATACGAAATTTTAAAACATACAATGTCAAAAGATAACATTTTACTAAACGAAAATACAACCTTCCCGGAATTACATATTTTTAAATCTTTACCGCCATTTCACACTCCATCATCATAATTTCTCAAACATACAATAAAACAAAAACCAACTCCCCTAGACATATTCACACTATTCATTCCAGTTTCCTTCCTTGATGCCGTAACACACGTTACAAAAACGTTTTTTACAAATTATAACTTCTAAAATGTTTAATAAGATTTAACAAATCCAAAATGCTATTCAAGCACTATATATATATATATATATATATATATATATATATATATATATATATATATATATATATATATATATATATATATATATATATATATATATATATATATTACTAATTCTGACGGTAAGTTTGTTTTTACTATTGATGTGTATACTTAACCCTAAAAATTAACCACATGTTTTTTATCTTATTACAAATTTGTAAAAATAATGTATATTTCAGCGTCGGGCTGAAGAAGGGTTCTACCCGAAATCGATAGCCACATAAATAAAAAAAATTTTGAAAAACATTCTGCAAATTCATCATTTCCAAACCTAAAAAAAACATGCAGAACAGCCTGGAGTCTTTTTGTCAATTTCTAAATTCATGTGGTCAATGCCGTCAGACACGTCAGTCTTTACATCGGAGTCGTACGCTATATGGCAAACTCTACGCTATTGCGAGTTTGAAAGAACTTCTCAGAAGTTCCTCGTTGTTAGCGATTCTTTAAGCGTCCTCCAAGCCATCTCTAACCCACTGTAGATCCGATAATACAGAATATCCTGTCCCTTATAAAACACCTTCATGACATAGGGCGGGATATTTTTTTTTCTGTGGGTACCCAGTCATATTGGGATTAAAGGGAATGAGATGGCTGACGAGGCAGCACGGTCAGCTATATATATATATATATATATATATATATATATATATATATATATATATATATATATATATATATAGCAACTTATGCCACTATGTATTATTATTTATAAATAAATAATTTTATATGTATAAAATACAATTTATAAATGGATTTTGGCAGAAGGGTCTAAACTTGTTTGAATTAGTTGTTACTTGTTACCATTTTTTTATTGCATGGTTACGATATGTTCTTTTTTATTGGTATAACAACCTTCACAACAAATAAGTTTTGACTTGTCGCAAGCCGACTTGAACCCTTCATCAAAACAAACCAAGCCGACTTGCAACAATTACCCCTCCCCAAAAAAATGCATATATTTCAAAATATGAATACATTAAATAACAATAATTTTTAAATTAATTAATATACAAAATGTTGATATAAATATATAAAAGTAACATAAATTAACTCTATTAGATCCTTCCGTTGTCTTCACTACCTGTTTGCTGATAATTCTCGAAGTTCTGAAAATATAGCTGGTGCAGTTGCATAGTAATGTATATGACTTTGTGTTTTTTGTAGAGTAAAAAGAACAAAAATAGTATTAGTAGGCTGTTTTTAACCTGTCAATGGAAATGTTTTCATACTTGCCATTTATGTCAATGGTAAAAAATTTTGGAAAACGTTTGATAACTTTATAAGGTCCATCATAATTTTGTTGTAGTGGTCTTTTAATAGCGTCATGTCTTATGAAGATATGTGAACAAGAGAATAAATTTGGATGGTTAAAAGTTTTAGTATTTTGGTTTTTTGGAGGCCTAGCTTTATGATATTGAAAATGTCTTTTTAATTTTTTAAGGAAAAATGATAAGTCTACAGTAGAATCCGGTTTTGAGTCAAATTCTCCAGGAAGACGTAGACGTGTTCCATAGACTATATCATCCGAACTACATTGAATGCTTTCTTTGAATGAGGTTCTAATACCTAATAAAACCAAAGGTAAATTTTCTACCCAATTATCAGGATAAGAACAGGCTTTCAATGAAATTTTGAGTTGTCTGTGAAAACGTTCTATAATTCCATTTGACTCAGGATGATAAGATGTAGTTCTGATATGTTTAGTTCCCAAAACTGATAACAATTCTAGAAAAAAATGAGATCCAAATTGTGCACCACGATCGGTAGTAATTGATGACGGTACACCGAATCTTGCTACCCAATTTTCTATAAAAGATCTTGCTATTGTATCTACCTTGGTATTTTGAAGTGGAATTGCCTCTGGCCATCGGGTATATCTGTCAATGCAAGTCAATATGTGAGTATAGCCCGAGGACCAAGGCAAGGGGCCTACTATATCAAGGTGTACCATGTCAAAATGTTTTTGAGGTACAATAAAATTACCTATCTCTGCCTTAGAATGTCTAATAACTTTACAACATTGACATTTCAAACATGATCTAGTCCAATCTTTGATATCCACATTCATATTTTCCCAAACGAAACGAGAAGAAATTAATTTCTTTGTAGCATTAAGCCCTGGATGTGAGAGGGAATGTAACTTATTAAAAATATCTTTTCTAAAAGGAAGTGGAATGTAAGGTCTTGCTGTTCCAGTAGTAACGTCACAAGTAAGAGTCAATTGATTGTCTGCCAACGGAATTTCTTTGAATGAGAGAGATGTGTTTTTGTTTTTAAAAAAATTAATAGTGTCACTATCTGACTTTTGAAATTTAGCAATTTCATTGTAATCAATGATATCTGAATGATTTAACGTATTAATAGAAATTCGTGATAACGCATCTGCAACCGTATTCTCCGAACCAGGTATATGTCTAATGTCATTAGTAAATTGTAATATGTAGTCCAGGTGACGTACTTCACGAGGGGAGTAAGTGTCTGAATTTTTATGTAAAGAATATGTCAATGCTTTATGATCTGTCAGAATGAAAAATTCACGTCCTTCTACAAAATATCGAAATTTTTTAATTGCCAAATACACCGCTAAAAGTTCTCTCCCAAACGTACTATAACGACAAGCTGCAGGTTGGAAACATGTTGAATAAAAAGCTATTGAATGCCAAGAGTTATCATAAAATTGCTGCAGTACAGCTCCTACCCCAGTATCCGAAGCATCGACCATAATAGTAGTTTCCACATTATTTCGTGGGACTGTCAATGTAGTAAAATTAATCAGAGCGTTTTTGACATTTGAAAAAGCTTGATATTGTAATTCTGTCAAAACAATTTCTTTCGTACTCTTCGAATGATTATCAATTAATTGAGTTAAAGGTTTTGATATAATAGAACAATGAGGAATAAATCTATGATAAAAATTGACCATCCCTAAAAATTCACGTAAAGCCTTTTGTGTTTTAGGAGGAGGAAAATTTTTAACAGCGTTAACTTTATCTTCTAAAGGTTCAATTTTGTTATTTGAAATACGATGGCCTAAAAATTCAATCTTATCACATCCAAATTTGCATTTGTTAATATTTACTAATACTCCATAATCTTCTAAACGTTTAAAAATAATACTTAAATGTTTTTTATGGGATTCTACATTATTACTTGCAATTAATATATCATCAATACAAGCAAAACAGAAATCTAAGCCTTTAATTACCTCATTAATAAATCTTTGAAAAGTTTGCGCACTGTTTCGTAACCCAAAAGGCATAACAACATATTCGAATAGTCCGAAAGGAGTTGTAATAGCAGTTTTAGCAATTGAGTCTGGTTCCATAGGTATTTGATGATATGCCTTAACAAGGTCAATTTTAGAAAATATTTCACAATTTTGTAAATTAATTATAAAATCTTGGATATGAGGAAAAGGGGGTACCTGTCAGGAACAGTAATGTTGTTTAGAGCTCTAAAATCACCACAAGGACGCCATTCACCTGGTTCCTTTTTCGGAACCATATGAAGGGGTGAAGACCAATTACTATTAGATGCCCGAATAATACCCATCTTCAGCATTTTATTAAATTCAGTTTGAGCTGCATTTAACCGATCTGAAGCCAATCTCCTTGGTTTAGTAAAAATTGGTAAACCATTTGTTATAATCGAATGCTTTACGTTATGTTTAATTTTACGATGAATATTGAATTCACTAGTTAAAGATGGAAATTTAGATAAAATTTGTTTAAAAGGACAAAAATTAACATTATTCGAAGAAATATTATTTATTTGACTATTAAAAAATGATAAATTTGCATCTATTAAACGTTTGTGTCTTTGATCAACCAATAAATTATAGTAACTTAAAAAATCTACCCCCAAAATAGAATACTGAACATTAGCAATTATAAAATTCCAACTAAAAATTTTATTAAGATTAATGTCTATATTAATTTTGATAGAACCAAATGTTGCAATTTGAGTGTTATTAACTGCTTGCAAAAGAAAAGGTTGTTTAATATATTGTTGTGTAGGATTTGGTGTAATGATACTAACCTCTGCACCAGTGTCAACAAGAAATCGATGACCAGAGAACCTGTCTTCAACGAACAGCAAGTGAGGAGAAAAGGAAGGTCTATTTCTGGAAAGGAGAGGCAAACTATTAATAACTTCAAAATTTTGATTCTCAAAATTTTGACAAACGGTATGCGATTTAGAAGTAGAAGTCCAATGGCAAGGAGGTACACACTTCTTGGCTTTCGTCCCCTAGTGGAAATGATACCAACAGGAATCAGAAGAAATATCTCCATTTGATGCAGTAGAAAAATTCTTCTTTGGAGACAAGTTGGTGAGTAAACGTTTTATTTCCAACATCTCTTGTTTTAAATTTCGTATTTCGTCCGATCTCACATTCTCAGTGAATAAATGACATGACGATAAATTTAATATTTTATCAGCCATTTCCGCTTTTTCTTCCAAACTGCTTGATTGTGCAGTAACAAGTGAAGTTCGAATATTAAGTGGCAATTTTTGTAAAAACAATTCTTCTAAGAGAGTAGGATCCATAACTTTATTTCCTAATAATTGCTTAATATATCTTAGCAATTGGGTGGGTTTTCTTCCTCCTAATTCAAGTTTCGAAAATAATATATTAAATCTTTCTTCTTCAGAAATTGTAAATCGTTTAATAAGTTCACATTTAACTGTAGTATACGGGTTTTGCGACGGACGATTATATAAGTTAAATTATAAGTTCGAGACGTGTCGTTTTTAAAAAGAACTTTATTACAAGAAGGCTAGTTACAGAATGGCCAATATGTGTTATCAGACCTGTATTTATACTAAACTAAAGGCTAGACAGTAATCTTACGCTACTTATGATTAATATTGTTTATATTATTATCCTATTACACTATATAACTCCTCCACCCTTAGAGTTGGGCATCACCTGGTAGGGAGAGGGATGACATATGGGAATTTGTATTTTTGTTTTGATTAATTTTACATTTTTCAATTAATTTTAAATTGTTCTTACAAGCTATTATAATAAATGCTAACACAATAGTTATTATTAAACTATAACTAATTATATGAAACTTGTTAATTTTATCATCCTGAACAATATTGATATTTTTTAATTGTTTCCTAATAATTTGCATACCTTTTAAATCTCTAAAATTGATTTCAGAATCTATTTTCTGATTGTCTGTTAGGTTGAATTTAAAGTCTGAAATTAGTACAGGTTCTCCCTTAATAGAATTACTAATAATTTGTTTGTTATTAATTTTACAATTATTATTTTGCAGAAAATAAATTCCTTTTAACATTTTGAATTCTTCATTTTCATCCTGACATTTAAATTTTAATTTATACTCCTTAAAATAATACAATATAATTTGGTTAGTATTACTTATTTCTATCATACCACTATTGTTAGTAACTACATTGATATAATTACATTTATTTGGATTATTATAATATATTATTTGATGATCACAGTCATCATGGGGAATTTGTTCATTAGTAACGTGGTTGCAGTAATATATATCACTGATTTTTTCACACGCACTGGACACTGAATATAGGTTGGTTTCGTCTTTTAAAAGAAGATGTTCGTTTTCAAATATTGTCACTAGTTCATTATTTTGGACTGTAGGTACAGGGGTGTATTGCAATAATTCTAATTGTTTCTCAAAATACAATGGC
The DNA here is from genome assembly GCA_035578165.1 of Stenolophus ochropezus. NCBI lineage: Eukaryota > Metazoa > Arthropoda > Insecta > Coleoptera > Carabidae > Stenolophus > Stenolophus ochropezus. The sequence goes on from JAQOWZ010000121.1 coordinate 273,061, forward strand.
ACGAAAATTAAGTAGTGTATTTCTTTGTTTTCCAATTTACAATAGGTTGAGATGAGCTGCCGTATTTCATTATTATTTAAATTTACTGGAAACTCTAATTTGTTATTCTGATTAATTTGGAATAAATTTTCTTTTAATATTTTATTAGGAATAATACTATCGTGTAATAAACCTAAGCTGCAAAAGCTTAAAGATGTGTCTATTTCTGATACGGTATGTTGTAAAATTTTGAATAAATTAATTATTTGATTAAATATGTCTTTTATAAATAAATGATCTATTAGTGATGATTTATTGCATAGGAATTTTTGTGTGTTTAAAATTCTGGATTTTAAAATTACTTCGTTATGTTTGATATTTTCTACGGTTTCGTTAAATAATTTTATCATTTGTGTGTTACTGTTGTAATTTTGTAAAATGTTCTGGTTTAGGGTTTCTTGATTAGTTTTTAATTGTTGAATTAGTTTGTCATATTTTTGTCCATCGTCACTGTCTAAATTTCCGGTAATAGCTTTTATGATAGTACCTAAGCCGTTTATGATTCCTCTTTTAGATCTTTTATTAGTTTTGGATTCTAAATTTTCTAATTTTTCGAGAACTTCATTCTGATAGTAATTTAGTATTTTCCAATAATTGACAAATTCAATAGATGTTTTATTGTCGCTTTTTCGCAGTTCTAATTTTAGTAGTGCAATCTGATCGTTTAAATTGTCATATTCCGTATAAAGAGAGTGAAAGTCGTAATTAAAATGTATAGTGTGTTTATTTAAGTAGATTTTAGCGTCACCTAGTTTATTGATGATTGCGCCAGGGTTGTGAGTAATGTCGGTCAAGAATTTTGTGGTTGATCCTGATCCGAACAGGATGAGTCTGAAACAGTCGGGTTTTGCGTTATTTTTCTAGGTCTTTTAATTTTGGATAGTTTATGTTTCTTCCCTTTACTTGTCTGTAATGTACCAAATTTCGGTTGTAATTTTGCAACTTTTTGAGTCACATATTTTGGTTTAGTTATTTTGCCTGAATGTCTAATGTTTTGTTTAATTCTAACCTCTTCTAAATTTTCCGGAATCTTTTCCGTTTTATTTTGATTACGTTTTTCTGCTATTATTTCTTTTTTATTATGTAAATTTTGTTGCAAGTTATTGTAAATTACTCGCATTTTATCCTTATGATTCTGAACGTAATTTTGAGTAAGCTGTTTCTCTAAATCAATATTTATATCGTTACTTTTGAAATGTCCGAATAATATATCAATTGGTTTAAAGTTTGTTGTAGAGTGTATAGTATTATTATAGCCGATCATTGCGTATTGGATTTTATCTTTCAAATCTAAATTTTTGTATTCCTTTTGAAGGTTTAAAAGTCTTAAGTGCTCAACAAGAGTGGAATGAAAACGTTCAATTTGTCCGTTCGAATTTGGACTATCTATACTTACGAAGTGAATGTTAATTTTGTGAAGAGCTAAAAATTCTTTTACTACCATATTATTAAATTCGGTTCCGTTGTCACAAACTATCTTATCGGGGATAGTATATTGTGAAAGGAATTTTAGTAATTTATTAACAATTTCTAAAGAGGTCATATTTTTTAATTTATAAATTTGGGCAAATTTTGAAAAACTATCAATAATAGTTAAATATTTGTCCTTTTCTAATGAGATTACATCCATATGGATGATTTCTAAAGGTTTGTTACTGGTGGGGGTTACACGTAAATTTAACTGAATAGGATTTCGTTCATATTTATTTTGAAGGCAAATTTCACAGGTGTTAATATAATTTTGAACTAAATTATGAAGATTAGGCCAATAATATTTTTCCTTAATACGTTTTATCGTTTCTGTGATACCTCGGTGGTTTGTTTTTCCTTCGTGACAAAGTTTTACAATTTCAAGTTGTTCGTCTTGATTTTTCACATCTTCTAATTTATTTTTACAACTGAACATTTGAATGCTTTTATTTATAAACATTTTTTGTAAAATTTCGTTTATGCTGTAGTAAAGATTGTCGTTAAATATGCAGAAATATTTTGTTTTTGGTTTACAGTAGTCTTTCAAAAATGATAGAATACTGTCGGCTACTTTTGATTTTGGAATATAAACATCAAGTCTAATTTTGTTTTCAAATTCTTTCGTTATATTTACTTTTAAATGAGGGAAGTCGGTTAGATTGAATATGATTTGGTTTTTTCCCGTATTAATAGAAGTTTCTAAAAATTTTATTCCAGATATGGGGGATTCATCATCCGAATGACAAGTATTGTTATCTGTTGAAGATTTGTTTGCAATGTTACTGTCGTTGTCTGAGTCCATAGCAAAATTTTCGATTTTATTAGTCAGGGTATATACCGTTATTTTGATATTTGTGTTCGAAAATATTTCGTGTAAAATTAAAAGTACTTTTTCCTAGGATTTCCTGTCATTTCCACATCCAATTCTAGGTATTGAAATGCTGTCTATATTATTACTGATCAAATATAATTTTAAATTTTGTAATGTGTCTTTTAAATGTTTGTATGTCGGTTTATGATTATATTTGTCTTTAGTCACTAAATGAAATATTAATTTCTCATTTGGTAGTCTTTGCATAAGTACGTCCGTGATTCTTGGGTTTTTGAATTTTGATAAATAATTTTTACTATCAAATTTTGAATTTATCTGTGCAGCTATTCCTGCGCCAAGTTTTCTGTCTGAACTAATACAATGTGCTAAATGATCATCTACTTCAAGCAGATCTCCTTCTTTTTCCACTATTTCAAAATTATTTATTTTAACTCGGGATAATGCATCAGCGTTTGAATTTAATTTTCCCTTTTTATAATCAATCTCATAGTCGAATTCTTGTAGTTTACATTTCCAGCGAAGGAATTTAGAGTTTGGTTCTTTTAGGTTGAAAAGCCAGGTCAGGGGTTGATGGTCTGTCACAATTTTGAATTTAGTTCCATATAAGTAATGCCTAAAGTATTTAGTCGCCCACACTATTGCAAGGAATTCCTTTTCAATAGTTGAGTAATTAATTTCATGTCCATTCAATGTTCTGCTAGCATAGGCTATGGGTAGTTCTTTTCCGTCAAAATTTTGAGATAAAACTGCACCTATTGCGTAGTTACTCGCGTCAGTAGTCAAAATGAAAGGTTTTTGAAAGTCTGGGTATTGAAGTATCGGGTCATTTATTAGTAAAGTTTTGCATGTTTCAAAGCTGTCTTTATATTCTTTGTTATTAATGTCTATTATTGATCCTTTCTTAAGGGCTTTTGTTAGGGGTTTTGTAATTTTTGCAAAATTTTGGATGAACCTCCGGTAATATCCTATTAGGCCAAGAAATGATTTAATTTCCTTTTGTGTTTTTGGAATAGGGAAATTTTGAATTGCCGAAATTTTATTTGGGTTTGGTTTAATTCCTTCTGAAGTGACAACATGTCCTAAATATTCAACTTCTTTTCTCAAAAATTCTGATTTGTTTAATTGTACTTTTAAATTGGCTTCTCTAAGGGTTATAAAAACTTTTTTCAAATTTTCTAAATGTTCTTCTAAACTATTTCCCAAGATGATGATGTCATCTAGGTAAACAAGGCAAATTTTTCCAATTAAGTCTTTTAAAACAAAATTCATCAAGCGTTGGAACGTGCTTGGGGCATTCTTAAGGCCAAACGGCATACGAGTGAATTCGTAGTGCCCATTTTCTACATTAAAAGCTGTTTTCGGGATATCATTTGGTTCAATTTCGATTTGGTGAAAGCCGGATACTAAATCAAGGGTAGTGAAATATTTGCATCTGCCTAATTTGTCAAGTATATCGTTAATATTTGGAATCGGGTATTTATCGTCAATCGTTTTCTCATTAAGTTTTCTATAGTCAATGACCATTCTAAATTTCTTTTTTCCAGATGCATCTTGTTTTTTCGGAACTATCCATACCGGTGATGACCACGGTGAATAGCTATGTCTGATTATACCGTCATCTAATAATTTTGAAACTTGGTTTTGAATTTCCTCTTTATAACAATGGGGATATTTATAACTCCTAACATGGACTGGAATTTCATCGCTTGTTTTTATAGCGTGTTTGATTTTACTTGTGAAGGTCAGCTTATCAGTTTCGTTGTAAAATATGTCACGGAAGTCTTGTATTAATTTTGAGAGTTCCTGTTTTTCTAAATTGTTTAAATGTTCTGTCCTAAAGTTACTAAAGTCAATCGGGTCTACTGGGGCACTAGTTATTTTATAATTTTTAGTGAAATTAGGTATTGCCAAATTATTTAATTCAATTTCCTTATCAGAGTTGTTTATGATAGGGAATACAATCTGTTTGTTTTGAATTTTAACTAGACTGTCGGGAATTTCTATATCAGTGTTTATGTTATTGTTTTCCAAAAGGACATCTGAGTCTTGTTCGTTAATAAAATATTTAATAAATTTTGTTTCTTTTGGTTTAAGTTTAATCAAATTGTTATGGTAATTAAGATTATATTCATGTCCTAACAATGATATTTTATCATTTACTACATCGTATTGACATTGTAATGTTTTTAAATCTTCCAAGCCGATTAATAAATTAAATTGATTATGAAATTTGAAAACATAAAATTTTATAGGGGTATTGTCAAAATAAAGTACTATGTAGCTATCTCCCTTCGATATACCGTGTGCTGTTGATAAAGTAAAGTTTTCTTTGTGCAATTTAAATTGATTTGGATATTTTTCAATTATGTCCGGGTTAATGAAAGATCTGGTGCTTCCGGTATCTACTAAGCATTTATATTTGTCTAGTTCTAGGTAAGGCAATTTTGTAGGGCTGTCAATATTCATTATTTCTCCGAAAATGCAGGTGGGATTGAGTCTAAAAAAGAATCATTCTCAAAGGTTTGAGTTTCTTCCGAATTTTGTACGTCATATTCTTGGTAGTAATTATCGTCATAGTCATTTGAAGTCGCGTTATAATTCTCTTCTGAATTGCAGGGATCTAAATTTTCTACATTATGTAGTTCTTGTGAATAGAATGTAGGTCTGGACTGAGATTGGAATGTGTGTCTATGTGTTGGTTGTTGTACTGAGCTTTGTCGAGTTGAAATCGACATTGGAGTAGGTCTTGGCTGTTGTTGATGTTGGTATTTTTTTATGTTTATGGGACCTTTCGGGAAGTTGTTTGTATGTTTAGGTGGATCAAATCTTGGTATGTTGATGGGTTGTTGTATTTGTGGTATGTATTGTGCTTGTTTAGGGAATGCGCCCGTATGTTTGGTTGGTGTTTGTTTTTTGTAGGGGAGGGTTGAATTTGTTCTAGACGCTTCCATTTGAAAATCATTCATTAAAATTTTGAGAGCTGAATTTAAATTTTGTGGATTCCTCGTTTGGAGGAATGATCGTAACGGATCTCGAAGTCCTCTCAAGAAAGATCTTATGGCTAAATTTTGACCGTATGTTATCATTGCCGGTCGGTATGCTGCAACGTCTATTTGTGTTTCAATATATGCCGTATGGGCATTTAATAAACTTAACATTTTGTTATAGTAATCGAAGGCATTCTCCGATCCTTGTTTCAGGTTTGCAATTTCAATTGCTAATGTATAGCAGTCGCGTTTATCTGCGTATGCAGTTAATAAAGCAGTCTTCAAATCATTCCAACTATTTATATTATAATGGGAGATCGCTCTCGCAGCGTCTCCTCTTACCTTATTTCTAATATTAGCTAGCAATACGAAATTTTCGTAATTTGCAGTATTGGTAGAATCATAAAAATTAGTTATTAGAGCTTCGCTCATTCTAATGAAATACGCCAACTCATTGGAGTTCCCATTGAAAATTGGGACCGTATCTAAATACCTTTGTTCCAATGGTGCCATTTTATTTTGTTTAATTTAATTTATTTAAATAATAATATAAAAATTTATTTATTGCAATACAAACTGTACTCACAGTATGGTTGCGATTATCATGGGGTTGTTGATTTCCCTGCTGTCGCTTATGTTTCCCTACGTGGATTGGGCAGCAAAGGAGGATGGTGGTGATTCTGTAGTTGTGCGCCGCTTACGAATCCCGTTGTGGATGGGACGACACAATGCCGTTCTTGGTTCTCTGGACACACCTTGGGTCAGCACCTGGGTGAAGGCTCGTGGCTGCGTTGATTGCAATTTAATCGTTGAAACGAACCAGAGTAGGTTTATTTCCCCTCTGTTATGCTGGTCTCACTAACTATCAATAGAGATACTCTCGTTTTAGTTTTTGGAGATGTATCCCATCCTCGTCGCCAGTTAAATTATAAGTTCGAGACGTGTCGTTTTTAAAAAGAACTTTATTACAAGAAGGCTAGTTACAGAATGGCCAATATGTGTTATCAGACCTGTATTTATACTAAACTAAAGGCTAGACAGTAATCTTACGCTACTTATGATTAATATTGTTTATATTATTATCCTATTACACTATATAACTTATATCAAGTCTCGAATTTCTATTGCTTGTTCCGGTTTCAAATTATTAATTAATTTAAGATATCTACTTATTTCTGATGTTATTCTGTGACTGTCAAACTCTGCTTCCACTTGCACAAACCAAAGTTCAGGATCATCGGGGTAGAAATCGGGTAACTTGAACGAGGAAGAAACAGCAGCAACTAATGGTGGTGCAGGAATAGAAACTTCATCTTGACCAAAATTCTCCATAGGCACAAACACAAATTCTCACACTTAGGGGTCACCAATTTATAGCAGTTTATGCCACTATATATTATTATTTATAAATAAATAATTTTATATGTATAAAATACAATTTATAAATGGATTTTGGCAGAAGGGTCTAAACCAAGCCGACTTGCTACATATATATATATATATATATATATATATATATATATATATATATATATATATATATTTATATTTATATTATTTAACCAGAATTCAACTTCAAACATATGAATGGATTTGTAATTTTATTTAGAATAATAATATAATAATAATAATAATAAGTTTATTTGCCCAACAGTTTAAACCAATTATAGGACAAAAACATAACAAGTTTACATGACATACAAATACATAAATTAACAATACTAAAGTATACAAATGTACAAAAGTAATTAAAAAATATAAACAATTATTAATGAAATAAAATTTATGGACTGGAGATCTGTGGAGAACATCAGTTCTTGGAGTGGGTAGGTAGAAAACTCTGGAGAATCTAGAATCAAATCTGGGAACATGAAAGGGAATGCAAGAGAAAAGAAAAGAACAATCGATTTTATTACATAGAAGTTTTTTTAAAAATTAAGCAGACGATATTTCTCTTCTTTCTATGAGAGAGGGCATATGATGATGATTCAGTAGAATGTTGATATTGATGCCTCTATCGGGATACACCATCTTGTTTGTAGCTTAGATATTTCAGAAACCTTTTGTGCACACGGTCGAGAACCAAAGATTGGTAAGTGTAGGTAGGATACCAAATAAGAATCGCATATTCTAATTTACTGAGGACATATGCGAAATAAAGTGACTTGATTGCTTTTAGATTTGAAAACACTTTTGTGGTGCGGATAATGAAACCTAACATCTTATTAGCAGCCGCACAAATATTATGCGTATGTTCAGAGAAACTGAAATTATAACTAAAAGTTACACCAAGATCAGTGAAATATTTTTTTTGTTCAAGTGGTGCGTCTTTAATACAATACTGATATTGAATACAATTAGTCTTACGCGTATACCTAACAAAGCAGCACTTATTACTATTTAAATTTAGGTCATTGTTAATACACCAGTCAGCAAAATTCTTCAAATTAGTTTGCAGATGTAGAGAATCATCATGAGTAGATATGTTAAAGTAAAGCTTGACATCATCAGCATACGCAAGAACAGGACAGGAGAATGATTCTATAAGATCATTAATAAATATGATGAATAAGAGGGGACCAAGATTAGAACCTTGGGGAACGCCTGATGTAGGTGTAAATTTGAAGGAACTGAAACCGTTGTGATATAAATAACACACACGATTTTGCAGATAAGAGTCTATGAGTTTGATAAGAGATGTACTTGCGCCAAAGGAATTTAGTTTATTTAAAAGTGCACTATGATTAACAGAATCGAATGCGCGTGACATGTCAGTGTAGATGGTATCAACTTGACCACGAGAATCAATAACTTGAGATGTATACTGTGAGAAACAAGCTAAGTTTATGGTAGTGGATCTTCCTTCCATGAAGCCGTGCTGATGAGGTGATATTAAGGATTTAACATTATTGTACAGTGATTCAAAGATTAACATTTCAAATATTTTACCCAGATTGTTTATTACGGATATAGGCCTGTAATTATTAATATGTGAAGCATCACCTTTTTTCAGAACTGGAGTTATACGTGAAGTTTTCCACATGTCAGGAAAAGTGTTGGAGTTTAATGCCAGATTGATTATAAATTTGAGTGGTTCAGCAAGAGTGAATCTCAGGTCTTTCAGTAAGAAACTGGGTATTTGGTCTACACCAGATGTAAATTTATTAGAAAGTTTACACATAATTCTAATAATATCATCACTTGACACTGAACGAAGCATAAATGTCTGATCATTCGACTGAGTTACAGTAGGTGCCTTAGGTGTATTCATTACAAAGAAATTTGAAAAAAGAGTAGCAAAGGCATCTACTATTTCCTGTGGTGTCGTATATTCTTTATAATCATCAGTAAGTTTGCCAGGTATGCGTGATTTACCTTTTTTCAGATTTGTAAATTTCCATAGGCCAGATGGATTGGTTTGAATATTAGTTTCCACTGATTGAATATAATTATTGTAAGCGATATTTATTTGATTTTTTACTAATATTCTAAGACGTTTAAATTCCCTGTGATAGTATTCATTCTTGAACGTATTCCATTTTCTCCTGTAGGCTTCCTTAGTTTTGATGTTAAGTTTAATTTCAGGAGTATACCAATGCGGAAATTTACTTTTAATATTTCTCTGTTTGGGAATAAATAGATTCAAGAAGGTATACAATTTATTATAAAAGAAACCCACTGCGTCATTAACGTTTTTGTAATTATATAAAGAACACCAATCAAGTGACGAAATATGATCATAAAGTTGTATAAAATTAGCTCTCCTGAAATTATAAAATAGAGTATCAGAGACTGGAAAACTTGTGTGTATTGGAGAAGTAGATTCAATAGATACTGAAAGTGCTGGATGGTAATTATCTTCCGGAACAAGTGGTGAATCTACTTTATTAACAGTCATAACATTACAGATGTTAGAGAAGACAAGATCTAATTTATTCTTATTAATATTAAGTATACCATTATACTGTTTTAAATCTAGTGTATTACACAGTTGAAGCAGAGATAAAGATTTACCACAATGAGTAGAAGGGGATTGAAACTGGGGTGTATTAAAGTCACCAATAATTATTACATTTTTATTTATAAACATATGTTCAAGTTCTGCCATGTAATTTTCGAAATCAACAATGCTTATATCCGGTGGTATATATAGAGCACAAATAAAACAGAATTTATTTGAAATCATACACTTGCAAATAATGACATCAATTAATGGATTAAGTAATCGTAAATTAGAAACATCAAAAGTAGTGTACGAGATGTTATTGGCTAGCGCTATTAAAACACCACCATCCGTAGAACGTCCAGTACGAGACCTATCTCTATCACAACGTTCTACATTATAATTCAGCGGTTTTAATTCTGAATTATATACTGAATCAGATAGCCAAGTTTCAGTTAAGATAATAATGTCGTAGCACGCAGCACAACAATTAACATAAAACATATTACATTTAGTATTGAGACCCCTGGTATTTTGATAATACACATATAGAACAGACACAGAACTGGTGGGCAAAATTAGTTTTCCGACTTCACTATCTTCGGTGAACCATTGACATATTTAATATTTAGGTTGTTTTCACCCTTCGATTGACGTTCGGCAAGCTCCATTTTTAATGTTTTATAATAGTTTATTTGACTATTCGTGCGGTCGCTAGAGACAGACATGCTCGCCCAAAAGTCTGAAGTTTTGAGTCTACGAATATTCTTAAGAATTTTAGCGACATCATCTGAAGAGGACAGTTGTATTTTAATTGGGCGGCAACGTGTGGAGGTGGAGTCAAATCTGCCCAAACGAGTGACTCTGATTGGTTTAGAGGTGAGGCCAGTCTCAGTTAGAAGACGCGTTACTAGACTTGAATCATATTCGGTTTGACGTTGCTTGGAGAGTGAACTATCTTCCTTAGAATTGAAAATTAAAATATTACGAGATCGCCTTTCACGATCAACTATTTCAGATATGATAGTTTCAGTCATGGCGGGTGTTAGTTCTGAATTCATAAACTTATCATTTGATTTTTTGAATTCAGTAAAATCGGCTTGCATTTTGAGAATAATTGATTTCAAACTATCAATATCATTGCCAAGGGATTGACAGCGAATACAATTCCATTTTAACCCAGATTTCGCACTGTTGATGCGACGCGCTTCAACAGCAGAAAGATCAACACAGTCAATATTGTAATTATTATTACATACTGAACAAATAACTAGTCTGTGAGCCTCAGTATTTTTATTGCAGCAAGTAAATGTATTGTTAACCATATTGTTGAGATTAGAAAAGCGAAATAATAAATAAAATGGACACAGAGTGTGTACTTAATATGAGTTCAACAATAAAGCCAGTGACAGATAAGGTGAATGAACTTCCATGAACAGGAGTGAACAAAATTTACATTCACACCTCCGTAAAAATTGATATATAAAAAAACAAATGAAGATAACTCACCCCACTTTAACTGGATCACAAAACAAAATAGATGATCACAATGTTGAAGATAACACCAACAACCAGATATCAAATTTGAAAAATTAGAGTAACAATAAACCATAGAAAACCAAGTTGTATACAGAGCAAGAAACAGACGTCCGTCATGTATAGAAAAAATATAAAATATTCCAAATATGTAAAAATATACAGGTGTTCCATTTAAAATAAGTTGGACCCCATATCTTGAGAACCACTGGTTTAAAAATTTTTTTTTGTTCATTATGCTAGTCTTGTAAAATGGTGGTTCTTTGCTAATTTAACCAACCTCATAGCTTGTTCTCGAGATAGCAATGCTGGCACACTTAAATGGAACACCTTTATATTTGTATAATAATAATACTAATAATAATAATAATAATTTTGGAAGTTAATTGTCGGATTGCGGACCAAAGGGAATTTAATGAAACAATTTCTTAATTCTTCAACGTTTCGATTAAAAATTTAATCATTATCAAGAGGATTTTGTACTGCTGCAAGGGATTTCGAAACTTTGTCCCAGTTCTTCAGGCAACGTGTTGCGTGTGGACCATGTGTAGTTGTGATGTTTTCAAAAAAAACCCATGATGTTGGTAGAAGTCCAAAATTTGATGAATGTGAAGTAGATAGCGTCCAATATTAGTAATTTTGGAAGTTGATTGTCGGATTGTGGACCAAAGGGAATTTAATGAAACAATTTCTTAATTCCTCAACGTTTCGATTAAAAATTTAATCATTATCAAGAGGATTTTGTGCTGCTGCAAGGAATTTCGAAACTTTGTCCCAGTTCTTCAGGCAACGTGTTGCGTGTTGACCATGTGTAGTTGTGATGTTTTCAAAAAAAACCCATGATGTTGGCAGAAGTCCGAAATTTGATGAATGTGAAGTAGATAGCGTCCAATATTAGTAATTTTGGAAGTTGATTGTCGGATTGTGAACCAAAGGGAATTTAATGAAACAATTTCTTAATTCTTTAACGTTTCGATTAAAAATTTAATCATTATCAAGAGGATTTTGTGCTGCTGCAAGGGATTTCGAAACTTTGTCCCAGTTCTTCAGGCAACGTGTTGCGTGTTGACCATGTGTAGTTGTGATGTTTTCAAAAAAAACCCATGATGTTGGCAGAAGTCCGAAATTTGATGAATGTGAAGTAGATAGCGTCCAATATTAGTAATTTTGGAAGTTGATTGTCGGATTGTGGACCAAAGGGAATTTAATGAAACAATTTCTTAATTCCTCAACGTTTCGATTAAAAATTTAATCATTATCAAGAGGATTTTGTGCTGCTGCAAGGGATTTCAAAACTTTGTCCCAGTTCTTCAGGCAACGTGTTGCGTGTGGACCATGTGTAGTTGTGATGTTTTCAAAAAAAACCCATGATGTTGGCAGAAGTCCGAAATTTGATGAATGTGAAGTAGATAGCGTCCAATATTAGTAATTTTGGAAGTTGATTGTCGGATTGTGGACCAAAGGGAATTTAATGAAACAATTTCTTAATTCTTCAACGTTTCGATTAAAAATTTAATCATTATCAAGAGGATTTTGTGCTGCTGCAAGGGATTTCGAAACTTTGTCCCAGTTCTTTAGGCAACGTGTTGCGTGTGGACCATGTATAGTTGTGATGTTTTCAAAAAAAACCCATAATGTTGGTAGAAGTCCGAAATTTGATGAATGTGAAGTAGATAGCGTCCAATATTAGTAATTTTGGAAGTTGATTGTCGGATAGTGGACCAAAGGGAATTTAATGAAACAATTTCTTAATTCCTCAACGTTTCGATTAAAAATTTAATCATTATCTAGAGGATTTTGTGCTGCTGCAAGGGATTTCGAAACTTTGTCCCAGTTCTTCAGGCAACGTGTTGCGTGAGGACCATGTGTAGTTGTGATGCTTTCAAAAAAAAACCATGATGTTGGTAGAAGTCCGAAATTTGATGAACGTGAAGAAGAGAGCGTCCAATATTAGTAATTTTGGAAGCTGATTGTCGGATTGTAGACCAAAGGGAATTTCATGAAACAATTTCTTAATTCCTCAACGTTTCGATTAAAAATTTAATCATTATCAAGAGGATTTTGTGCTGCTGCAAGGGATTTCGAAACTTTGTCCCAGTTCTTCAGGCAACGTGTTGCGTGTGGACCATGTGTAGTTGTGATGTTTTCAAAAAAAACCCATGATGTTGATAGAAGTCCGAATTTTGATGAATGTGAAGTAGATAGCGTCCATTATTAGTAATTTTGGAAGTTGATTGTCGGATTGTGGACCAAAGGGAATTTAATGAAACAATTTCTTAATTCCTCAACGTTTCGATTAAAAATTTAATCATTATCAAGAGGATTTTGTGCTGTTGCAAGGGATTTCGAGACTTTGTCCCAGTTCTTCAGGCAACGTGTTGCGTGTGGACCATGTGTAGTTGTGATGTTTTTAAATAAAACCCATGGTGTTGGTAGGAGTCCGAAATTTTATGAATGTGAAGTAGATAGCGTCCAATATTAGTAATTTTGGAAGTTGATTGTCGGATTGTGGACCAAAGGGAATTTAATGAAACAATTCCTTAATTCCTCAACATTTCGATTAAAAATTTAATCATTATCAAGAGGATTTTGTGCTGCTGCAAGGGATTTCGAAACTTTGTCCCAGTTCTTCAGGCAACGTGTTGCGTGTGGACCATGTGTAGTTGTGATGTTTTCAAAAAATACCCATGATGTTGGTAGAAGTCCGAAATTTGATGAATGTGAAGTAGATAGCGTTCAATATTAGTAATTTTGGAAGCTGATTGTCGGATTGTGGACCAAAGGGAATTTAGTGAAACAATTTCTTAATTCCTCAACGTTTCGATTAAAAATTTAATCATTATCAAGAGGATTTTCTGCTGCTGCAAGGGATTTCGAAACTTTGTCCCAGTTCTTCAGGCAACGTGTTGCGTGTGGACCATGTGTAGTTGTGATGTTTTAAAAAAAAACCATGAAGTTGGTAGAAGTCTGAAATTTGTTGAATGTGAAGAACAGAGCGTCCAATATTAGTAATTTTGGAAGTTGATTGTCGGATTGTAGACCAAAGGGAATTTAATGAAACAATTTCTTAATTCGTCAACGTTTCGATTAAAAATTTAATCATTATCAAGAGGATTTTGTGCTGCTGCAAGGGATTTCGAAACATTGTCCCAGTTCTTCAGGCAACCTGTTGCGTGTAAACCATGTGTAGTTGTGATGTTTTCAAAAAAAACCCATGATGTTGGTAGAGGTCCGAAATTTGATGAATGTAATGTAGATAGCGTCCAATATTAGTAATTTTGGAAGTTGATTGTCGGATTGTGGACCAAAGGGAATTTAATGAAACAATTTCTTAACTCCTCAACGTTTCGATTAAAAATTTAATCATTATCAAGAGGATTTTGTGCTGCTGCAAGGGATTTCGAAACTTTGTCCCAGTTCTTCTGGCAACGTGTTGCGTGTGGACCATGTGTAGTTGTGATGTTTTCAAAAAAAACTCATGATGTTGGTAGAAGTCCGAAATTTGATGAATGTGAAGTAGATAGCGTCCAATATTAGTAATTTTGGAAGTTGATTGTCGGATTGTGGACCAAAGGGAATTTAATGAAACAATTTCTTAATTCCTTAACGTTTCGATTTAAAATTTAATCATTATCAAAAAGATTTTGTGTTGCTGCAAGGGATTTCGAAACTTTGTCCCAGTTCTTCAGGCAACGTGTTGCGTGTGGACCATGTGTAGTTGTGATGTTTTAAAAAAAAAACCATGATGTTGGTAGAAGTCTGAAATTTGTTGAATGTGAAGAAGAGAGCGTTTAATATTAGTAATTTTGGAAGTTGATTGTCAGATTGTAGACCAAAGGGAATTAAATGACACAATTTTTTTAATCCTCAACGTTTCGATTAAAAATTTTATCATTATCAAGAGGATTTTGTGCTGCTGCAAGGGATTTCGAAACTTTGTCCCAGTTCTTCAGGCAACGTGTTGCGTGTGGACCATATGTAGTTGTGATGTTTTCAAAAAAAAACCATGATGTTGGTAGAAGTCTGAAATTTGTTGAATGTGAAGAAGAGAGCGTTTAATATTAGTAATATTGGAAGTTGATTGTCGGATTGTAGACCAAAGGGAATTTAATGAAACAATTTCTTAATTCCTCAACGTTTCGATTAAAAATTTAATCATTATCAAGAGGATTTTGTGCTGCTGCAAGGGATTTCGAAACTTTGTCCCAGTTCTTCAGGCAACGTGTTGCGTGTGGACCATGTGTAGTTGTGATGTTTTTAAATAAAACCCATGGTGTTGGTAGGAGTCCGAAATTTTATGAATGTGAAGTAGATAGCGTCCAATATTAGTAATTTTGGAAGTTGATTGTCGGATTGTGGACCAAAGGGAATTTAATGAAACAATTCCTTAATTCCTCAACATTTCGATTAAAAATTTAATCATTATCAAGAGGATTTTGTGCTGCTGCAAGGGATTTCGAATCTTTGTCCCAGATCTTCAGGCAACGTGTTGCGTGTGGACCATGTGTAGTTATGATGTTATCAAATGAAACCCATGATGTTGGTAGGAGTCCGAAATTTGATGAATGTGAAGTAGATAGCGTCCAATATTAGTAATTTTGGAAGTTGATTGTCGGATTGTGGACCAAAGGGAATTTAATGAAACAATTTCTTAATTCCTCAACGTTTCGTTTAAAAATTTAATCATTATCAAGAGGATTTTGTGCTGCTGCAAGGGATTTCGAAACTTTGTCCCAGTTCTTCAGGCAATGTGTTGCGTGTAAACCATGTGTAGTTGTGATGTTTTCAAAAAAAACCCATGATGTTGGTAGAGGTCCGAAATTTGATGAATGTAAAGTAGATAGCGTCCAATATTAGTAATTTTGGAAGTTGATTGTCGGATTGTGGACCAAAGGGAATTTATTGAAACAATTTCTTAATGCCTCAACGTTTCGATTAAAAATTTAATCATTATCAGGAGGATTTTGTGCTGCTGCAAGGGATTTCGAAACTTTGTGCCAGTTCTTCAGGCAACGTGTTGCGTGTGGATCATGTGTAGTTGTGATGTTTTTTAAAAAAACCCATGATGTTGGTAGAAGTCCTAAATTTGATGAATGTGAAGTAGATAGCGTCCAATATTAGTAATTTTGGAAGTTGATTGTCGGATTGTGGACCAAAGGGAATTTAATGAAACAATTTCTTAATTCCTCAACGTTTCGATTAAAAATTTAATTATTATCAAGAGCATTTTGTGCTGCTGCAAGGGATTTCGAAACTTTGTCCCAGTTCTTCAGGCAACGTGTTGCGTGTGGACCATGTGTAGTTGTGATGTTTTCAAAAAAAACCCATGATGTTGGTAGAAGTCCGAAATTTGATGAATGTGAAGTAGATAGCGTCCAATATTAGTAATTTTGGAAGTTGATTGTCGGATTGTGGACCAAAGGGAATTTAATGAAACAATTTCTTAATTCCTCAACGTTTCGATTTAAAATTTAATCATTATCAAAAAGATTTTGTGTTGCTGCAAGGGATTTCGAAACTTTGTCCCAGTTCTTCAGGCAACGTGTTGCGTGTGGACCATGTGTAGTTGTGATGTTTTAAAAAAAAAACCATGATGTTGGTAGAAGTCTGAAATTTGTTGAATGTGAAGAAGAGAGCGTTTAATATTAGTAATTTTGGAAGTTGATTGTCAGATTGTAGACCAAAGGGAATTAAATGACACAATTTTTTTAATCCTCAACGTTTCGATTAAAAATTTTATCATTATCAAGAGGATTTTGTGCTGCTGCAAGGGATTTCGAAACTTTGTCCCAGTTCGTCAGGCAACGTGTTGCGTGTAGACCATGTGTAGTTGTGATGTTCTCAAAAAAACCCATGATGTTGGTAGAAGTCCGAAATTTGATGAATGTGAAGTAGATAGCGTCCAATATTAGTAATTTTGGAAGTTGATTGTCGGATTGTGGACCAAAGGGAATTTAATGAAACAATTTCTTAATTCCTCAACGTTTCGATTTAAAATTTAATCGTTATCAAGAGGATTTTGTGTTGCTGCAAGGGATTTCGAAACTTTGTCCCAGTTCTTCAGGCAACGTGTTGCGTGTGGACATTGTGTAGTTGTGATGTTTTCAAAAAAAAAACCATGATGTTGGTAGAAGTCCGAAATTTGATGAATGTTAAGTAGATAGCGTCCAATATTAGTAATTTTGGAAGTTGATTGTCGGATTGTGGACCAAAGGGAATTTAATGAAACAATTTCTTAATTCCTCAACGTTTCGATTTAAAATTTAATAATTATCAAAAGGATTTTGTGTTGCTGCAAGGGATTTCGAAACTTCGTCCCAGTTCTTCAGGCAACGTGTTGCGTGTGGACCATATGTAGTTGTGATGTTTTCAAAAAAAAACCATGATGTTGGTAGAAGTCTGAAATTTGTTGAATGTGAAGAAGAGAGCGTTTAATATTAGTAATATTGGAAGTTGATTGTCGGATTGTAGACCAAAGGGAATTTAATGAAACAATTTCTTAATTCCTCAACGTTTCGATTAAAAATTTAATCATTATCAAGAGGATTTCGTGCTGCTGCAAGGGATTTCGAAACTTTGTCCCAGTTCTTCAGGCAACGTGTTGCGTGTGGACCATGTGTAGTTGTGATGTTTTTAAATAAAACCCATGGTGTTGGTAGGAGTCCGAAATTTTATGAATGTGAAGTAGATAGCGTCCAATATTAGTAATTTTGGAAGTTGATTGTCGGATTGTGGACCAAAGGGAATTTAATGAAACAATTCCTTAATTCCTCAACATTTCGATTAAAAATTTAATCATTATCAAGAGGATTTTGTGCTGCTGCAAGGGATTTCGAATCTTTGTCCCAGATCTTCAGGCAACGTGTTGCGTGTGGACCATGTGTAGTTATGATGTTATCAAATGAAACCCATGATGTTGGTAGGAGTCCGAAATTTGATGAATGTGAAGTAGATAGCGTCCAATATTAGTAAATTTGGAAGTTGATTGTCGGATTGTGGACCAAAGGGAATTTAATGAAACAATTTCTTAATTCCTCAACGTTTCGTTTAAAAATTTAATCATTATCAAGAGGATTTTGTGCTGCTGCAAGGGATTTCGAAACTTTGTCCCAGTTCTTCAGGCAATGTGTTGCGTGTAAACCATGTGTAGTTGTGATGTTTTCAAAAAAAACCCATGATGTTGGTAGAGGTCCGAAATTTGATGAATGTAAAGTAGATAGCGTCCAATATTAGTAATTTTGGAAGTTGATTGTCGGATTGTGGACCAAAGGGAATTTATTGAAACAATTTCTTAATGCCTCAACGTTTCGATTAAAAATTTAATCATTATCAAGAGGATTTTGTGCTGCTGCAAGGGATTTCGAAACTTTGTGCCAGTTCTTCAGGCAACGTGTTGCGTGTGGATCATGTGTAGTTGTGATGTTTTTTAAAAAAACCCATGATGTTGGTAGAAGTCCTAAATTTGATGAATGTGAAGTAGATAGCGTCCAATATTAGTAATTTTGGAAGTTGATTGTCGGATTGTGGACCAAAGGGAATTTAATGAAACAATTTCTTAATTCCTCAACGTTTCGATTAAAAATTTAATCATTATCAAGAGCATTTTGTGCTGCTGCAAGGGATTTCGAAACTTTGTCCCAGTTCTTCAGGCAACGTGTTGCGTGTGGACCATGTGTAGTTGTGATGTTTTCAAAAAAAACCCATGATGTTGGTAGAAGTCCGAAATTTGATGAATGTGAAGTAGATAGCGTCCAATATTAGTAATTTTGGAAGTTGATTGTCGGATTGTGGACCAAAGGGAATTTAATGAAACAATTTCTTAATTCCTCAACGTTTCGATTAAAAATTTAATCATTATCAAGAGGATTTTGTGCTGCTGCAAGGGATTTCGAAACTTTGTCCCAGTTCTTCAGGCAACGTGTTGCGTGTGAACCATGTGTAGTTGTGATGTTTTCAAATAAAACCCATGATGTTGGTAGAAGTCCGAAATTTGATGAATGTGAAGTAGATAGCGTCCAATATTAGTAATTTTGGAAGTTGATTGTCGGATTGTGGACCAAAGGGAATTTAATGAAACAATTTCTTAATTCCTCAACGTTTCGATTAAAAATTTAATCATTATCAAGAGGATTTTGTGCTGCTGCAAGGGATTTCGAAACTTTGTCCCAGTTCTTCAGGCAACGTGTTGCGTGTGGACCATGTGTAGTTGTGATGTTTTCAAAAAAAACCCATAATGTTGGTAGAAGTCCGAAATTTGATGAATGTGAAATAGATAACGTCCAATATTAGTAATTTTGGAAGTTGATTGTCGGATTGTAGACCAAAGTGAATTTAATGAAACAATTTCTTAATTCCTCAACGTTTCGATTAAAAATTTAATCATTATCAAGGGGATTTTGTGCTGCTGCAAGGGATTTCGAAACTTTGTCCCAGTTCTTTAGGCAACGTGTTGCGTATGGACCATGTGTAGTTGTGATGTTTTCAAAAAAAACCCATGATGTTGATAGAAGTCCGAAATTTGATGAATGTGAAGTAGATAGCGTCCATTATTAGTAATTTTGGAAGTTGATTGTCGGATTGTGGACCAAAGGGACTTTAATGAAACTATTTCTTAATTCCTCAACGTTTCGATTAAAAATTTAATCATTATCAAGAGGATTTTGTGCTGCTGCAAGGGATTTCGAATCTTTGTCCCAGTTCTTCAGGCAACGTGTTGCGTGTGGACCATGTGTAGTTGTGATGTTTTCAAAAAAAACCCATGTTGTTGATAGAAGTCCGAAATTTTATGAATGTGAAGTAGATAGCGTCCAATATTAGTAATTTTGGAAGTTGATTGTCGGATTGTGGACCAAAGGGAATTTAATGAAACAATTTCTTAATTCCTCAACGTTTCGATTAAAAATTTAATCATTATCAAGAGGATTTTGTGCTGCTGCAAGGGATTTCGAAACTTTGTCCCAGTTCTTCAGGCAACGTGTTGCGTGTGGACCATGTGTAGTTGTGATGTTTTCAAAAAATACCCATGATGTTGGTAGAAGTCCGAAATTTGATGAATGTGAAGTAGATAGCGTTCAATATTAGTAATTTTGGAAGCTGATTGTCGGATTGTGGACCAAAGGGAATTTAGTGAAACAATTTCTTAATTCCTCAACGTTTCGATTAAAAATTTAATCATTATCAAGAGGATTTTGTGCTGCTGCAAGGGATTTCGAAACTTTGTCCCAGTTCATCAGGCAACGTGTTGCGTGTGGACCATGTGTAGTTGTGATGTTTTCAAAAAAAACCTATGATGTTGGTAGAAGTCCGAAATTTGATGAATGTGAAGTAGATAGCGTCCAATATTAGTAATTTTGGAAGTTGATTGTCGGATTGTGGACCAAAGGGAATTTATTGAAACAATTTCTTAATGCTTCAACGTTTCGATTAAAAATTTAATCATTATCAAGAGGATTTTGTGCTGCTGCAAGGGATTTCGAAACTTTGTGCCAGTTCTTCAGGCAACGTGTTGCGTGTGGATCATGTGTAGTTGTGATGTTTTTAAAAAAAACCCATGATGTTGGTAGAAGTCCTAAATTTGATGAATGTGAAGTAGATAGCGTCCAATATTAGTAATTTTGGAAGTTGATTGTCGGATTGTGGACCAAAGGGAATTTAATGAAACAATTTCTTAATTCCTCAACGTTTCGATTAAAAATTTAATCATTATCAAGAGCATTTTGTGCTGCTGCAAGGGATTTCGAAATTTTGTCCCAGTTCTTCAGGCAACGTGTTGCGTGTGGACCATGTGTAGTTGTGATGTTTTAAAAAAAAACCCATGATGTTGGTAGAAGTCCGAAATTTGATGAATGTGAAGTAGATAGCGTCCAATATTAGTAATTTTGGAAGTTGATTGTCGGATTGTGGACCAAAGGGAATTTAATGAAACAATTTCTTAATTCCTCAACGTTTCGATTAAAAATTTAATCATTATCAAGAGGATTTTGTGCTGCTGCAAGGGATTTCGAAACTTTGTCCCAGTTCTTCAGGCAACGTGTTGCGTGTGAACCATGTGTAGTTGTGATGTTTTCAAATAAAACCCATGATGTTGGTAGAAGTCCGAAATTTGATGAATGTGAAGTAGATAGCGTCCAATATTAGTAATTTTGGAAGTTGATTGTCGGATTGTGGACCAAAGGGAATTTAATGAAACAATTTCTTAATTCCTCAACGTTTCGATTAAAAATTTAATCATTATCAAGAGGATTTTGTGCTGCTGCAAGGGATTTCGAAACTTTGTCCCAGTTCTTCAGGCAACGTGTTGCGTGTGGACCATGTGTAGTTGTGATGTTTTCAAAAAATACCCATGATGTTGGTAGAAGTCCGAAATTTGATGAATGTGAAGTAGATAGCGTTCAATATTAGTAATTTTGGAAGCTGATTGTCGGATTGTGGACCAAAGGGAATTTAGTGAAACAATTTCTTAATTCCTCAACGTTTCGATTAAAAATTTAATCATTATCAAGAGGATTTTGTGCTGCTGCAAGGGATTTCGAAACTTTGTCCCAGTTCATCAGGCAACGTGTTGCGTGTGGACCATGTGTAGTTGTGATGTTTTCAAAAAAAACCTATGATGTTGGTAGAAGTCCGAAATTTGATGAATGTGAAGTAGATAGCGTCCAATATTAGTAATTTTGGAAGTTGATTGTCGGATTGTGGACCAAAGGGAATTTAATGAAACAATCTCTTAATTCCTCAACGTTTCGATTAAAAATTTAATCATTATCAAGAAGATTTTGTGCTGCTGCAAGGGATTTCGAAACTTTGTCCCAGTTCTTCAGGCAACGTGTTGCGTGTGGACCATGTGTAGTTGTGATGTTTTTAAATAAAACCCATGATGTTGGTAGGAGTCCGAAATTTTATGAATGTGAAGTAGATAGCGTCCAATATTAGTAATTTTGGAAGTTGATTGTCGGATTGTGGACCAAAGGGAATTTAATGAAACAATTTCTTAATTCCTCAACGTTTCGATTAAAAATTTAATCATTATCAAGAGGATTTTGTGCTGCTGCAAGGGATTTCGAAACTTTGTCCCAGTTCTTCAGGCAACGTGTTGCGTGTGGACCATGTGTAGTTGTGATGTTTTTAAAAAATACCCATGATGTTGGTAGAAGTCCGAAATTTGATGAATGTGAAGTAGATAGCGTCCAATATTAGTAATTTTGGAAGCTGATTTTCGGATTGTGGACCAAAGGGAATTTAATGAAACAATTTCTTAATTCCTCAAAGTTTCGATTAAAAATTTAATCATTATCAAGAGGATTTTGTGCTGCTGCAAGGGATTTCGAAACTTTGTCCCAGTTCATCAAGTAACGTGTTGCGTGTGGACCATGTGTAGTTGTGATGTTTTCAAAAAAAACCTATGATGTTGGTAGAAGTCCGAAATTTGATGAATGTGAAGTAGATAGCGTCCAATATTAGTAATTTTGGAAGTTGATTGTCGGATTGTGGACCAAAGGGAATTTAATGAAACAATTTCTTAATTCCTCAACGTTTCGATTAAAAATTTAATCATTATCAAGAGGATTTTGTGCTGCTGCAAGGGAGTTCGAAACTTTGTCCCAGTTCTTCAGGCAACGTGTTGCGTGTGGACCATGTGTAGTTGTGATGTTTTAAAAAAAAACCCATGTTGTTGGTAGAAGTCCGAAATTTGATGAATATGAAGTAGATAGTGTCCAATATTAGTAATTTTGGAAGTTGATTGTCGGATTGTGGACCAAAGGGAATTTAATGAAACAATTTCTTAATTCCTCAACGTTTCGATTAAAAATTTAATCATTATCAAGGGGATTTTGTTCTGCTGCAAGGGATTTCGAAACTTTGTCCCAGTTCTTCAGGCAACGTGTTGCGTGTGGACCATGTGTAGTTGTGATGTTTTCAAAAAAAACCCATGATGTTGGTAGAAGTCCGAAATTTGATGAATGTGAAGTAGATAGCGTCCAATATTAGTAATTTTGGAAGTTGATTGTCGGATTGTGGACCTAAGGGAATTTAATGAAACAATTTCTTAATTCCTCAACGTTTCGATTAAAAATTTAATCATTATCAAGAGGATTTTGTGCTGCTGCAAGAGATTTCGAAACTTTGTCCCAGTTCTTCAGGCAACGTGTTGCGTGTGAACCGTGTGTAGTTGTGATGTTTTCAAATAAAACCCATGATGTTGGTAGAAGTCCGAAATTTGATGAATGTGAAGTAGATAGCGTCCAATATTAGTAATTTTGGAAGTTGATTGTCGGATTGTGGACCAAAGGGAATTTAATGAAACAATTTCTTAATTCCTCAACGTTTCGATTAAAAATTTAATCATTATCAAGAGGATTTTGTGCTGCTGCAAGGGATTTCGAAACTTTGTCCCAGTTCTTCAGGCAACGTGTTGCGTGTGGACCATGTGTAGTTGTGATGTTTTCAAAAAATACCCATGATGTTGGTAGAAGTCCGAAATTTGATGAATGTGAAATAGATAACGTCCAATATTAGTAATTTTGGAAGCTGATTGTCGGATTGTAGACCAAAGTGAATTTAATGAAACAATTTCTTAATTCCTCAACGTTTCGATTAAAAATTTAATCATTATCAAGGGGATTTTGTGCTGCTGCAAGAAATTTCGAAACTTTGTCCCAGTTCTTCAGGCAACGTGTTGCGTATGGACCATGTGTAGTTGTGATGTTTTCAAAAAAAACCCATGATGTTGATAGAAGTCCGAAATTTGATGAATGTGAAGTAGATAGCGTCCATTATTAGTAATTTTGGAAGTTGATTGTCGGATTGTGGACCAAAGGGAATTTAATGAAACAATTTCTTAATTCCTCAACGTTTCGATTAAAAATTTAATCATTATCAAGAGGATTTTGTGCTGCTGCAAGGGATTTCGAGACTTTGTCAGAGTTCTTCAGGCAACGTGTTGCGTGTGGACCATGTGTAGTTGTGATGTTTTTAAAAAATACCCATGATGTTGGTAGAAGTCCGAAATTTGATGAATGTGAAGTAGATAGCGTCCAATATTAGTAATTTTGGAAGCTGATTTTTGGATTGTGGACCAAAGGGAATTTAATGAAACAATTTCTTAATTCCTCAACGTTTCGATTAAAAATTTAATCATTATCAAGAAGATTTTGTGCTGCTGCAAGGGATTTCGAAACTTTGTCCCAGTTCATCAAGCAACGTGTTGCGTGTGGACCATGTGTAGTTGTGATGTTTTCAAAAAAAACCCATGATGTTGATAGAAGTCCAAAATTTGTTGAATGTGAAGTAGATAGTGTCCAATATTAGTAATTTTGGAAGTTGATTGTCGGATTGTGGACCAAAGGGAATTTAATGAAACAATTTCTTAATTCCTCAACGTTTCGATTAAAAACTTAATCATTATCAAGGGGATTTTGTGCTGCTGCAAGGGATTTCGAAACTTTGTCCCAGTTCTTCAGGCAACGTGTTGCGTGTGGACCATGTGTAGTTGTGATGTTTTCAAAAAAAACCCATGATGTTGGTAGAAGTCCGAAATTTGATGAATGTGAAGTAGATAGCGTCCAATATTAGTAATTTTGGAAGTTGATTGTCGGATTGTGGACCAAAGGGAATTTAATGAAACAATTTCTTAATTCCTCAACGTTTCGATTAAAAATTTAATCATTATCAAGAGGATTTTGTGTTGCTGCAAGGGATTTCGAAACTTTGTCACAGTTCTTTAGGCAACGTAATGCGTGTGGCCCATGTGTAGTTGTGATGTTTTAAAAAAAAAAACCATGATGTTGGTAGAAGTCCGAAATTTGATGAATGTGAAGTAGATAACGTCCAATATTAGTAATTTTGGAAGTTGATTGTCGGATTGTAGACCAAAGTGAATTTAATGAAACAATTTCTTAATGCCTCAAAGTTTCGATTAAAAATTTAATCATTATCAAGAGGATTTTGTGCTGCTGCAAGGGATTTCGAAACTTTGTGCCAGTTTTTCAGGCAACGTGTTGCGTGTGGATCATGTGTAGTTGTGATGTTTTTAAAAAAAACTCATGATGTTGGTAGAAGTCCTAAATTTGATGAATGTGAAGTAGATAGCGTCCAATATTAGTAATTTTGGAAGTTGATTGTCGGATTGTGGACCAAAGGGAATTTAATGAAACAATTTCTTAATTCCTCAACGTTTCGATTAAAAATTTAATCATTATCAAGAGCATTCTGTGCTGCTGCAAGGGATTTCGAAACTTTGTCCCAGTTCTTCAGGCAACGTGTTGCGTGTGGACCATGTGTAGTTGTGATGTTTTCAAAAAAAACCCATGATGTTGGTAGAAGTCCGAAATTTGATGAATGTGAAGTAGATAGCGTCCAATATTAGTAATTTTGGATGTTGATTGTCGGATTGTGGACCAAAGGGAATTTAATGAAACAATTTCTTAATTCCTCAACGTTTCGATTAAAAATTTAATCATTATCAAGAGGATTTTGTGCTGCTGCAAGGGATTTCGAAACTTTGTCCCAGTTCTTCAGGCAACGTGTTGCGTGTGAACCATGTGTAGTTGTGATGTTTTCAAATAAAACCCATGATGTTGGTAGAAGTCCGAAATTTGATGAATGTGAAGTAGATAGCGTCCAATATTAGTAATTTTGGAAGTTGATTGTCGGATTGTGGACCAAAGGGAATTTAATGAAACAATTTGTTAATTCCTCAAGGTTTCGATTAAAAATTTAATCATTATCAAGAGGATTTTGTGCTGCTGCAAGGGATTTCGAAACTTTGTTCCAGTTCTTCAGGCAACGTGTTGCGTGTGGACCATGTGTAGTTGTGATGTTTTCAAAAAAAACCCATGATGTTGGTAGAAGTCCGAAATTTGATGAATGTGAAGTAGATAACGTCCAATATTAGTAATTTTGGAAGTTTATTGTCGGATTGTAGACCAAAGTGAATTTAATGAAACAATATCTTAATTCCTCAACGTTTCGATTAAAAATTTAATCATTATCAAGAGGATTTTGTGCTGCTGCAAGGGATTTCGAATCTTTGTCCCAGTTCTTTAGGCAACGTGTTGCGTATGGACCATGTGTAGTTGTGATGTTTTCAAAAAAAACCCATGATATTGATAGAAGTCCGAAATTTGATGAATGTGAAGTAGATAGCGTCCATTATTAGTAATTTTGGAAGTTGATTGTCGGATTGTGGACCAAAGAGAATTTAATGAAACAATTTCTTAATTCCTCAACGTTTCGATTAAAAATTTAATCATTATCAAGTGGATTTTGTGCTGCTGCAAGGGATTTTGAAACTTTGTCCCAGTTCTTCAGGCAACGTTTTGCGTGTGGACCATGTGTAGTTGTGATGTTTTCAAATAAAACCCATGATGTTGGTAGGAGTCCGAAATTTTATGAATGTGAAGTAGATAGCGTCCAATATTAGTAATTTTGGAAGCTGATTTTCGGATTGTGGACCAAAGGGAATTTAATGAAACAATTTCTTAATTCCTCAACGTTTCGATTAAAAATTTAATCATTATCAAGAGGATTTTGTGCTGCTGCAAGGGATTTCGAAACTTTGTCCCAGTTCTTCAGGCAACGTGTTGCGTGTGGACCATGTGTAGTTGTGATGTTTTTAAAAAATACCCGTGATGTTGGTAGAAGTCCGAAATTTGATGAATGTGAAGTAGATAGCGTCCAATATTAGTAATTTTGGAAGCTGATTTTCGGATTGTGGACCAAAGGGAATTTAATGAAACAATTTCTTAATTCCTCAACGTTTCGATTAAAAATTTAATCATTATCAAGAGGATTTTGTGCTGCTGCAAGGGATTTCGAAACTTTGTCCCAGTTCATCAGGCAACGTGTTGCGTGTGGACCATGTGTAGTTGTGATGTTTTCAAAAAAAACCTATGATGTTGGTAGAAGTCCGAAATTTGATGAATGTGAAGTAGATAGCGTCCAATATTAGTAACTTTGGAAGTTGATTGTCGGATTGTGGACCAAAGGGAATTTAATGAAACAATTTCTTAATTCCTCAACGTTTCGATTAAAAATTTAATCATCATCAAGAGGATTTTGTGCTGCTGCAAGGGAGTTCGAAACTTTGTCCCAGTTCTTCAGGCAACGTGTTGCGTGTGGACCATGTGTAGTTGTGATGTTTTTAAATAAAACCCATGATGTTGGTAGGAGTCCGAAATTTTATGAATGTGAAGTAGATAGAGTCCAATATTAGTAATTTTGGAAGTTGATTGTCGGATTGTGGACCAAAGGGAATTTAATGAAACAATTTCTTAATTCCTCAACGTTTCGATTAAAAATTTAATCATTATCAAGAGGATTTTGTGCTGCTGCAAGGGATTTCGAAACTTTGTCCCAGTTCTTCAGGCAACGTGTTGCGTGTGGACCATGTGTAGTTGTGATGTTTTTAAAAAATACCCATGATGTTGGTAGAAGTCCGAAATTTGATGAATGTGAAGTAGATAGCGTCCAATCTTAGTAATTTTGGAAGCTGATTTTCGGATTGTGGACCAAAGGGAATTTAATGAAACAATTTCTTAATTCCTCAAAGTTTCGATTAAAAATTTAATCATTATCAAGAGGATTTTGTGCTGCTGCAAGGGATTTCGAAACTTTGTCCCAGTTCATCAAGTAACGTGTTGCGTGTGGACCATGTGTAGTTGTGATGTTTTCAAAAAAAACCTATGATGTTGGTAGAAGTCCGAAATTTGATGAATGTGAAGTAGATAGCGTCCAATATTAGTAATTTTGGAAGTTGATTGTCGGATTGTGGACCAAAGGGAATTTAATGAAACAATTTCTTAATTCCTCAACGTTTCGATTAAAAATTTAATCATTATCAAGAGGATTTTGTGCTGCTGCAAGGGAGTTCGAAACTTTGTCCCAGTTCTTCAGGCAACGTGTTGCGTGTGGACCATGTGTAGTTGTGATGTTTTAAAAAAAAACCCATGTTGTTGGTAGAAGTCCGAAATTTGATGAATATGAAGTAGATAGTGTCCAATATTAGTAATTTTGGAAGTTGATTGTCGGATTGTGGACCAAAGGGAATTTAATGAAACAATTTCTTAATTCCTCAACGTTTCGATTAAAAATTTAATCATTATCAAGGGGATTTTGTTCTGCTGCAAGGGATTTCGAAACTTTGTCCCAGTTCTTCAGGCAACGTGTTGCGTGTGGACCATGTGTAGTTGTGATGTTTTCAAAAAAAACCCATGATGTTGGTAGAAGTCCGAAATTTGATGAATGTGAAGTAGATAGCGTCCAATATTAGTAATTTTGGAAGTTGATTGTCGGATTGTGGACCTAAGGGAATTTAATGAAACAATTTCTTAATTCCTCAACGTTTCGATTAAAAATTTAATCATTATCAAGAGGATTTTGTGCTGCTGCAAGGGATTTCGAAACTTTGTCCCAGTTCTTCAGGCAACGTGTTGCGT
This sequence comes from Stenolophus ochropezus, assembly GCA_035578165.1. Lineage (NCBI taxonomy): Eukaryota > Metazoa > Arthropoda > Insecta > Coleoptera > Carabidae > Stenolophus > Stenolophus ochropezus. The sequence goes on from JAQOWZ010000121.1 coordinate 301,300, forward strand.
GTGAACCGTGTGTAGTTGTGATGTTTTCAAATAAAACCCATGATGTTGGTAGAAGTCCGAAATTTGATGAATGTGAAGTAGATAGCGTCCAATATTAGTAATTTTGGAAGTTGATTGTCGGATTGTGGACCAAAGGGAATTTAATGAAACAATTTCTTAATTCCTCAACGTTTCGATTAAAAATTTAATCATTATCAAGAGGATTTTGTGCTGCTGCAAGGGATTTCGAAACTTTGTCCCAGTTCTTCAGGCAACGTGTTGCGTGTGGACCATGTGTAGTTGTGATGTTTTTAAAAAATACCCGTGATGTTGGTAGAAGTCCGAAATTTGATGAATGTGAAGTAGATAGCGTCCAATATTAGTAATTTTGGAAGCTGATTTTCGGATTGTGGACCAAAGGGAATTTAATGAAACAATTTCTTAATTCCTCAACGTTTCGATTAAAAATTTAATCATTATCAAGTGGATTTTGTGCTGCTGCAAGGGAGTTCGAAACTTTGTCCCAGTTCTTCAGGCAACGTGTTGCGTGTGGACCATGTGTAGTTGTGATGTTTTAAAAAAAAACCCATGTTGTTGGTAGAAGTCCGAAATTTGATGAATATGAAGTAGATAGTGTCCAATATTAGTAATTTTGGAAGTTGATTGTCGGATTGTGGACCAAAGGGAATTTAATGAAACAATTTCTTAATTCCTCAACGTTTCGATTAAAAATTTAATCATTATCAAGAGGATTTTGTGCTGCTGCAAGGGATTTCGAAACTTTGTCCCAGTTCTTTAGGCAACGTGTTGCGTATGGACCATGTGTAGTTGTGATGTTTTCAAATAAAACCCATGATGTTGGTAGGAGTCCGAAATTTTATGAATGTGAAGTAGATAGCGTCCAATATTAGTAATTTTGGAAGCTGATTTTCGGATTGTGGACCAAAGGGAATTTAATGAAACAATTTCTTAATTCCTCAACGTTTCGATTAAAAATTTAATCATTATCAAGAGGATTTTGTGCTGCTGCAAGGGATTTCGAAACTTTGTCCCAGTTCTTCAGGCAACGTGTTGCGTGTGGACCATGTGTAGTTGTGATGTTTTTAAAAAATACCCGTGATGTTGGTAGAAGTCCGAAATTTGATGAATGTGAAGTAGATAGCGTCCAATATTAGTAATTTTGGAAGCTGATTTTCGGATTGTGGACCAAAGGGAATTTAATGAAACAATTTCTTAATTCCTCAACGTTTCGATTAAAAATTTAATCATTATCAAGAGGATTTTGTGCTGCTGCAAGGGATTTCGAAACTTTGTCCCAGTTCATCAGGCAACGTGTTGCGTGTGGACCATGTGTAGTTGTGATGTTTTCAAAAAAAACCTATGATGTTGGTAGAAGTCCGAAATTTGATGAATGTGAAGTAGATAGCGTCCAATATTAGTAACTTTGGAAGTTGATTGTCGGATTGTGGACCAAAGGGAATTTAATGAAACAATTTCTTAATTCCTCAACGTTTCGATTAAAAATTTAATCATTATCAAGAGGATTTTGTGCTGCTGCAAGGGAGTTCGAAACTTTGTCCCAGTTCTTCAGGCAACGTGTTGCGTGTGGACCATGTGTAGTTGTGATGTTTTCAAAAAAAACCCATGTTGTTGGTAGAAGTCCGAAATTTGATGAATGTGAAGTAGATAGTGTCCAATATTAGTAATTTTGGAAGTTGATTGTCGGATTGTGGACCAAAGGGAATTTAATGAAACAATTTCTTAATTCCTTAACGTTTCGATTAAAAATTTAATCATTATCAAGGGGATTTTGTGCTGCTGCAAGGGATTTCGAAACTTTGTCCCAGTTCTTCAGGCATTTCTTTAGGCAACGTAATGCGTGTGGCCCATGTGTAGTTGTGATGTTTTAAAAAAAAAACCCATGATGTGTGTAGAAGTCCGAAATTTGATGAATGTGAAGTAGATAGCGTCCAATATTAGTATTTTTTGAAGTTGATTGTCGGATTGTGGACCAAAGGGAATTTAATGAAACAATTTCTTAATTCCTCAACGTTTCGATTAAAAATTTAATCATTATCAAGAGGATTTTGTGCTGCTGCAAGGGATTTCGAAACTTTGTCCCAGTTCTTCAGGCAACGTGTTGCGTGTGGACCATGTGTAGTTGTGATGTTTTCAAAAAAAACCCATGTTGTTGGTAGAAGTCCGAAATTTGATGAATGTGAAGTAGATAGTGTCCAATATTAGTAATTTTGGAAGTTGATTGTCGGATTGTGGACCAAAGGGAATTTAATGAAACAATTTCTTAATTCCTTAACGTTTCGATTAAAAATTTAATCATTATCAAGGGGATTTTGTGCTGCTGCAAGGGATTTCGAAACTTTGTCCCAGTTCTTCAGGCAACGTGTTGCGTGTGGACCATGTGTAGTTGTGATGTTTTCAAAAAATACCCATGATGTCGGTAGAAGTCCGAAATTTGATGAATGTGAAGTAGATAGCGTCCAATATTAATAATTTTGGAAGTTGATTGTCGGATTGTAAACCAAAGGGAATTTAATGAAACAATTTCTTAATTCCTCAACGTTTCGATTAAAAATTTAATCATAGAGGATTTTGTGCTGCTGCAAGGGATTTCGAAACTTTGTCCCAGTTCTTCAGGCAACGTGTTGCGTGTGGACCATGTGTAGTTGTGATGTTTTCAAATAAAACCCATGATGTTGGTAGTAGTCCGAAATTTTATGAATGTGAAGTAGATAGCGTCCAATATTAGTAATTTTGGAAGTTGATTGTCGGATTGTGGACCAAAGGGAATTTAATCAAACAATTTCTTAATTCCTCAACGTTTCGATTAAAAATTTAATCATTATCAAGAGGATTTTGTGCTGCTGCAAGGGATTTCGAAACTTTGTCCCAGTTCTTCAGGCAACGTGTTGCGTGTGGACCATGTGTAGTTGTGATGTTTTCAAAAAAAACCCATGATGTTGGTAGTAGTCCGAAATTTGATGAATGTGAAGTAGATAGCGTCCAATATTAGTAATTTTGGAAGTAAATTGTCGGATTGTGGACCAAAGGGAATTTAATGAAACAATTTCTTAATTCCTCAACGTTTCGATTAAAAATTTAATCATTATCAAGAGGATTTTGTGCTGCTGCAAGGGATTTCGAATCTTTGTCCCAGTTCTTCAGGCAACGTGTTGCGTGTGGACCATGTGTAGTTGTGATGTTTTAAAAAAAAACCCATGATGTTGGTAGAAGTCCGAAATTTGATGAATGTGAAGTAGATAGCGTCCAATATTAGTAATTTTGGAAGTTGATTGTCGGATTGTGGACCAAAGGGAATTTAATGAAACAATTTCTTAATTCCTCAACGTTTCGATTAAAAATTTAATCATTATCAAGAGGATTTTGTGTTGCTGCAAGGGATTTCGAAACTTTGTCCCAGTTCTTTAGGCAACGTAATGCGTGTGGCCCATGTGTAGTTGTGATGTTTTAAAAAAAAACCCATGATGTGTGTAGAAGTCCGAAATTTGATGAATGTGAAGTAGAAAGCGTCCAATATTAGTAATTTTGGAAGTTGATTGTCTGATTGTAAACCAAAGGCAATTTAATGAAACAATTTCTTAATTCCTCAACGTTTCGATTAAAAATTTAATTATTATCAAGTGGATTTTGTGCTGCTGCAAGGGATTTTGAAACTTTGTCCCAGTTCTTCAGGCAACGTTTTGCGTGTGGACCATGTGTAGTTGTGATGTTTTCAAATAAAACCCATGATGTTGGTAGGAGTCCGAAATTTTATGAATGTGAAGTAGATAGCGTCCAATATTAGTAATTTTGGAAGCTGATTTTCGGATTGTGGACCAAAGGGAATTTAATGAAACAATTTCTTAATTCCTCAACGTTTCGATTAAAAATTTAATCATTATCAAGAGGATTTTGTGCTGCTGCAAGGGATTTCGAAACTTTGTCCCAGTTCTTCAGGCAACGTGTTGCGTGTGGACCATGTGTAGTTGTGATGTTTTTAAAAAATACCCGTGATGTTGGTAGAAGTCCGAAATTTGATGAATGTGAAGTAGATAGCGTCCAATATTAGTAATTTTGGAAGCTGATTGTCGGGTTGTGGACCAAAGGGAATTTAGTGAAACAATTTCTTGATTCCTCAACGTTTCGATTAAAAATTTAATCATTATCAAGAGGATTTTGTGCTGCTGCAAGGGATTTCGAAACTTTGTCCCAGTTCATCAGGCAACGTGTTGCGTGTGGACCATGTGTAGTTGTGATGTTTTCAAAAAAAACCCATGATGTTGGTAGAAGTCCGAAATTTGATGAATGTGAAGTAGATAGCGTCCAATATTAGTAACTTTGGAAGTTGATTGTCGGATTGTGGACCAAAGGGAATTTAATGAAACAATTTCTTAATTCCTCAACGTTTCGATTAAAAATTTAATCATTATCAAGAGGATTTTGTGCTGCTGCAAGGGAGTTCGAAACTTTGTCCCAGTTCTTCAGGCAACGTGTTGCGTGTGGACCATGTGTAGTTGTGATGTTTTCAAAAAAAACCCATGTTGTTGGTAGAAGTCCGAAATTTGATGAATGTGAAGTAGATAGTGTCCAATATTAGTAATTTTGGAAGTTGATTGTCGGATTGTGGACCAAAGGGAATTTAATGAAACAATTTCTTAATTCCTTAACGTTTCGATTAAAAATTTAATCATTATCAAGGGGATTTTGTGCAGCTGCAAGGGATTTCGAAACTTTGTCCCAGTTCTTCAGGCATTTCTTTAGGCAACGTAATGCGTGTGGCCCATGTGTAGTTGTGATGTTTTAAAAAAAAAACCCATGATGTGTGTAGAAGTCCGAAATTTGATGAATGTGAAGTAGATAGCGTCCAATATTAGTATTTTTTGAAGTTGATTGTCGGATTGTGGACCAAAGGGAATTTAATGAAACAATTTCTTAATTCCTCAACGTTTCGATTAAAAATTTAATCATTATCAAGAGGATTTTGTGCTGCTGCAAGGGATTTCGAAACTTTGTCCCAGTTCTTCAGGCAACGTGTTGCGTGTGGACCATGTGTAGTTGTGATGTTTTCAAAAAAAACCCATGTTGTTGGTAGAAGTCCGAAATTTGATGAATGTGAAGTAGATAGTGTCCAATATTAGTAATTTTGGAAGTTGATTGTCGGATTGTGGACCAAAGGGAATTTAATGAAACAATTTCTTAATTCCTTAACGTTTCGATTAAAAATTTAATCATTATCAAGGGGATTTTGTGCTGCTGCAAGGGATTTCGAAACTTTGTCCCAGTTCTTCAGGCAACGTGTTGCGTGTGGACCATGTGTAGTTGTGATGTTTTCAAAAAATACCCATGATGTCGGTAGAAGTCCGAAATTTGATGAATGTGAAGTAGATAGCGTCCAATATTAATAATTTTGGAAGTTGATTGTCGGATTGTAAACCAAAGGGAATTTAATGAAACAATTTCTTAATTCCTCAACGTTTCGATTAAAAATTTAATCATAGAGGATTTTGTGCTGCTGCAAGGGATTTCGAAACTTTGTCCCAGTTCTTCAGGCAACGTGTTGCGTGTGGACCATGTGTAGTTGTGATGTTTTCAAATAAAACCCATGATGTTGGTAGTAGTCCGAAATTTTATGAATGTGAAGTAGATAGCGTCCAATATTAGTAATTTTGGAAGTTGATTGTCGGATTGTGGACCAAAGGGAATTTAATCAAACAATTTCTTAATTCCTCAACGTTTCGATTAAAAATTTAATCATTATCAAGAGGATTTTGTGCTGCTGCAAGGGATTTCGAAACTTTGTCCCAGTTCTTCAGGCAACGTGTTGCGTGTGGACCATGTGTAGTTGTGATGTTTTCAAAAAAAACCCATGATGTTGGTAGTAGTCCGAAATTTGATGAATGTGAAGTAGATAGCGTCCAATATTAGTAATTTTGGAAGTAAATTGTCGGATTGTGGACCAAAGGGAATTTAATGAAACAATTTCTTAATTCCTCAACGTTTCGATTAAAAATTTAATCATTATCAAGAGGATTTTGTGCTGCTGCAAGGGATTTCGAATCTTTGTCCCAGTTCTTCAGGCAACGTGTTGCGTGTGGACCATGTGTAGTTGTGATGTTTTAAAAAAAAACCCATGATGTTGGTAGAAGTCCGAAATTTGATGAATGTGAAGTAGATAGCGTCCAATATTAGTAATTTTGGAAGTTGATTGTCGGATTGTGGACCAAAGGGAATTTAATGAAACAATTTCTTAATTCCTCAACGTTTCGATTAAAAATTTAATCATTATCAAGAGGATTTTGTGTTGCTGCAAGGGATTTCGAAACTTTGTCCCAGTTCTTTAGGCAACGTAATGCGTGTGGCCCATGTGTAGTTGTGATGTTTTAAAAAAAAACCCATGATGTGTGTAGAAGTCCGAAATTTGATGAATGTGAAGTAGAAAGCGTCCAATATTAGTAATTTTGGAAGTTGATTGTCTGATTGTAAACCAAAGGCAATTTAATGAAACAATTTCTTAATTCCTCAACGTTTCGATTAAAAATTTAATTATTATCAAGTGGATTTTGTGCTGCTGCAAGGGATTTTGAAACTTTGTCCCAGTTCTTCAGGCAACGTTTTGCGTGTGGACCATGTGTAGTTGTGATGTTTTCAAATAAAACCCATGATGTTGGTAGGAGTCCGAAATTTTATGAATGTGAAGTAGATAGCGTCCAATATTAGTAATTTTGGAAGCTGATTTTCGGATTGTGGACCAAAGGGAATTTAATGAAACAATTTCTTAATTCCTCAACGTTTCGATTAAAAATTTAATCATTATCAAGAGGATTTTGTGCTGCTGCAAGGGATTTCGAAACTTTGTCCCAGTTCTTCAGGCAACGTGTTGCGTGTGGACCATGTGTAGTTGTGATGTTTTTAAAAAATACCCGTGATGTTGGTAGAAGTCCGAAATTTGATGAATGTGAAGTAGATAGCGTCCAATATTAGTAATTTTGGAAGCTGATTGTCGGGTTGTGGACCAAAGGGAATTTAGTGAAACAATTTCTTGATTCCTCAACGTTTCGATTAAAAATTTAATCATTATCAAGAGGATTTTGTGCTGCTGCAAGGGATTTCGAAACTTTGTCCCAGTTCATCAGGCAACGTGTTGCGTGTGGACCATGTGTAGTTGTGATGTTTTCAAAAAAAACCTATGATGTTGGTAGAAGTCCGAAATTTGATGAATGTGAAGTAGATAGCGTCCAATATTAGTAACTTTGGAAGTTGATTGTCGGATTGTGGACCAAAGGGAATTTAATGAAACAATTTCTTAATTCCTCAACGTTTCGATTAAAAATTTAATCATTATCAAGGGGATTTTGTGCTGCTGCAAGGGATTTCGAAACTTTGTCCCAGTTCTTCAGGCATTTCTTTAGGCAACGTAATGCGTGTGGCCCATGTGTAGTTGTGATGTTTTAAAAAAAAAACCCATGATGTGTGTAGAAGTCCGAAATTTGATGAATGTGAAGTAGATAGCGTCCAATATTAGTATTTTTTGAAGTTGATTGTCGGATTGTGGACCAAAGGGAATTTAATGAAACAATTTCTTAATTCCTTAACGTTTCGATTAAAAATTTAATCATTATCAAGGGGATTTTGTGCTGCTGCAAGGGATTTCGAAACTTTGTCCCAGTTCTTCAGGCAACGTGTTGCGTGTGGACCATGTGTAGTTGTGATGTTTTCAAAAAATACCCATGATGTCGGTAGAAGTCCGAAATTTGATGAATGTGAAGTAGATAGCGTCCAATATTAATAATTTTGGAAGTTGATTGTCGGATTGTAAACCAAAGGGAATTTAATGAAACAATTTCTTAATTCCTCAACGTTTCGATTAAAAATTTAATCATAGAGGATTTTGTGCTGCTGCAAGGGATTTCGAAACTTTGTCCCAGTTCTTCAGGCAACGTGTTGCGTGTGGACCATGTGTAGTTGTGATGTTTTCAAATAAAACCCATGATGTTGGTAGTAGTCCGAAATTTTATGAATGTGAAGTAGATAGCGTCCAATATTAGTAATTTTGGAAGTTGATTGTCGGATTGTGGACCAAAGGGAATTTAATCAAACAATTTCTTAATTCCTCAACGTTTCGATTAAAAATTTAATCATTATCAAGAGGATTTTGTGCTGCTGCAAGGGATTTCGAAACTTTGTCCCAGTTCTTCAGGCAACGTGTTGCGTGTGGACCATGTGTAGTTGTGATGTTTTCAAAAAAAACCCATGATGTTGGTAGTAGTCCGAAATTTGATGAATGTGAAGTAGATAGCGTCCAATATTAGTAATTTTGGAAGTAAATTGTCGGATTGTGGACCAAAGGGAATTTAATGAAACAATTTCTTAATTCCTCAACGTTTCGATTAAAAATTTAATCATTATCAAGAGGATTTTGTGCTGCTGCAAGGGATTTCGAATCTTTGTCCCAGTTCTTCAGGCAACGTGTTGCGTGTGGACCATGTGTAGTTGTGATGTTTTAAAAAAAAACCCATGATGTTGGTAGAAGTCCGAAATTTGATGAATGTGAAGTAGATAGCGTCCAATATTAGTAATTTTGGAAGTTGATTGTCGGATTGTGGACCAAAGGGAATTTAATGAAACAATTTCTTAATTCCTCAACGTTTCGATTAAAAATTTAATCATTATCAAGAGGATTTTGTGTTGCTGCAAGGGATTTCGAAACTTTGTCCCAGTTCTTTAGGCAACGTAATGCGTGTGGCCCATGTGTAGTTGTGATGTTTTAAAAAAAAACCCATGATGTGTGTAGAAGTCCGAAATTTGATGAATGTGAAGTAGAAAGCGTCCAATATTAGTAATTTTGGAAGTTGATTGTCTGATTGTAAACCAAAGGCAATTTAATGAAACAATTTCTTAATTCCTCAACGTTTCGATTAAAAATTTAATTATTATCAAGTGGATTTTGTGCTGCTGCAAGGGATTTTGAAACTTTGTCCCAGTTCTTCAGGCAACGTTTTGCGTGTGGACCATGTGTAGTTGTGATGTTTTCAAATAAAACCCATGATGTTGGTAGGAGTCCGAAATTTTATGAATGTGAAGTAGATAGCGTCCAATATTAGTAATTTTGGAAGCTGATTTTCGGATTGTGGACCAAAGGGAATTTAATGAAACAATTTCTTAATTCCTCAACGTTTCGATTAAAAATTTAATCATTATCAAGAGGATTTTGTGCTGCTGCAAGGGATTTCGAAACTTTGTCCCAGTTCTTCAGGCAACGTGTTGCGTGTGGACCATGTGTAGTTGTGATGTTTTTAAAAAATACCCGTGATGTTGGTAGAAGTCCGAAATTTGATGAATGTGAAGTAGATAGCGTCCAATATTAGTAATTTTGGAAGCTGATTGTCGGGTTGTGGACCAAAGGGAATTTAGTGAAACAATTTCTTGATTCCTCAACGTTTCGATTAAAAATTTAATCATTATCAAGAGGATTTTGTGCTGCTGCAAGGGATTTCGAAACTTTGTCCCAGTTCTTCAGGCAACGTGTTGCGTGTGGACCATGTGTAGTTGTGATGTTTTCAAAAAAAACCCATGATGTTGGTAGAAGTCCGAAATTTGATGAATGTGAAGTAGATAGCGTCCAATATTAATAATTTTGGAAGTTGATTGTCGGATTGTAAACCAAAGGGATTTTAATGAAACAATTTCTTAATTCCTCAACGTTTCGATTAAAAATTTAATCATTATCAAGAGGATTTTGTGCTGGTGCCAGGGATTTCAAAGCTTTGTCCCAGTTCTTTAGGCAACGTAATGCGTGTGGCCCATGTGTAGTTGTGATGTTTTAAAAAAAAAACCCATGATGTGTGTAGAAGTCCGAAATTTGATGAATGTGAAGTAGATAGCGTCCAATATTAGTATTTTTTGAAGTTGATTGTCGGATTGTGGACCAAAGGGAATTTAATGAAACAATTTCTTAATTCCTCAACGTTTCGATTAAAAATTTAATCATAGAGGATTTTGTGCTGCTGCAAGGGATTTCGAAACTTTGTCCCAGTTCTTCAGGCAACGTGTTGCGTGTGGACCATGTGTAGTTGTGATGTTTTCAAATAAAACCCATGATGTTGGTAGTAGTCCGAAATTTTATGAATGTGAAGTAGATAGCGTCCAATATTAGTAATTTTGGAAGTTGATTGTCGGATTGTGGACCAAAGGGAATTTAATGAAACAATTTCTTAATTCCTCAACGTTTCGATTAAAAATTTAATCATTATCAAGAGGATTTTGTGCTGCTGCAAGGGATTTCGAAACTTTGTCCCAGTTCTTCAGGCAACGTGTTGCGTGTGAACCATGTGTAGTTGTGATGTTTTCAAATAAAACCCATGATGTTGGTAAAAGTCCGAAATTTGATGAATGTGAAGTAGATAGCGTCCAATATTAGTAATTTTGGAATTTGATTGTCGGATTGTGGACCAAAGGGAATTTAATGAAACAATTTCCTAATTCCTCAAGGTTTCGATTAAACATTTAATCATTATCAAGAGGATTTTGTGCTGCTGCAAGGGATTTCGAAACTTTGTCCCAGTTCTTCAGGCAACGTGTTGCGTGTGGACCATGTGTAGTTGTGATGTTTTCAAATAAAACCCATGATGTTGGTAGAAGTCCGAAATTTGATGAATGTGAAGTAGATAGCGTCCAATATTAGTAATTTTGGAAGCTGATTGTCGGGTTGTGGACCAAAGGGAATTTAGTGAAACAATTTCTTGATTCCTCAACGTTTCGATTAAAAATTTAATCATTATCAAGAGGATTTTGTGCTGCTGCAAGGGATTTCGAAACTTTGTCCCAGTTCTTCAGGCAACGTGTTGCGTGTGGACCATGTGTAGTTGTGATGTTTTCAAAAAAAACCCATGATGTTGGTAGAAGTCCGAAATTTGATGAATGTGAAGTAGATAGCGTCCAATATTAGTAATTTTGGAAGTTGATTGTCGGATTGTAAACCAAAGGGATTTTAATGAAACAATTTCTTAATTCCTCAACGTTTCGATTAAAAATTTAATCATTATCAAGAGGATTTTGTGCTGGTGCCAGGGATTTCGAAGCTTTGTCCCAGTTCTTCAGGCAACGTGTTGCGTGTGGACCATGTGTAGTTGTGATGTTTTCAAAAAAAACCCATGATGTTGGTAGAAGTCCGAAATTTGATGAATGTGAAGTAGATAGCGTCCAATATTAGTAATTTTGGAAGTTGATTGTCGGATTGTGGACCAAAGGGAATTTAATGAAACAATTTCTTAATTCCTCAACGTTTCGATTAAAAATTTAATCATTATCAAGAGGATTTTGTGTTGCTGCAAGGGATTTCGAAACTTTGTCCCAGTTCTTTAGGCAACGTAATGCGTGTGGCCCATGTGTAGTTGTGATGTTTTAAAAAAAAAACCCATGATGTGTGTAGAAGTCCAAAATTTGATGAATGTGAAGTAGATAGCGTCCAATATTAGTATTTTTGGAAGTTGATTGTCGGATTGTGGACCAAAGGGAATTTAATGAAACAATTTCTTAATTCCTCAACGTTTCGATTAAAAATTTAATCATAGAGGATTTTGTGCTGCTGCAAGGGATTTCGAAACTTTGTCCCAGTTCTTCAGGCAACGTGTGGCGTGTGGACCATGTGTAGTTGTGATGTTTTCAAATAAAACCCATGATGTTGGTAGGAGTCCGAAATTTTATGATGTAAAGTAGATAGCGTCCAATATTAGTAATTTTGGAAGTTGATTGTCGGATTGTGGACCAAAGGGAATTTAATGAAACAATTTCTTAATTCCTCAACGTTTCGATTAAAAATTTAATCACTATCAAGAGGATTTTGTGCTGCTGCAAGGGATTTCGAAACTTTGTCCTAGTTCTTCAGGCAACGTGTTGCGTGTGAACCATGTGTAGTTGTGATGTTTTCAAATAAAACCCATGATGTTGGTAAAAGTCCTAAATTTGATGAATGTGAAGTAGATAGCGTCCAATATTAGTAATTTTGGAAGTTGATTGTCGGATTGTGGACCAAAGGGAATTTAATGAAACAATTTCTTAATTCCTCAAGGTTTCGATTAAAAATTTAATCAATATCAAGAGGATTTTGTGCTGCTGCAAGGGATTTCGAAACTTTGTCCCAGTTCTTCAGGCAACGTGTTGCGTGTGGACCATGTGTAGTTGTGATGTTTTCAAAAAAAACCCATGATGTTGGTAGAAGTCCGAAATTTGATGAATGTGAAGTAGATAGCGTCCAATATTAATAATTTTGGAAGTTGATTGTCGGATTGTAAACCAAAGGGAATTTAATGAAACAAATTCTTAATTCCTCAACGTTTCGATTAAAAATTTAATCATTATCAAGAGGATTTTGTGCTGCTGCAAGGGATTTCGAAACTTTGTCCCAGTTCTTCAGGCAAACGTGTTGCGTGTGGACCATGTGTAGTTGTGATGTTTTCAAAAAAAACCCATGATGTTGGTAGAAGTCCGAATTTGATGAATGTGAAGTAGATAGCGTCCAATATTAATAATTTTGGAAGTTGATTGTCGGATTGTAAACCAAAGGGATTTTAATGAAACAATTTCTTAATTCCTCAACGTTTCGATTAAAAATTTAATCATTATCAAGAGGATTTTGTGCTGGTGCCAGGGATTTCGAAGCTTTGTCCCAGTTCTTCAGGCAACGTGTTGCGTGTGGACCATGTGTAGTTGTGATGTTTTCAAAAAAAACCCATGATGTTGGTAGAAGTCCGAAATTTGATGAATGTGAAGTAGATAGCGTTCAATATTAGTAATTTTGGAAGCTGATTGTCGGGTTGTGGACCAAAGGGAATTTAGTGAAACAATTTCTTGATTCCTCAACGTTTCGATTAAAAATTTAATCCATTATCAAGAGGATTTTGTGCTGCTGCAAGGGATTTCGAATCTTTGTCCCAGTTCATCAGGCAAACGTGTTGCGTGTGGACCATGTGTAGTTGTGATGTTTTCAAAAAAAACCTATGATGTTGGTAGAAGTCCGAAATTTGATGAATGTGAAGTAGATAGCGTCCAATATTAGTAATTTTGGAAGTTGATTGTCGGATTGTGGACCAAAGGGAATTTAATGAAACAATTTCTTAATTCCTCAACGTTTCGATTAAAAATTTAATCATTATCAAGAGGATTTTGTGCTGCCTGCAAGGGAGTTCGAAACTTTGTCCCAGTTCTTCAGGCAACGTGTTGCGTGTGGACCATGTGTAGTTGTGATGTTTTCAAAAAAAACCCATGTTGTTGATAGAAGTCCGAAATTTGATGAATGTGAAGTAGATAGTGTCCAATATTAGTAATTTTGGAAGTGATTGTCGGATTGTGGACCAAAGGGAATTTAATGAAACAATTTCTTAATTCCTCAACGTTTCGATTAAAAATTTAATCATAGAGGATTTTGTGCTGCTGCAAGGGATTTCGAAACTTTGTCCCAGTTCTTCAGGCAACGTGTTGCGTGTGGACCATGTGTAGTTGTGATGTTTTCAAATAAAACCCATGATGTTGGTAGGAGTCCGAAATTTTATGAATGTGAAGTAGATAGCGTCCAATATTAGTAATTTTGGAAGTTGATTGTCGGATTGTGGACCAAAGGGAATTTAATGAAACAATTTCTTAATTCCTCAACGTTTCGATTAAAAATTTAATCATTATCAAGAGGATTTTGTGCTGCTGAAGGGAGTTCGAAACTTTGTCCCAGTTCTTCAGGCAACGTGTTGCGTGTGGACCATGTGTAGTTGTGATGTTTTCAAAAAAAACCCATGTTGTTGATAGAAGTCCGAAATTTGATGAATGTGAAGTAGATAGTGTCCAATATTAGTAATTTTGGAAGTTGATTGTCGGATTGTGGACCAAAGGGAATTTAATGAAACAATTTTCTTAATTCCTCAACGTTTCGATTAAAAATTTAATCATAGAGGATTTTGTGCTGCTGCAAGGGATTTCGAAACTTTGTCCCAGTTCTTCAGGCAACGTGTTGCGTGTGGACCATGTGTAGTTGTGATGTTTTCAAATAAAACCATGATGTTGGTAGGAGTCCGAAATTTTATGAATGTGAAGTAGATAGCGTCCAATATTAGTAATTTTGGAAGTTGATTGTCGGATTGTGGACCAAAGGGAATTTAATGAAACAATTTCTTAATTCCTCAACGTTTCGATTAAAAATTTAATCATTATCAAGAGGATTTTGTGCTGCTGCAAGGAATTCGAAACTTTGTCCAGTTCTTCAGGCAACGTGTTGCGTGTGGACCATGTGTAGTTGTGATGTTTTCAAAAAAAACCCATGTTGTTGATAGAAGTCCGAAATTTTATGAATGTGAAGTAGATAGCGTCCAATATTAGTAATTTTGGAAGTTGATTGTCGGATTGTGGACCAAAGGGAATTTAATGAAACAATTTCTTAATTCCTCAACGTTTCGATTAAAAATTTAATCATTATCAAGAGGATTTTGTGCTGCTGCAAGGGATTTCGAATCTTTGTCCCAGTTCTTCAGGCAACGTGTTGCGTGTGGACCATGTGTAGTTGTGATGTTTTCAAAAAATACCCATGATGTTGGTAGAAGACCGAAATTTGATGAATGTGAAGTAGATAGCGTTCAATATTAGTAATTTTGGAAGCTGATTGTCGGATTGTGGACCAAAGGGAATTTAGTGAAACAATTTCTTGATTCCTCAACGTTTCGATTAAAAATTTAATCCATTATCAAGAGGAATTTGTGCTGCTGCAAGGGATTTCGAATCTTTGTCCCAGTTCATCAGGCAACGTGTTGCGTGTGGACCATGTGTAGTTGTGATGTTTTCAAAAAAAAACCTATGATGTTGGTAGAAGTCCGAAATTTGATGAATGTGAAGTAGATAGCGTCCAATATTAGTAATTTTGGAAGTTGATTGTCGGATTGTGGACCAAAGGGAATTTAATGAAACAATTTCTTAATTCCTCAACGTTTCGATTAAAAATTTAATCATTATCAAGAGGATTTTGTGCTGCTGCAAGGGAGTTCGAAACTTTGTCCCAGTTCTTCAGGCAACGTGTTGCGTGTGGACCATGTGTAGTTGTGATGTTTCCAAAAAAAACCCATGTTGTTGATAGAAGTCCGAAATTTGATGAATGTGAAGTAGATAGTGTCCAATATTAGTAATTTTGGAAGTTGATTGTCGGATTGTGGACCAAAGGGAATTTAATGAAACAATTTCTTAATTCCTCAACGTTTCGATTAAAAATTTAATCATAGAGGATTTTGTGCTGCTGCAAGGGATTTCGAAACTTTGTCCCAGTTCTTCAGGCAACGTGTTGCGTGTGGACCATGTGTAGTTGTGATGTTTTCAAATAAAACCCATGATGTTGGTAGGAGTCCGAAATTTTATGAATGTGAAGTAGATAGCGTCCAATATTAGTAATTTTGGAAGTTGACTGTCGGATTGTGGACCAAAGGGAATTTAATGAAACAATTTCTTAATTCCTCAACGTTTCGATTAAAAATTTAATCATTATCAAGAGGATTTTGTGCTGCTGCAAGGGATTTCGAAACTTTGTCCCAGTTCTTCAGGCAACGTGTTGCGTGTGGACCATGTGTAGTTGTGATGTTTTCAAAAAAAACCCATGTTGTTGATAGAAGTCCGAAATTTTATGAATGTGAAGTAGATAGCGTCCAATATTAGTAATTTTGGAAGTTGATTGTCGGATTGTGGACCAAAGGGAATTTAATGAAACAATTTCTTAATTCCTCAACGTTTCGATTAAAAATTTAATCATTATCAAGAGGATTTTGTGCTGCTGCAAGGGATTTCGAATCTTTGTCCCAGTTCTTCAGGCAACGTGTTGCGTGTGGACCATGTGTAGTTGTGATGTTTTCAAAAAAAACCCATGTTGTTGATAGAAGTCCGAAATTTGATGAATGTGAAGTAGATAGTGTCCAATATTAGTAATTTTGGAAGTTGATTGTCGGATTGTGGACCAAAGGGAATTTAATGAAACAATTTCTTAATTCCTCAACGTTTCGATTAAAAATTTAATCATAGAGGATTTTGTGCTGCTGCAAGGGATTTCGAAACTTTGTCCCAGTTCTTCAGGCAACGTGTTGCGTGTGGACCATGTGTAGTTGTGATGTTTTCAAATAAAACCCATGATGTTGGTAGGAGTCCGAAATTTGATGAATGTGAAGTAGATAGCGTCCAATATTAGTAATTTTGGAAGTTGATTGTCGGATTGTGGACCAAAGGGAATTTAATGAAACAATTTCTTAATTCCTCAACGTTTCGATTAAAAATTTAATCATTATCAAGAGGATTTTGTGCTGCTGCAAGGGATTTCGAGACTTTGTCCCAGTTCTTCAGGCAACGTGTTGCGTGTGGACCATGTGTAGTTGTGATGTTTTCAAAAAAAACCCATGTTGTTGATAGAAGTCCGTAATTTTATGAATGTGAAGTAGATAGCGTCCAATATTAGTAATTTTGGAAGTTAATTGTCGGATTGTGGACCAAAGGGAATTTAATGAAACAATTTCTTAATTCCTCAACGTTTCGATTAAAAATTTAATCATTATCAAGAGGATTTTGTGCTGCTGCAAGGGATTTCGAATCTTTGTCCCAGTTCTTCAGGCAACGTGTTGCGTGTGGACCATGTGTAGTTGTGATGTTTTCAAAAAATACCCATGATGTTGGTAGAAGTCCGAAATTTGATGAATGTGAAGTAGATAGCGTTCAATATTAGTAATTTTGGAAGCTGATTGTCGGATTGTGGACCAAAGGGAATTTAGTGAAACAATTTCTTGATTCCTCAACGTTTCGATTAAAAATTTAATCATTATCAAGAGGATTTTGTGCTGCTGCAAGGGATTTCGAATCTTTGTCCCAGTTCATCAGGCAACGTGTTGCGTGTGGACCATGTGTAGTTGTGATGTTTTCAAAAAAAACCTATGATGTTGGTAGAAGTCCGAAATTTGATGAATGTGAAGTAGATAGCGTCCAATATTAGTAATTTTGGAAGTTCTTCAGGCAACGTGTTGCGTGTGGACCATGTGTAGTTGTGATGTTTTCAAAAAAAACCCATGTTGTTGATAGAAGTCTGAAATTTGATGAATGTGAAGTAGATAGTGTCCAATATTAGTAATTTCGGAAGATGATTGTCGGATTGTGGACCAAAGGGAATTTAATGAAACAATATCTTAATTCCTCAACGTTTCGATTAAAAATTTAATCATTATCAAGAGGATTTTGTGCTGCTGCAAGGGATTTCGAAACTTTGTCCCAGTTCTTCAGGCAACGTGTTGCGTGTGGACCATGTGTAGTTGTGATGTTTTCAAATAAAACCCATGATGTTGGTAGGAGTCCGAAATTTTAAGAATGTGAAGTAGATAGCGTCCAATATTAGTAATTTTGGAAGTTGATTGTCGGATTGTGGACCAAAGGGAATTTAATGAAACAATTTCTTAATTCCTCAACGTTTCGATTAAAAATTTAATCATTATCAAGAGGATTTTGTGCTGCTGCAAGGGATTTCGAAACTTTGTCCCAGTTCTTCAGGCAACGTGTTGCGTGTGGACCATGTGTAGTTGTGATGTTTTTAAAAAATACCCATGATGTTGGTAGAAGTCCGAAATTTGATGAATGTGAAGTAGATAGCGTCCAATATTAGTAATTTTGGAAGCTGATTTTCGGATTGTGGACCAAAGGGAATTTAATGAAACAATTTCTTAATTCCTCAACGTTTCGATTAAAAATTTAATCATTATCAAGAGGATTTTGTGCTGCTGCAAGGGATTTCGAAACTTTGTCCCAGTTCATCAGGCAACGTGTTGCGTGTGGACCATGTGTAGTTGTGATGTTTTAAAAAAAACCTATGATGTTGGTAGAAGTCCGAAATTTGATGAATGTGAAGTAGATAGCGTCCAATATTAGTAATTTTGGAAGTTGATTGTCGGATTGTGGACCAAAGGGAATTTAATGAAACAATTTCTTAATTCCTCAACGTTTCGATTAAAAATTTAATCATTATCAAGGGGATTTTGTGCTGCTGCAAGGGATTTCGAAACTTTGTCCCAGTTCTTCAGGCAACGTGTTGCGTGTGGACCATGTGTAGTTGTGATGTTTTCAAAAAAAACCCATGATGTTGGTAGAAGTCCGAAATTTGATGAATGTGAAGTAGATAGCGTCCAATATTAATAATTTTGGAAGTTGATTGTCGGATTGTAAACCAAAGGGAATTTAATGAAACAATTTCTTAATTCCTCAACGTTTCGATTAAAAATTTAATCATTATCAAGAGGATTTTGTGCTGGTGCCAGGGATTTCGAAGCTTTGTCCCAGTTCTTCAGGCAACGTGTTGCGTGTGGACCATGTTTAGATGTGATGTTTTCAATAAAAACCCATGATGTTGGTAGAAGTCCGAAATTTGATGAAAGTGAAGTAGATAGCGTCCAATATTAGTAATTTTGGAAGTTGATTGTCGGATTGTGGACCAAAGGGAATTTAATGAAACAATTTCTTAATTCCTCAACGTTTCGATTAAAAATTTAATCATTATCAAGAGGATTTTGTGCTGCTGCAAGGGATTTCGAAACTTTGTCCCAGTTCTTCAGGCAACGTGTTGCGTGTGGACCATGTGTAGTTGTGATGTTTTCAAAAAAAACCCATGATGTTGGTAGTAGTCCGAAATTTGATGAATGTGAAGTAGATAGCGTCCAATATTAGTAATTTTGGAAGTTGATTGTCGGATTGTGGACCAAAGGGAATTTAATAAAACAATTTCTTAATTCCTCAACGTTTCGATTAAAAATTTAATCATTATCAAGAGGATTTTGTGCTGCTGCAAAAGATTTCGAAACTTTGTCCCAGTTCTTCAGGCAACGTGTTGCGTGTGGACCATGTGTAGTTGTGATGTTTTCAAAAAATACCCATGATGTTGGTAGAAGTCCGAAATTTGATGAATGTGAAGTAGATAGCGTTCAATATTAGTAATTTTGGAAGCTGATTGTCGGATTGTGGACCAAAGGGAATTTAGTGAAACAATTTCTTGATTCCTCAACGTTTCGATTAAAAATTTAATCATTATCAAGGGGATTTTGTGCTGCTGCAAGGGATTTCGAAACTTTGTCCCAGTTCTTCAGGCAAGGTGTTGCGTGTGGACCATGTGTAGTTGTGATGTTTTCAAAAAAAACCCATGATGTTGGTAGAAGTCCGAAATTTGATGAATGTGAAGTAGATAACGTCCAATATTAGTAATTTTGGAAGTTGATTGTCGGATTGTGGACCAAAGGGAATTTAATAAAACAATTTCTTAATTCCTCAACGTTTCGATTAAAAATTTAATCATTATCAAGAGGATTTTGTGCTGCTGCAAAAGATTTCGAAACTTTGTCCCAGTTCTTCAGGCAACGTGTTGCGTGTGGACCATGTGTAGTTGTGATGTTTTCAAAAAATACCCATGATGTTGGTAGAAGTCCGAAATTTGATGAATGTGAAGTAGATAGCGTTCAATATTAGTAATTTTGGAAGCTGATTGTCGGATTGTGGACCAAAGGGAATTTAGTGAAACAATTTCTTGATTCCTCAACGTTTCGATTAAAAATTTAATCATTATCAAGGGGATTTTGTGCTGCTGCAAGGGATTTCGAAACTTTGTCCCAGTTCTTCAGGCAAGGTGTTGCGTGTGGACCATGTGTAGTTGTGATGTTTTTCAAAAAAAACCCATGATGTTGGTAGAAGTCCGAAATTTGATGAATGTGAAGTAGATAACGTCCAATATTAGTAATTTTGGAAGTTGATTGTCGGATTGTAGACCAAAGTGAATTTAATGAAACAATTTCTTAATTCCTCAACGTTTCGATTAAAAATTTAATCATTATCAAGAGGATTTTGTGCTGCTGCAAGGGATTTCGAGACTTTGTCCCAGTTCTTCAGGCAACGTGTTGCGTGTGGACCATGTGTAGTTGTGATGTTTTCAAATAAAATCCATGATGTTGGTAGAAGTCCGAAATTTGATGAATGTGAAGTAGATAGCGTCCAATATTAGTAATTTTGGAAGTTGATTGTCGGATTGTAGACCAAAGTGAATTTAATGAAACAATTTCTTAATTCCTCAACGTTTCGATTAAAAATTTAATCATTATCAAGAGGATTTTGTGCTGCTGCAAGGGATTTCGAGACTTTGTCCCAGTTCTTCAGGCAACGTGTTGCGTGTGGACCATGTGTAGTTGTGATGTTTTAAAAAAAAACCCATGTTGTTGATAGAAGTCCGAAATTTGATGAATGTGAAGTAGATAGCGTCCAATATTAGTAATTTTGGAAGTTGATTGTCGGATTGTGGACCAAAGGGAATTTAATAAAACAATTTCTTAATTCCTCAACGTTTCGATTAAAAATTTAATCATTATCAAGAGGATTTTGTGCTGCTGCAAGGGATTTCGAAACTTTGTCCCAGTTCTTCAGGCAACGTGTTGCGTGTGGACCATGTGTAGTTGTGATGTTTTCAAATAAAACCCATGATGTTTGTAGGAGTCCGAAATTTTATGAATGTGAAGTAGATAGCGTCCAATATTAGTAATTTTGGAAGTTGATTGTCGGATTGTGGACCAAAGGGAATTTAATGAAACAATTTCTTAATTCCTCAACGTTTCGATTAAAAATTTAATCATTATCAAGAGGATATTGTGCTGCTGCAAGGGATTTCGAAACTTTGTCCCAGTTCTTCAGGCAACGTGTTGCGTGTGAACCATGTGTAGTTGTGATGTTTTCAAATAAAACCCATGATGTTGGTAGAAGTCCGAAATTTGATGAATGTGAAGTAGATAGCGTCCAATATTAGTAATTTTGGAAGTTGATTGTCGGATTGTGGACCAAAGGGAATTTAATGAAACAATTTCTTAATTCCTCAAGGTTTCGATTAAAAATTTAATCATTATCAAGAGGATTTTGTGATGCTGCAAGGGATTTCGAAACTTTGTCCCAGTTCTTCAGGCAAGGTGTTGCGTGTGGACCATGTGTAGTTGTGATGTTTTCAAAAAAAACCCATGATGTTGGTAGAAGTCCGAAATTTGATGAATGTGAAGTAGATAACGTCCAATATTAGTAATTTTGGAAGTTGATTGTCGGATTGTAGACCAAAGTGAATTTAATGAAACAATTTCTTAATTCCTTAACGTTTCGATTAAAAATTTAATCATTATCAAGAGGATTTTGTGCTGCTGCAAGGGATTTCGAGACTTTGTCCCAGTTCTTCAGGCAACGTGTTGCGTGTGGACCATGTGTAGTTGTGATGTTTTAAAAAAAAACCCATGTTGTTGATAGAAGTCCGAAATTTTATGAATGTGAAGTAGATAGCGTCCAATATTAGTAATTTTGGAAGTTGATTGTCGGATTGTGGACCAAAGGGAATTTAATAAAACAATTTCTTAATTCCTCAACGTTTCGATTAAAAATTTAATCATTATCAAGAGGATTTTGTGCTGCTGCAAAAGATTTCGAAACTTTGTCCCAGTTCTTCAGGCAACGTAATGCGTGTGGACCATGTGTAGTTGTGATGTTTTCAAAAAATACCTATGATGTTGGTAGAAGTCCGAAATTTGATAAATGTGAAGTAGATAGCGTTCAATATTAGTAATTTTGGAAGCTGATTGTCGGATTGTGGACCAAAGGGAATTTAGTAAAACAATTTCTTGATTCCTCAACGTTTCGATTAAAAATTTAATCATTATCAAGGGGATTTTGTGCTGCTGCAAGGGATTTCGAAACTTTGTCCCAGTTCTTCAGGCAAGGTGTTGCGTGTGGACCATGTGTAGTTGTGATGTTTTCAAAAAAAAACCCATGATGTTGGTAGAAGTCCGAAATTTGATGAATGTGAAGTAGATAACGTCCAATATTAGTAATTTTGGAAGTTGATTGTCGGATTGTAGACCAAAGTGAATTTAATGAAACAATTTCTTAATTCCTCAACGTTTCGATTAAAAATTTAATCATTATCAAGAGGATTTTGTGCTGCTGCAAGGGATTTCGAGACTTTGTCCCAGTTCTTCAGGCAACGTGTTGCGTGTGATGTTTTGTTATTTTCTTAATTATTTAATAAATTTTGGCAATTTTTGTTTACATAAATATATAATATTGCATATATTACCATAAAAGTAGCATTTAGCAATTAAATATATGAATATTACTATGCACATATAGGCTCATAATTATATCACAAACCGAATAGTAACATAAAAATTATAGTTTCTATTTTAAAAATCAATATTCATAACCATTTCTGGAAAAAGTGTAAGTCGGATTTTCCGATAAAATGTTCCATTAAAAAGGGCACTTTATTCTACACCTAAATATGCATTTATGCAATTTTTCTTAATTTTTATTTTACTTAGTCATTAACCCTGCTGTTCTCCTCCGTCAGACTATACACTTGTACTCCTCGGGTCATAATGACCCAAAACTCTGAAATACGGAATCAGTATAAAATTGTTATTGTTCTTTTTAATATTTATTTTATTTCTTTAACAAAATACATTTTCAATAGAAAAAATTGCAAAATAAACCGTTATTCCGGTACAAAATGAAAAATATTTGAAAAATTATGTGACATGAACTATTTACAATTTGGACAATAATACCTTACATGAGCTTTACACAAATATTTATTGCATTTACAACAAGTCATATTAGTTTTGTTATCGTATTTAGAAGGGCAGAATTTGCAGCGTGCCCTTTTATTTTTACTGCTTGGTCCAGGTAGAGATGTAGCTGTAATTTCAACAGTTGGTCCTTGTACACTTCTTACTATAGCAGCAGCTTGTTCCGTACGAGGTATATGTTGTCTGGACATAATATAGGGATTTATTAGCTGCTTACCCAGTTCTTCTAAAAATATTCTTCGTCTGTATAATACATTTTTATTCCAATCTGAATTTATTTCACGCCATAAGACAAACGCATTGTAAGCACTGGTATCTAAGATATTATAAAACAAAATCATAGGCCATCGATTTGTTTTACGTTTACATGTGTATGTAGCGATTAGCTGATCTAATGTGTCAACTGCTCCTTTTGTGGAATTATAATCCAGAATAATTTGAGGTTTTTTATCATCTCTGTCGCTTATTTGTTTACTATTATGCAATGTACTCATTAGAAGGACGTTTTTGTTTCTTTTTGGAATGTAAGACACAACTGTTGTATCTTCAGTGAAATAAAAATGAGAGCTATGTACATCTTTATTTATTCTCAGAAAAGGCAGCTCAGGTTTATTCTTTCTAACCGTCCCCAACATTGTCAGCTTTCGTTTGAGAAGCATTTGTCCTAACTTGTATGACGTAAAAAAATTATCGCAAGTCACATTCTGCCCTCTAAGTTCGTGGGTAAGATCTAAGACAACTCGCATTCCTTGATTTTTTTCAGGTGCTTCACCAGGAGTTTTTCCCGTATATACTTGAAGTTTTAGAGCATAGGAACTTGTACTGTCACATAGAGTCCATATTTTGATGCCATATTTTGCAGGTTTGCTTGGTATGTATTGCTTGAACGGACAACGGCCTCTAAAAGCAACTAATTGTTCATCTACCGTTACATTTGCTTCAGGATTGTACAATTTCGGTAGAATTTCAGCCCATTTCTCCCAAAAATCTCTTATTGGAGCCAGTTTATCATGCAGCCTTCTTTCTTGACGGTCATTTTTGTTATCAAATCGCATAACACGTGATATACGTTGAAATTGTTTTAGTGACATTGTTGCGCGAAATAAAGGTCTACCTGTTTCTGAATTCCATAAACTTTTAGTGGATTCACCATGTGATTTATAAACACCAGCTAAAAGTAGCAAACCTATGTAAGCTTGCAATGTTATGTCGTCTAGATCTTGCCAATCGTCACTAAACACCCTACGACCTTCAATATTTGTCATTTTCAATATGATATTTTGTACAGCAGAATTGAAAATAAGCTGAAATGTAGATTTTATATCCTCAACTCTTGAAATACAATACCTAGTAGGACCGGGTGTCAGTTTTATAATATTTGCGTCAGTTGTACGCCCTTGTCGCGGTGGTGCTTCTAGTTTCCAATTTATGGTATTGTCTTTAGATAGGACCGATTGAATAGGTTGCACCACTTCGATATTAGCATTTCCTTGCGAAACACTTTCTAGAATATCATCATCTGACTCTGGTTCATAATTACTGTCTTCGCTAACATGATCTTCTATTTCACTAGTATAATCGTCACTGTCACTCAAATTTTCAAAAATATTGGCTAATTCTTTATCACTTACTATTTTTTTAGCCATTATTGTAATTTTCACAATCTTAGAAATAAAATACACCCACAAAACAGATACTTTATTACGCAGTGGCAAAAGAAGAACTGATATTTATATTTCACAATTTCACGTTTAGGTTTGTAGTAAGTTGAAAATCTGAACTTGTTTCAATACATCAAACACTTTTCGAACCTACATCTAATGTTCAAACAATTGTAAAGTAATCTAAACTGATGATAAAATGTTTGGATAATAAACTGCATGTAGACAACCAGCATATTAAATTTTCGGGTCATATTGACCCGAGGAATTTTTGTGTAACAAATACGTTTAAAACAATAACGTAAAACCCGTATATAAAAAAATGCAAGATATGTAATCCTTAATAAGTAGGAAACAATGTCATTAAATATTAGTTACAAAATTAAATAAATAAAAAAATTGTCACGACATAAATAAAATTTTGGGTCAAATAGACCCGAGGAGAACAGCAGGGTTAATAAACTACGTATTTACCTGAATTTTTCCAATAACTGATAAATTTACATCAAATTCCTTGTAAGTCCAATTTTGTACTAATTTTGTCGAATATTTTCATACCGTTTATATTGTAATTATAAAAATTACAATACATACATAAAATTACATGCTGCATCGAGTAGTAAACTAACATTTTACACATTTTACTTAAAACATCATGTTTGGGCTTAAATGAATGGTATCGGTGAAGGCTGGTGTGTAAAAATAACGAAAATGTCTTAACGTTTTGCTTTTGTTATCTGGAACAATTTGGCGGAAGTATATCGTGAATGGCTCTAAGGAAAGATCTAGTTAAAGAATGGCGTGCAGATATGACAAAAATGTGCTTTGTTGTTCGGCTTTTGTTTTTTGCAAAAAGTTGTCAGAATTATGTCGTGTCTAGGATCAAATAAAAGATATCGGTTAACGCAGGTGTGCAGTAATGACAAAAATGGTATTTGCTGAAATGTTTTGTTATTTTTCTTAAGTAATTAATAAATTTTGGCAATTTTTGTTTATACAAATATATAATATTGCGTATATTACCATAAACGTAGCATTTAGCAATTAAATATATGAATATTACTATGCACATATAGGCCCATAATTATATCACAGACCGAATAGTAACATAAAAATTATAGTTTTTATTTTAAAAATCAATATTCATAACCATTAGTGGAAAAAGTGTAAGTCGGATTTTCCGATAAAATGTCCCATTAAAAAGGGCACTTTATTCAACACCTAAATATGCATTTATGCAATTTTTGCTTCATTTTTATTTTACGTGGCCATTAATACACTACGTATTTACCTGCATTTTTCCAATAACTGATAAATTTATATCAAAATCCTTGTAAGTCCAATTTTGTACTAATTTTGTCGAATATTTTCATAACGGTTTATATTATAATTATAAAAATTACAATACATACATAGAATTACATTCTGCATCTAGTAGGTAAACTAACATTTTAAATATTTTAGTTAAAACATCATGTATTGCTGAAATGTTTTGTTATTTTCTTAATTATTTAATAAATTTAGGCAATTTTTGTTTACCTAAATATATAGTATTGCATATATTACCATAAAAGTAGCATTTAGCAATTAAATATATGAATATTACTATGCACATATAGGCCCATAATTATATCACAAAACCGAATAGTAACATAAAAATTATAGTTTCTATTTTAAAAATCAATATTCATAACATTTCTGGAAAAAGTGTAAGTCGGATTTCCGATAAAATGTCCATTAAAAAGGGTACTTTATTCAACACCTAAATATGCATTTATGCAATTTTTGCTTCATTTTTATTTTACGTGGCCATTAATACACTACGTATTTACCTGCATTTTTCCAATAACTGATAAATTTATATCAAAATCCTTGTAAGTCCAAGTTTGTACTAATTTTGTCGAATATTTTCATAACGGTTTATATTATAATTATAAAAATTACAATACATACATAGAATTACATGCTGCATCGAGTAGTAAACTAACATTTTAAACATTTTAGTTAAAACATCATGTATTTGCTGAAATGTTTTGTTATTTTCTTAATTATTTAATAAATTTTGGCAATTTTTGTTTACATAAATATATAATATTGCATATATTACCATAAAAGTAGCATTTAGCAATTAAATATATAAATATTACTATGCACATATAGGCTCATAATTATATCACAAACCGAATAGTAACATAAAAATTATAGTTTCTATTTTAAAAATCAATATTCATAACCATTTCTGGAAAAAGTGTAAGTCGGATTTTCCGATAAAATGTTCCATTAAAAAGGGCACTTTATTCTACACCTAAATATGCATTTATGCAATTTTTCTTCATTTTTATTTTACTTGGTCATTAATAAACTACGTATTTACCTGAATTTTTCCAATAACTGATAAATTTACATCAAAATCCTTGTAAGTCCAATTTTGTACTAATTTTGTCGAATATTTTCATAACGGTTTATATTATAATTATAAAAATTACAATACATACATAGAATTTCATGCTGCATCGAGTAGTAAACTAACATTTTACACTTTTTAGTTAAAACATCATCTATTTGCTGAAATGTTTTGTTAATTTTCTTAATTATTTAATAATTTTTGGCAATTTTCGTTTTTATAAATATATAATATTGCGTATATTACCATAAACGTAGCATTTAGCTGTTAAATATATAAATATAACTATGCACACGTAGGCCCATAATTATATCACAAACCGAATAGTAACATAATAATTATAGTTTCTATTTTAAAAATCAATATTCATAACCATTTCTGGAAAAAGTGTAAGTCGGATTTTCTGATAAAATGTTCCATTAAAAAGGGCACTTTATTCAACACCTAAATATGCATTTATGCAATTTTTGCTTCATATATGTTTTACGTCGCCATTAATTCACTCCGTATTTACCTGCATTTTTCCAATAACTGATAAATTTACATCAAAATCCTTGTAAGTCCAATTTTGTACTAATTTTGTCGAATATTTTCATAACGGTTTATATTATAATTATAAAAATTACAATACATACATAGAATTACATGTTGCATCGAGTAGTAAACTAACATTTTACACATTTTAGTTAAAACATCATGTATTTGCTGAAATGTTTTGTTATTTTCTTAATTATTTAATAAATTTTGGCAATTTTTGTTTATATAAATATATAATATTGCGTATATTACCATAAAAGTAGCATTTAGCAATTGAATATATGAATATTACTATGCACATATAGGCCCATAATTATATCACAAACCGAATAGTAACATAATAATTATAGTTTCTATTTTAAAAACCAATATTCATACCCATTTCTGGAAAAAGTGTAAGTCGGATTTTCCATTAAAATGTCCCATTAAAAAGGGCACTTTATTCAACACCTAAATATGCATTTATGCAATTTTTGTTTCATTTTTGTTTTACGTCGCCATTAAAACACTACGTATTTACCTGCATTTTTCCAATAACTGATAAATTCACATCAAAATCCTTGTAAGTCCAATTTTGTACTAATTTTGTCGAATATTTTCATAACGGTTTATATTATAATTATAAAAATTACAATACATACATAGAATTACATGCTACATCGAGTAGTAAACTAACATTTCAAACATTTTAGTTAAAACATCATGTAGTTGCTGAAATGTTTTGTTATTTTCTTAATTATTTAATAAATTTTGGCAATTTTTGTTTATATAAATATATAATATTGCGTATATTACCATAAACGTAGCATTTAACAATTAAATATATGAATATTACTATGCACATATAGGCCCATAATTATATTACAAACCGAATAGTAACATAAAAATTATTGTTTCTATTTTAAAAATCAATATTCATAACCATTTCTGGAAAAAGTGTAAGTCGGATTTTCCGATAAAATGTCCCATTAAAAAGGGCACTTTATTCAACACCTAAATACGCATTTATGCAATTTTTGCTTCATTTTTATTTTACTTGGCCATTAATAAACTACGTATTTACCCTGCATTTTTCCAATAACTGATAAATTTACATCAAATGCCTTGTAAGTCCAATTTTGTACTAATTTTGTCGAATATTTTCATAACGGTTTATATAATAATTATAAAAATTACAATACATACATAGAATTACATGCTGCATCGAGTAGTAAACTAACATTTTAAACATTTTAGTTAAAACATCATGTATTTGCTGAAATGTTTTGTTATTTTCTTAATTATTTAATAAATTTTGGCAATTTTTGTTTATATAAATATATAATATTGCGTATATTACCATAAACGTAGCATTTAGCAATTAAATATATGAATATTACAACGCACATATAGGCCCATAAATATATCGCATACCGAATAGTAACATAATAATTATAGTTTCTATTTTAAAAACCAATATTCATACCCATTTCTGGAAAAAGTGTAAGTCGGATTTTCCATTAAAATGTCCCATTAAAAAGGGCACTTTATTCAACACCTAAATATGCATTTATGCAATTTTTGTTTCATTTTTGTTTTACGTCGCCATTAAAACACTACGTATTTACCTGCATTTTTCCAATAACTGATAAATTCACATCAAAATCCTTGTAAGTCCAATTTTGTACTAATTTTGTCGAATATTTTCATAACGGTTTATATTATAATTATAAAAATTACAATACATACATAGAATTACATGCTACATCGAGTAGTAAACTAACATTTCAAACATTTTAGTTAAAACATCATGTAGTTGCTGAAATGTTTTGTTATTTTCTTAATTATTTAATAAATTTTGGCAATTTTTGTTTATATAAATATATAATATTGCGTATATTACCATAAACGTAGCATTTAGCAATTAAATATATGAATATTACTATGCACATATAGGCCCATAATTATATTACAAACCGAATAGTAACATAAAAATTATTGTTTCTATTTTAAAAATCAATATTCATAACCATTTCTGGAAAAAGTGTAAGTCGGATTTTCCGATAAAATGTCCCATTAAAAAGGGCACTTTATTCAACACCTAAATACGCATTTATGCAATTTTTGCTTCATTTTTATTTTACTTGGCCATTAATAAACTACGTATTTACCTGCATTTTTCCAATAACTGATAAATTTACATCAAATTCCTTGTAAGTCCAATTTTGTACTAATTTTGTCGAATATTTTCATAACGGTTTATATTATAATTATAAAAATTACAATACATACATAGAATTACATGCTACATCGAGTAGTAAACTAACATTTCAAACATTTTAGTTAAAACATCATGTATTTGCTGAAATGTTTTGTTATTTTCTTAATTATTTAATAAATTTTGGCAATTTTTGTTTATATAAATATATAATATTGCGTATATTACCATAAACGTAGCATTTAGCAATTAAATATATGAATATTACAACGCACATATAGGCCCATAAATATATCGCATACCGAATAGTAACATAATAATTATAGTTTCTATTTTAAAAATCAATATTCATAACCATTTCTGGAAAAAGTGTAAGTCGGATTTTCCGATAAAATGTCCCATTAAAAAGGGCACTTTATTCAACACCTAAATACGCATTTATGCAATTTTTTGCTTCATTTTTATTTTACTTGGCCATTAATAAACTACGTATTTACCTGCATTTTTCCAATAACTGATAAATTTACATCAAATGCCTTGTAAGTCCAATTTTGTACTAATTTTGTCGAATATTTTCATAACGGTTTATATAATAATTATAAAAATTACAATACATACATAGAATTACATGCTGCATCGAGTAGTAAACTAACATTTTAAACATTTTAGTTAAAACATCATGTATTTGCTGAAATGTTTTGTTATTTTCTTAATTATTTAATAAATTTTGGC
Source organism: Stenolophus ochropezus (assembly GCA_035578165.1). Lineage (NCBI taxonomy): Eukaryota > Metazoa > Arthropoda > Insecta > Coleoptera > Carabidae > Stenolophus > Stenolophus ochropezus. The sequence continues at coordinate 331,465 of JAQOWZ010000121.1, forward strand.
AATTTTTGTTTATATAAATATATAATATTGCGTATATTACCATAAACGTAGCATTTAGCAATTAAATATATGAATATTACAACGCACATATAGGCCCATAAATATATCGCATACCGAATAGTAACATAATAATTATAGTTTCTATTTTAAAAACCAATATTCATACCCATTTCTGGAAAAAGTGTAAGTCGGATTTTCCATTAAAATGTCCCATTAAAAAGGGCACTTTATTCAACACCTAAATATGCATTTATGCAATTTTTGTTTCATTTTTGTTTTACGTCGCCATTAAAACACTACGTATTTACCTGCATTTTTCCAATAACTGATAAATTCACATCAAAATCCTTGTAAGTCCAATTTTGTACTAATTTTGTCGAATATTTTCATAACGGTTTATATTATAATTATAAAAATTACAATACATACATAGAATTACATGCTACATCGAGTAGTAAACTAACATTTCAAACATTTTAGTTAAAACATCATGTAGTTGCTGAAATGTTTTGTTATTTTCTTAATTATTTAATAAATTTTGGCAATTTTTGTTTATATAAATATATAATATTGCGTATATTACCATAAACGTAGCATTTAGCAATTAAATATATGAATATTACTATGCACATATAGGCCCATAATTATATTACAAACCGAATAGTAACATAAAAATTATTGTTTCTATTTTAAAAATCAATATTCATAACCATTTCTGGAAAAAGTGTAAGTCGGATTTTCCGATAAAATGTCCCATTAAAAAGGGCACTTTATTCAACACCTAAATACGCATTTATGCAATTTTTGCTTCATTTTTATTTTACTTGGCCATTAATAAACTACGTATTTACCTGCATTTTTCCAATAACTGATAAATTTACATCAAATTCCTTGTAAGTCCAATTTTGTACTAATTTTGTCGAATATTTTCATAACGGTTTATATTATAATTATAAAAATTACAATACATACATAGAATTTCATGCTGCATCGAGTAGTAAACTAACATTTTACACTTTTTAGTTAAAACATCATCTATTGCTGAAATGTTTTGTTAATTTTCTTAATTATTTAATAATTTTTGGCAATTTTCGTTTTTATAAATATATAATATTGCGTATATTACCATAAACGTAGCATTTAGCTGTTAAATATATAAATATAACTATGCACACGTAGGCCCATAATTATATCACAAACCGAATAGTAACATAATAATTATAGTTTCTATTTTAAAAATCAATATTCATAACCATTTCTGGAAAAAGTGTAAGTCGGATTTTCTGATAAAATGTTCCATTAAAAAGGGCACTTTATTCAACACCTAAATATGCATTTATGCAATTTTTGCTTCATATATGTTTTACGTCGCCATTAATTCACTCCGTATTTACCTGCATTTTTCCAATAACTGATAAATTTACATCAAAATCCTTGTAAGTCCAATTTTGTACTAATTTTGTCGAATATTTTCATAACGGTTTATATTATAATTATAAAAATTACAATACATACATAGAATTACATGTTGCATCGAGTAGTAAACTAACATTTTACACGCGCTATCTCAGAGTTCATGTATTTGCTGAAATGTTTTGTTATTTTCTTAATTATTTAATAAATTTTGGCAATTTTTGTTTATATAAATATATAATATTGCGTATATTACCATAAAAGTAGCATTTAGCAATTGAATATATGAATATTACTATGCACATATAGGCCCATAATTATATCACAAACCGAATAGTAACATAATAATTATAGTTTCTATTTTAAAAACCAATATTCATACCCATTTCTGGAAAAAGTGTAAGTCGGATTTTCCATTAAAATGTCCATTAAAAAGGGCACTTTATTCAACACCTAAATATGCATTTATGCAATTTTTGTTTCATTTTTGTTTTACGTCGCCATTAAAACACTACGTATTTACCTGCATTTTTCCAATAACTGATAAATTCACATCAAAATCCTTGTAAGTCCAATTTTGTACTAATTTTGTCGAATATTTTCATAACGGTTTATATTATAATTATAAAAATTACAATACATACATAGAATTACATGCTACATCGAGTAGTAAACTAACATTTCAAATATTTTAGTTAAAACATCATGTAGTTGCTGAAATGTTTTGTTATTTTCTTAATTATTTAATAAATTTTGGCAATTTTTGTTTATATAAATATATAATATTGCGTATATTACCATAAACGTAGCATTTAACAATTAAATATATGAATATTACTATGCACATATAGGCCCATAATTATATTACAAACCGAATAGTAACATAAAAATTATTGTTTCTATTTTAAAAATCAATATTCATAACCATTTCTGGAAAAAGTGTAAGTCGGATTTTCCGATAAAATGTCCCATTAAAAAGGGCACTTTATTCAACACCTAAATACGCATTTATGCAATTTTTGCTTCATTTTTATTTTACTTGGCCATTAATAAACTACGTATTTACCTGCATTTTTCCAATAACTGATAAATTTACATCAAATGCCTTGTAAGTCCAATTTTGTACTAATTTTGTCGAATATTTTCATAACGGTTTATATAATAATTATAAAAATTACAATACATACATAGAATTACATGCTGCATCGAGTAGTAAACTAACATTTTAAACATTTTAGTTAAAACATCATGTATTTGCTGAAATGTTTTGTTATTTTCTTAATTATTTAATAAATTTTGGCAATTTTTGTTTATATAAATATATAATATTGCGTATATTACCATAAACGTAGCATTTAGCAATTAAATATATGAATATTACTACGCACATATAGGCCCATAAATATATCGCATACCGAATAGTAACATAATAATTATAGTTTCTATTTTAAAAATCAATATTCATAACCATTTCTGGAAAAAGTGTAAGTCGGATTTTCCGATAAAATGTCCCATTAAAAAGGGCACTTTATTCAACACCTAAATATGCATTTATGCAATTTTTGCTTCATTTTTATTTTAATTGGCCATTAATAAACTACGTATTTACCTGCATTTTTCCAATAACTGATAAATTTACATCAAAATCCTTGTAAGTCCAATTTTGTACTAATTTTGTCGAATATTTTCATAACGGTTTATATTATAATTATAAAAATTACAATACATACATAGAATTACATGTTGCATCGAGTAGTAAACTAACATTTTACACATTTTAGTTAAAACATCATGTATTTGCTGAAATGTTTTGTTATTTTCTTAATTATTTAATAAATTTTGGCAATTTTTGTTTATATAAATATATAATATTGCGTATATTACCATAAAAGTAGCATTTAGCAATTGAATATATGAATATTACTATGCACATATAGGCCCATAATTATATCACAAACCGAATAGTAACATAATAATTATAGTTTCTATTTTAAAAACCAATATTCATACCCATTTCTGGAAAAAGTGTAAGTCGGATTTTCCATTAAAATGTCCCATTAAAAAGGGCACTTTATTCAACACCTAAATATGCATTTATGCAATTTTTGTTTCATTTTTGTTTTACGTCGCCATTAAAACACTACGTATTTACCTGCATTTTTCCAATAACTGATAAATTCACATCAAAATCCTTGTAAGTCCAATTTTGTACTAATTTTGTCGAATATTTTCATAACGGTTTATATTATAATTATAAAAATTACAATACATACATAGAATTACATGCTACATCGAGTAGTAAACTAACATTTCAAACATTTTAGTTAAAACATCATGTAGTTGCTGAAATGTTTTGTTATTTTCTTAATTATTTAATAAATTTTGGCAATTTTTGTTTATATAAATATATAATATTGCGTATATTACCATAAACGTAGCATTTAGCAATTAAATATATGAATATTACTATGCACATATAGGCCCATAATTATATTACAAACCGAATAGTAACATAAAAATTATTGTTTCTATTTTAAAAATCAATATTCATAACCATTTCTGGAAAAAGTGTAAGTCGGATTTTCCGATAAAATGTCCCATTAAAAAGGGCACTTTATTCAACACCTAAATACGCATTTATGCAATTTTTGCTTCATTTTTATTTTACTTGGCCATTAATAAACTACGTATTTACCTGCATTTTTCCAATAACTGATAAATTTACATCAAATGCCTTGTAAGTCCAATTTTGTACTAATTTTGTCGAATATTTTCATAACGGTTTATATAATAATTATAAAAATTACAATACATACATAGAATTACATGCTGCATCGAGTAGTAAACTAACATTTTAAACATTTTAGTTAAAACATCATGTATTTGCTGAAATGTTTTGTTATTTTCTTAATTATTTAATAAATTTTGGCAATTTTTGTTTATATAAATATATAATATTGCGTATATTACCATAAACGTAGCATTTAGCAATTAAATATATGAATATTACAACGCACATATAGGCCCATAAATATATCGCATACCGAATAGTAACATAATAATTATAGTTTCTATTTTAAAAACCAATATTCATACCCATTTCTGGAAAAAGTGTAAGTCGGATTTTCCATTAAAATGTCCCATTAAAAAGGGCACTTTATTCAACACCTAAATATGCATTTATGCAATTTTTGTTTCATTTTTGTTTTACGTCGCCATTAAAACACTACGTATTTACCTGCATTTTTCCAATAACTGATAAATTCACATCAAAATCCTTGTAAGTCCAATTTTGTACTAATTTTGTCGAATATTTTCATAACGGTTTATATTATAATTATAAAAATTACAATACATACATAGAATTACATGCTACATCGAGTAGTAAACTAACATTTCAAACATTTTAGTTAAAACATCATGTAGTTGCTGAAATGTTTTGTTATTTTCTTAATTATTTAATAAATTTTGGCAATTTTTGTTTATATAAATATATAATATTGCGTATATTACCATAAACGTAGCATTTAGCAATTAAATATATGAATATTACTATGCACATATAGGCCCATAATTATATTACAAACCGAATAGTAACATAAAAATTATTGTTTCTATTTTAAAAAATCAATATTCATAACCATTTCTGGAAAAAGTGTAAGTCGGATTTTCCGATAAAATGTCCCATTAAAAAGGGCACTTTATTCAACACCTAAATACGCATTTATGCAATTTTTGCTTCATTTTTATTTTACTTGGCCATTAATAAACTACGTATTTACCTGCATTTTTCCAATAACTGATAAATTTACATCAAATTCCTTGTAAGTCCAATTTTGTACTAATTTTGTCGAATATTTTCATAACGGTTTATATTATAATTATAAAAATTACAATACATACATAGAATTACATGCTACATCGAGTAGTAAACTAACATTTCAAACATTTTAGTTAAAACATCATGTATTTGCTGAAATGTTTTGTTATTTTCTTAATTATTTAATAAATTTTGGCAATTTTTGTTTATATAAATATATAATATTGCGTATATTACCATAAACGTAGCATTTAGCAATTAAATATATGAATATTACAACGCACATATAGGCCCATAAATATATCGCATACCGAATAGTAACATAATAATTATAGTTTCTATTTTAAAAATCAATATTCATAACCATTTCTGGAAAAAGTGTAAGTCGGATTTTCCGATAAAATGTCCCATTAAAAAGGGCACTTTATTCAACACCTAAATATGCATTTATGCAATTTTTGCTTCATTTTTATTTTACTTGGCCATTAATAAACTACGTATTTTCCTGCATTTTTCCAATAACTGATAAATTTACATCAAATTCCTTGTAAGTCCAATTTTGTACTAATTTTGTCGAATATTTTCATAACGGTTTATATTATAATTATAAAAATTACAATACATACATAGAATTACATGCTACATCGAGTAGTAAACTAACATTTCAAACATTTTAGTTAAAACATCATGTATTTGCTGAAATGTTTTGTTATTTTCTTAATTATTTAATAAATTTTGGCAATTTTTGTTTATATAAATATATAATATTGCGTATATTACCATAAACGTAGCATTTAGCAATTAAATATATGAATATTACTATGCACATATAGGCCCATAATTATATTACAAACCGAATAGTAACATAAAAATTATTGTTTCTATTTTAAAAATCAATATTCATAACCATTTCTGGAAAAAGTGTAAGTCGGATTTTCCGATAAAATGTCCCATTAAAAAGGGCACTTTATTCAACACCTAAATACGCATTTATGCAATTTTTGCTTCATTTTTATTTTACTTGGCCATTAATAAACTACGTATTTACCTGCATTTTTCCAATAACTGATAAATTTACATCAAATGCCTTGTAAGTCCAATTTTGTACTAATTTTGTCGAATATTTTCATAACGGTTTATATAATAATTATAAAAATTACAATACATACATAGAATTACATGCTGCATCGAGTAGTAAACTAACATTTTAAACATTTTAGTTAAAACATCATGTATTTGCTGAAATGTTTTGTTATTTTCTTAATTATTTAATAAATTTTGACAATTTTTATTTATATAAATATATAATATTGCGCATATTACCATAAACGTAGCATTTAGCAAATAAATATATGAATATTACAACGCACATATAGGCCCATAAATATATCGCATACCGAATAGTAACATAATAATTATAGTTTCTATTTTAAAAATCAATATTCATAACCATTTCTGGAAAAAGTGTAAGTCGGATTTTCCGATAAAATGTCCTATTAAAAAGGGCACTTTATTCAACACCTAAATATGCATTTATGCAATTTTTGCTTCATTTTTATTTTACTTGGCCATTAATAAACTACGTATTTACCTGCATTTTTCCAATAACTGATAAATTTACATCAAATTCCTTGTAAGTCCAATTTTGTACTAATTTTGTCGAATATTTTCATAACGGTTTATATTATAATTATAAAAATTACAATACATACATAGAATTACATGCTACATCGAGTAGTAAACTAACATTTCAAACATTTTAGTTAAAACATCATGTAGTTGCTGAAATGTTTTGTTATTTTCTTAATTATTTAATAAATTTTGGCAATTTTTGTTTATATAAATATATAATATTGCGTATATTACCATAATCGTAGCATTTAGCAATTAAATATATGAATATTACTATGCACATATAGGCCCATAATTATATTACAAACCGAATAGTAACATAAAAATTATTGTTTCTATTTTAAAAATCAATATTCATAACCATTTCTGGAAAAAGTGTAAGTCGGATTTTCCGATAAAATGTCCCATTAAAAAGGGCACTTTATTCAACACCTAAATATGCATTTATGCAATTTTTGCTTCATTTTTATTTTACTTGGCCATTAATAAACTACGTATTTACCTGCATTTTTCCAATAACTGATAAATTTACATCAAATGCCTTGTAAGTCCAATTTTGTACTAATTTTGTCGAATATTTTCATAACGGTTTATATAATAATTATAAAAATTACAATACATACATAGAATTACATGCTGCATCGAGTAGTAAACTAACATTTTAAACATTTTAGTTAAAACATCATGTATTTGCTGAAATGTTTTGTTATTTTCTTAATTATTTAATAAATTTTGGCAATTTTTGTTTATATAAATATATAATATTGCGTATATTACCATAAACGTAGCATTTAGCAATTAAATATATGAATATTACTACGCACATATAGGCCCATAAATATATCGCATACCGAATAGTAACATAATAATTATAGTTTCTATTTTAAAAATCAATATTCATAACCATTTCTGGAAAAAGTGTAAGTCGGATTTTCCGATAAAATGTCCCATTAAAAAGGGCACTTTATTCAACACCTAAATATGCATTTATGCAATTTTTGCTTCATTTTTATTTTAATTGGCCATTAATAAACTACGTATTTACCTGCATTTTTCCAATAACTGATAAATTTACATCAAAATCCTTGTAAGTCCAATTTTGTACTAATTTTGTCGAATATTTTCATAACGGTTTATATTATAATTATAAAAATTACAATACAACGCGCTATCTCAGAGTTGCATCGAGTAGTAAACTAACATTTTACACATTTTAGTTAAAACATCATGTATTTGCTGAAATGTTTTGTTATTTTCTTAATTATTTAATAAATTTTGGCAATTTTTGTTTATATAAATATATAATATTGCGTATATTACCATAAAAGTAGCATTTAGCAATTGAATATATGAATATTACTATGCACATATAGGCCCATAATTATATCACAAACCGAATAGTAACATAATAATTATAGTTTCTATTTTAAAAACCAATATTCATACCCATTTCTGGAAAAAGTGTAAGTCGGATTTTCCATTAAAATGTCCCATTAAAAAGGGCACTTTATTCAACACCTAAATATGCATTTATGCAATTTTTGTTTCATTTTTGTTTTACGTCGCCATTAAAACACTACGTATTTACCTGCATTTTTCCAATAACTGATAAATTCACATCAAAATCCTTGTAAGTCCAATTTTGTACTAATTTTGTCGAATATTTTCATAACGGTTTATATTATAATTATAAAAATTACAATACATACATAGAATTACATGCTACATCGAGTAGTAAACTAACATTTCAAACATTTTAGTTAAAACATCATGTAGTTGCTGAAATGTTTTGTTATTTTCTTAATTATTTAATAAATTTTGGCAATTTTTGTTTATATAAATATATAATATTGCGTATATTACCATAAACGTAGCATTTAGCAATTAAATATATGAATATTACTATGCACATATAGGCCCATAATTATATTACAAACCGAATAGTAACATAAAAATTATTGTTTCTATTTTAAAAATCAATATTCATAACCATTTCTGGAAAAAGTGTAAGTCGGATTTTCCGATAAAATGTCCCATTAAAAAGGGCACTTTATTCAACACCTAAATACGCATTTATGCAATTTTTGCTTCATTTTTATTTTACTTGGCCATTAATAAACTACGTATTTACCTGCATTTTTCCAATAACTGATAAATTTACATCAAATGCCTTGTAAGTCCAATTTTGTACTAATTTTGTCGAATATTTTCATAACGGTTTATATAATAATTATAAAAATTACAATACATACATAGAATTACATGCTGCATCGAGTAGTAAACTAACATTTTAAACATTTTAGTTAAAACATCATGTATTTGCTGAAATGTTTTGTTATTTTCTTAATTATTTAATAAATTTTGGCAATTTTTGTTTATATAAATATATAATATTGCGTATATTACCATAAACGTAGCATTTAGCAATTAAATATATGAATATTACAACGCACATATAGGCCCATAAATATATCGCATACCGAATAGTAACATAATAATTATAGTTTCTATTTTAAAAACCAATATTCATACCCATTTCTGGAAAAAGTGTAAGTCGGATTTTCCATTAAAATGTCCCATTAAAAAGGGCACTTTATTCAACACCTAAATATGCATTTATGCAATTTTTGTTTCATTTTTGTTTTACGTCGCCATTAAAACACTACGTATTTACCTGCATTTTTCCAATAACTGATAAATTCACATCAAAATCCTTGTAAGTCCAATTTTGTACTAATTTTGTCGAATATTTTCATAACGGTTTATATTATAATTATAAAAATTACAATACATACATAGAATTACATGCTACATCGAGTAGTAAACTAACATTTCAAACATTTTAGTTAAAACATCATGTAGTTGCTGAAATGTTTTGTTATTTTCTTAATTATTTAATAAATTTTGGCAATTTTTGTTTATATAAATATATAATATTGCGTATATTACCATAAACGTAGCATTTAGCAATTAAATATATGAATATTACTATGCACATATAGGCCCATAATTATATTACAAACCGAATAGTAACATAAAAATTATTGTTTCTATTTTAAAAATCAATATTCATAACCATTTCTGGAAAAAGTGTAAGTCGGATTTTCCGATAAAATGTCCCATTAAAAAGGGCACTTTATTCAACACCTAAATACGCATTTATGCAATTTTTGCTTCATTTTTATTTTACTTGGCCATTAATAAACTACGTATTTACCTGCATTTTTCCAATAACTACGCGCTATCTCAGAGTTTCCTTGTAAGTCCAATTTTGTACTAATTTTGTCGAATATTTTCATAACGGTTTATATTATAATTATAAAAATTACAATACATACATAGAATTACATGCTACATCGAGTAGTAAACTAACATTTCAAACATTTTAGTTAAAACATCATGTATTTGCTGAAATGTTTTGTTATTTTCCTAATATTTAATAAATTTTGGCAATTTTTGTTTATATAAATATATAATATTGCGTATATTACCATAAAACGTAGCATTTAGCAATTAAATATATGAATATTACAACGCACATATAGGCCCATAAATATATCGCATACCGAATAGTAACATAATAATTATAGTTTCTATTTTAAAAATCAATATTCATAACCATTTCTGGAAAAAGTGTACAGTCGGATTTTCGATAAAATGTCCCATTAAAAAGGGCACTTTATTCAACACCTAAATATGCATTTATGCAATTTTTGCTTCATTTTTATTTTACTTGGCCTTAATAAACTACGTATTTTCCTGCATTTTTCCAATAACTGATAATTTACATCAAATTCCTTGTAAGTCCAATTTTGTACTAATTTTGTCGAATATTTTCATAACGGTTTATATTATAATTATAAAAATTACAATACATACATAGAATTACATGCTACATCGAGTAGTAAACTAACATTTCAAACATTTTAGTTAAAACATCATGTAGTTGCTGAAATGTTTTGTTATTTTCTTAATTATTTAATAAATTTTGGCAATTTTTGTTTATATAAATATATAATATTGCGTATATTACCATAAACGTAGCATTTAGCAATTAAATATATGAATATTACTATGCACATATAGGCCCATAATTATATTACAAACCGAATAGTAACATAAAAATTATTGTTTCTATTTTAAAAATCAATATTCATAACCATTTCTGGAAAAAGTGTAAGTCGGATTTTCCGATAAAATGTCCCATTAAAAAGGGCACTTTATTCAACACCTAAAATACGCATTTATGCAATTTTTGCTTCATTTTTATTTTACTTGGCCATTAATAAACTACGTATTTACCTGCATTTTTCCAATAACTGATAAATTTACATCAAATGCCTTGTAAGTCCAATTTTGTACTAATTTTGTCGAATATTTTCATAACGGTTTATATAATAATTATAAAAATTACAATACATACATAGAATTACATGCTGCATCGAGTAGTAAACTAACATTTTAAACATTTTAGTTAAAACATCATGTATATGCTGAAATGTTTTGTTATTTTCTTAATTATTTAATAAATTTTGACAATTTTTGTTTATATAAATATATAATATTGCGCATATTACCATAAACGTAGCATTTAGCAAATAAATATATGAATATTACAACGCACATATAGGCCCATAAATATATCGCATACCGAATAGTAACATAATAATTATAGTTTCTATTTTAAAAATCAATATTCATAACCATTTCTGGAAAAAGTGTAAGTCGGATTTTCCGATAAAATGTCCTATTAAAAAGGGCACTTTATTCAACACCTAAATATGCATTTATGCAATTTTTGCTTCATTTTTATTTTACTTGGCCATTAATAAACTACGTATTTACCTGCATTTTTCCAATAACTGATAAATTTACATCAAATTCCTTGTAAGTCCAATTTTGTACTAATTTTGTCGAATATTTTCATAACGGTTTATATTATAATTATAAAAATTACAATACATACATAGAATTACATGCTACATCGAGTAGTGAACTAACATTTCAAACATTTTTAGTTAAAACATCATGTAGTTGCTGAAATGTTTTGTTATTTTCTTAATTATTTAATAAATTGTTGGCAATTTTTGTTTATATAAATATATAATATTGGCGTATATTACCATAAACGTAGCATTTAGCAATTAAATATATGAATATTACAACGCACATATAGGCCCATAAATATATCGCATACCGAATAGTAACATAATAATTATAGTTTCTATTTTAAAAATCAATATTCATAACCATTTCTGGAAAAAGTGTAAGTCGGATTTCCGATAAAATGTCCCATTAAAAAGGGCACTTTATTCAACACCTAAATATGCATTTATGCAATTTTTGCTTCATTTTTATTTTACTTGGCCATTAATAAACTACGTATTTTCCTGCATTTTTCCAATAACTGATAAATTTACATCAAATTCCTTGTAAGTCCAATTTTGTACTAATTTTGTCGAATATTTTCATAACGGTTTATATTATAATTATAAAAAATTACAATACATACATAGAATTACATGCTACATCGAGTAGTAAACTAACATTTCAAACATTTTAGTTAAAACATCATGTAGTTGCTGAAATGTTTTGTTATTTTCTTCAATTATTTAATAAATTTTGGCAATTTTGTTTATATAAATATATAATATTGCGTATATTACCATAAACGTAGCATTTAGCAATTATATATATGAATATTACTATGCACATATAGGCCCATAATTATATTACAAACCGAATAGTAACATAAAAATTATTGTTTCTATTTTAAAAATCAATATTCATAACCATTTCTGGAAAAAGTGTAAGTCGGATTTTCCGATAAAATGTCCCATAAAAAGGGCACTTTATTCAACACCTAAATACGCATTTATGCAATTTTTGCTTCATTTTTATTTTACTTGGCCATTAATAAACTACGTATTTACCTGCATTTTTCCAATAACTGATAAATTTACATCAAATGCCTTGTAAGTCCAATTTTGTACTAATTTTGTCGAATATTTTCATAACGGTTTATATAATAATTATAAAAATTACAATACATACATAGAATTACATGCTGCATCGAGTAGTAAACTAACATTTTAAACATTTTAGTTAAAACATCATGTATTTGCTGAAATGTTTTGTTATTTTCTTAATTATTTAATAAATTTTGACAATTTTTGTTATATAAATATATAATATTGCGCATATTACCATAAACGTAGCATTTAGCAAATAAATATATGAATATTACAACGCACATATAGGCCCATAAATATATCGCATACCGAATAGTAACATAATAATTATAGTTTCTATTTTAAAAATCAATATTCATAACCATTTCTGGAAAAAGTGTAAGTCGGATTTTCCGATAAAATGTCCCTATTAAAAAGGGCACTTTATTCAACACCTAAATATGCATTTATGCAATTTTTGCTTCATTTTTATTTTACTTGGCCATTAATAAACTACGTATTTACCTGCATTTTTCCAATAACTGATAATTTACATCAAATTCCTTGTAAGTCCAATTTTGTACTAATTTTGTCGAATATTTTCATAACGGTTTATATTATAATTATAAAAATTACAATACATACATAGAATTACATGCTACATCGAGTAGTGAACTAACATTTCAAACATTTTAGTAAAACATCATGTAGTTGCTGAAATGTTTTGTTATTTTCTTATTATTAATAAATTTTGGCAATTTTTGTTTATATAAATATATAATATTGCGTATATTACCATAATCGTAGCATTTAGCAATTAAATATATGAATATTACTATGCACATATAGGCCCATAAATTATATTACAAACCGAATAGTAACATAAAAAATATTGTTTCTATTTAAAAAATCAATATTCATAACCATTTCTGGAAAAAGTGTAAGTCGGATTTTCCGATAAAAATGTCCCATTAAAAAGGGCACTTTATTCAACACCTAAATATGCATTTATGCAATTTTTGCTTCATTTTTATTTTACTTGGCCATTAATAAACTACGTATTTACCTGCATTTTTCCAATAACTGATAAATTTACATCAAATGCCTTGTAAGTCCAATTTTGTACTAATTTTGTCGAATATTTTCATAACGGTTTATATAATAATTATAAAAATTACAATACATACATAGAATTACATGCTGCATCGAGTAGTAAACTAACATTTTAAACATTTTAGTTAAAACATCATGTATTTGCTGAAATGTTTTGTTATTTTCTTAATTATTTAATAAATTTTGGCAATTTTTGTTTATATAAATATATAATATTGCGTATATTACCATAAACGTAGCATTTAGCAATTAAATATATGAATATTACTACGCACATATAGGCCCATAAATATATCGCATACCGAATAGTAACATAATAATTATAGTTTCTATTTTAAAAATCAATATTCATAACCATTTCTGGAAAAAGTGTAAGTCGGATTTTCCGATAAAATGTCCCATTAAAAAGGGCACTTTATTCAACACCTAAATATGCATTTATGCAATTTTTGCTTCATTTTTATTTTACTTGGCCATTAATAAACTACGTATTTACCTGCATTTTTCCAATAACTGATAAATTTACATCAAAATCCTTGTAAGTCCAATTTTGTACTAAACGCGCTATCTCAGAGTATAACGGTTTATATTATAATTATAAAAATTACAATGCATACATAGAATTACATGTTGCATCGAGTAGTAAACTAACATTTTACACATTTTAGTTAAAACATCATGTATTTGCTGAAATGTTTTGTTATTTTCTTAATTATTTAATAAATTTTGGCAATTTTTGTTTATATAAATATATAATATTGCGCATATTACCATAAACGTAGCATTTAGCAATTAAATATATGAATATTACAACGCACATATAGGCCCATAAATATATCGCATACCGAATAGTAACATAATAATTATAGTTTCTATTTTAAAAATCAATATTCATAACCATTTCTGGAAAAAGTGTAAGTCGGATTTTCCGATAAAATGTCCTATTAAAAAGGGCACTTTATTCAACACCTAAATATGCATTTATGCAATTTTTGCTTCATTTTTATTTTACTTGGCCATTAATAAACTACGTATTTACCTGCATTTTTCCAATAACTGATAAATTTATATCAAATTCCTTGTAAGTCCAATTTTGTACTAATTTTGTCGAATATTTTCATAACGGTTTATATTATAATTATAAAAATTACAATACATACATAGAATTACATGCTACATCGAGTAGTAAACTAACATTTCAAACATTTTAGTTAAAACATCATGTAGTTGCTGAAATGTTTTGTTATTTTCTTAATTATTTAATAAATTTTGGCAATTTTTGTTTATATAAATATATAATATTGCGTATATTACCATAATCGTAGCATTTAGCAATTGAATATATGAATATTACTATGCACATATAGGCCCATAATTATATCACAAACCGAATAGTAACATAATAATTATAGTTTCTATTTTAAAAACCAATATTCATACCCATTTCTGGAAAAAGTGTAAGTCGGATTTTCCATTAAAATGTCCCATTAAAAAGGGCACTTTATTCAACACCTAAATATGCATTTATGCAATTTTTGTTTCATTTTTGTTTTACGTCGCCATTAAAACACTACGTATTTACCTGCATTTTTCCAATAACTGATAAATTCACATCAAAATCCTTGTAAGTCCAATTTTGTACTAATTTTGTCGAATATTTTCATAACGGTTTATATTATAATTATAAAAATTACAATACATACATAGAATTACATGCTACATCGAGTAGTAAACTAACATTTCAAACATTTTAGTTAAAACATCATGTAGTTGCTGAAATGTTTTGTTATTTTCTTAATTATTTAATAAATTTTGGCAATTTTTGTTTATATAAATATATAATATTGCGTATATTACCATAAACGTAGCATTTAGCAATTAAATATATGAATATTACTATGCACATATAGGCCCATAATTATATTACAAACCGAATAGTAACATAAAAATTATTGTTTCTATTTTAAAAATTAATATTCATAACCATTTCTGGAAAAAGTGTAAGTCGGATTTTCCGATAAAATGTCCCATTAAAAAGGGCACTTTATTCAACACCTAAATACGCATTTATGCAATTTTTGCTTCATTTTTATTTTACTTGGCCATTAATAAACTACGTATTTACCTGCATTTTTCCAATAACTGATAAATTTACATCAAATGCCTTGTAAGTCCAATTTTGTACTAATTTTGTCGAATATTTTCATAACGGTTTATATAATAATTATAAAAATTACAATACATACATAGAATTACATGCTGCATCGAGTAGTAAACTAACATTTTAAACATTTTAGTTAAAACATCATGTATTTGCTGAAATGTTTTGTTATTTTCTTAATTATTTAATAAATTTTGGCAATTTTTGTTTATATAAATATATAATATTGCGTATATTACCATAAACGTAGCATTTAGCAATTAAATATATGAATATTACAACGCACATATAGGCCCATAAATATATCGCATACCGAATAGTAACATAATAATTATAGTTTCTATTTTAAAAATCAATATTCATAACCATTTCTGGAAAAAGTGTAAGTCGGATTTTCCGATAAAATGTCCCATTAAAAAGGGCACTTTATTCAACACCTAAATATGCATTTATGCAATTTTTGCTTCATTTTTATTTTACTTGGCCATTAATAAACTACGTATTTTCCTGCATTTTTCCAATAACTGATAAATTTACATCAAATTCCTTGTAAGTCCAATTTTGTACTAATTTTGTCGAATATTTTCATAACGGTTTATATTATAATTATAAAAATTACAATACATACATAGAATTACATGCTACATCGAGTAGTAAACTAACATTTCAAACATTTTAGTTAAAACATCATGTAGTTGCTGAAATGTTTTGTTATTTTCTTAATTATTTAATAAATTTTGGCAATTTTTGTTTATATAAATATATAATATTGCGTATATTACCATAAACGTAGCATTTAGCAATTAAATATATGAATATTACAACGCACATATAGGCCCATAAATATATCGCATACCGAATAGTAACATAATAATTATAGTTTCTATTTTAAAAATCAATATTCATAACCATTTCTGGAAAAAGTGTAAGTCGGATTTTCCGATAAAATGTCCCATTAAAAAGGGCACTTTATTCAACACCTAAATATGCATTTATGCAATTTTTGCTTCATTTTTATTTTACTTGGCCATTAATAAACTACGTATTTTCCTGCATTTTTCCAATAACTGATAAATTTACATCAAATTCCTTGTAAGTCCAATTTTGTACTAATTTTGTCGAATATTTTCATAACGGTTTATATTATAATTATAAAAATTACAATACATACATAGAATTACATGCTACATCGAGTAGTAAACTAACATTTCAAACATTTTAGTTAAAACATCATGTAGTTGCTGAAATGTTTTGTTATTTTCTTAATTATTTAATAAATTTTGGCAATTTTTGTTTATATAAATATATAATATTGCGTATATTACCATAAACGTAGCATTTAGCAATTAAATATATGAATATTACTATGCACATATAGGCCCATAATTATATTACAAACCGAATAGTAACATAAAAATTATTGTTTCTATTTTAAAAATCAATATTCATAACCATTTCTGGAAAAAGTGTAAGTCGGATTTTCCGATAAAATGTCCCATTAAAAAGGGCACTTTATTCAACACCTAAATACGCATTTATGCAATTTTTGCTTCATTTTTATTTTACTTGGCCATTAATAAACTACGTATTTACCTGCATTTTTCCAATAACTGATAAATTTACATCAAATGCCTTGTAAGTCCAATTTTGTACTAATTTTGTCGAATATTTTCATAACGGTTTATATAATAATTATAAAAATTACAATACATACATAGAATTACATGCTGCATCGAGTAGTAAACTAACATTTTAAACATTTTAGTTAAAACATCATGTATTTGCTGAAATGTTTTGTTATTTTCTTAATTATTTAATAAATTTTGACAATTTTTGTTTATATAAATATATAATATTGCGCATATTACCATAAACGTAGCATTTAGCAAATAAATATATGAATATTACAACGCACATATAGGCCCATAAATATATCGCATACCGAATAGTAACATAATAATTATAGTTTCTATTTTAAAAATCAATATTCATAACCATTTCTGGAAAAAGTGTAAGTCGGATTTTCCGATAAAATGTCCTATTAAAAAGGGCACTTTATTCAACACCTAAATATGCATTTATGCAATTTTTGCTTCATTTTTATTTTACTTGGCCATTAATAAACTACGTATTTACCTGCATTTTTCCAATAACTGATAAATTTACATCAAATTCCTTGTAAGTCCAATTTTGTACTAATTTTGTCGAATATTTTCATAACGGTTTATATTATAATTATAAAAATTACAATACATACATAGAATTACATGCTACATCGAGTAGTAAACTAACATTTCAAACATTTTAGTTAAAACATCATGTAGTTGCTGAAATGTTTTGTTATATTTTCTTAATTATTTAATAAATTTTGGCAATTTTTGTTTATATAAATATATAATATTGCGTATATTACCATAATCGTAGCATTTAGCAATTAAATATATGAATATTACTATGCACATATAGGCCCATAATTATATTACAAACCGAATAGTAACATAAAAATTATTGTTTCTATTTTAAAAATCAATATTCATAACCATTTCTGGAAAAAGTGTAAGTCGGATTTTCCGATAAAATGTCCCATTAAAAAGGGCACTTTATTCAACACCTAAATATGCATTTATGCAATTTTTGCTTCATTTTTATTTTACTTGGCCATTAATAAACTACGTATTTACCTGCATTTTTCCAATAACTGATAAATTTACATCAAATGCCTTGTAAGTCCAATTTTGTACTAATTTTGTCGATATTTTCATAACGGTTTATATAATAATTATAAAAATTACAATACATACATAGAATTACATGCTGCATCGAGTAGTAAACTAACATTTTAAACATTTTAGTTAAAACATCATGTATTTGCTGAAATGTTTTGTTATTTTCTTAATTATTTAATAAATTTTGGCAATTTTTGTTTATATAAATATATAATATTGCGTATATTACCATAAACGTAGCATTTAGCAATTAAATATATGAATATTACTACGCACATATAGGCCCATAAATATATCGCATACCGAATAGTAACATAATAATTATAGTTTCTATTTTAAAAATCAATATTCATAACCATTTCTGGAAAAAGTGTAAGTCGGATTTTCCGATAAAATGTCCCATTAAAAAGGGCACTTTATTCAACACCTAAATATGCATTTATGCAATTTTTGCTTTATTTTTATTTTACTTGGCCATTAATAAACTACGTATTTACCTGCATTTTTCCAATAACTGATAAATTTACATCAAAATCCTTGTAAGTCCAATTTTGTACTAATTTTGTCGAATATTTTCATAACGGTTTATATTATAATTATAAAAATTACAATACATACATAGAATTACATGTTGCATCGAGTAGTAAACTAACATTTTACACATTTTAGTTAAAACATCATGTATTTGCTGAAATGTTTTGTTATTTTCTTAATTATTTAATAAATTTTGGCAATTTTTGTTTATATAAATATATAATATTGCGTATATTACCATAAAAGTAGCATTTAGCAATTGAATATATGAATATTACTATGCACATATAGGCCCATAATTATATCACAAACCGAATAGTAACATAATAATTATAGTTTCTATTTTAAAAACCAATATTCATACCCATTTCTGGAAAAAGTGTAAGTCGGATTTTCCATTAAAATGTCCCATTAAAAAGGGCACTTTATTCAACACCTAAATATGCATTTATGCAATTTTTGTTTCATTTTTGTTTTACGTCGCCATTAAAACACTACGTATTTACCTGCATTTTTCCAATAACTGATAAATTCACATCAAAATCCTTGTAAGTCCAATTTTGTACTAATTTTGTCGAATATTTTCATAACGGTTTATATTATAATTATAAAAATTACAATACATACATAGAATTACATGCTACATCGAGTAGTAAACTAACATTTCAAACATTTTAGTTAAAACATCATGTAGTTGCTGAAATGTTTTGTTATTTTCTTAATTATTTAATAAATTTTGGCAATTTTTGTTTATATAAATATATAATATTGCGTATATTACCATAAACGTAGCATTTAGCAATTAAATATATGAATATTACTATGCACATATAGGCCCATAATTATATTACAAACCGAATAGTAACATAAAAATTATTGTTTCTATTTTAAAAATCAATATTCATAACCATTTCTGGAAAAAGTGTAAGTCGGATTTTCCGATAAAATGTCCCATTAAAAAGGGCACTTTATTCAACACCTAAATACGCATTTATGCAATTTTTGCTTCATTTTTATTTTACTTGGCCATTAATAAACTACGTATTTACCTGCATTTTTCCAATAACTGATAAATTTACATCAAATGCCTTGTAAGTCCAATTTTGTACTAATTTTGTCGAATATTTTCATAACGGTTTATACAATAATTATAAAAATTACAATACATACATAGAATTACATGCTGCATCGAGTAGTAAACTAACATTTTAAACATTTTAGTTAAAACATCATGTATTTGCTGAAATGTTTTGTTATTTTCTTAATTATTTAATAAATTTTGGCAATTTTTGTTTATATAAATATATAATATTGCGTATATTACCATAAACGTAGCATTTAGCAATTAAATATATGAATATTACAACGCACATATAGGCCCATAAATATATCGCATACCGAATAGTAACATAATAATTATAGTTTCTATTTTAAAAACCAATATTCATACCCATTTCTGGAAAAAGTGTAAGTCGGATTTTCCATTAAAATGTCCCATTAAAAAGGGCACTTTATTCAACACCTAAATATGCATTTATGCAATTTTTGTTTCATTTTTGTTTTACGTCGCCATTAAAAACACTACGTATTTACCTGCATTTTTCCAGTAACTGATAAATTCACATCAAAATCCTTGTAAGTCCAATTTTGTACTAATTTTGTCGAATATTTTCATAACGGTTTATATTATAATTATAAAAATTACAATACATACATAGAATTACATGCTACATCGAGTAGTAAACTAACATTTCAAACATTTTAGTTAAAACATCATGTAGTTGCTGAAATGTTTTGTTATTTTCTTAATTATTTAATAAATTTTGGCAATTTTTGTTTATATAAATATATAATATTGCGTATATTACCATAAACGTAGCATTTAGCAATTAAATATATGAATATTACTATGCACATATAGGCCCATAATTATATTACAAACCGAATAGTAACATAAAAATTATTGTTTCTATTTTAAAAATCAATATTCATAACCATTTCTGGAAAAAGTGTAAGTCGGATTTTCCGATAAAATGTCCCATTAAAAAGGGCACTTTATTCAACACCTAAATACGCATTTATGCAATTTTTGCTTCATTTTTATTTTACTTGGCCATTAATAAACTACGTATTTACCTGCATTTTTCCAATAACTGATAAATTTACATCAAATGCCTTGTAAGTCCAATTTTGTACTAATTTTGTCGAATATTTTCATAACGGTTTATATAATAATTATAAAAATTACAATACATACATAGAATTACATGCTGCATCGAGTAGTAAACTAACATTTTAAACATTTTAGTTAAAACATCATGTATTTGCTGAAATGTTTTGTTATTTTCTTAATTATTTAATAAATTTTGGCAATTTTTGTTTATATAAATATATAATATTGCGTATATTACCATAAACGTAGCATTTAGCAATTAAATATATGAATATTACAACGCACATATAGGCCCATAAATATATCGCATACCGAATAGTAACATAATAATTATAGTTTCTATTTTAAAAATCAATATTCATAACCATTTCTGGAAAAAGTGTAAGTCGGATTTTCCGATAAAATGTCCCCATTAAAAAGGGCACTTTATTCAACACCTAAATATGCATTTATGCAATTTTTGCTTCATTTTTATTTTACTTGGCCATTAATAAACTACGTATTTTCCTGCATTTTTCCAATAACTGATAAATTTACATCAAATTCCTTGTAAGTCCAATTTTGTACTAATTTTGTCGAATATTTTCATAATGGTTTATATTATAATTATAAAAATTACAATACATACATAGAATTACATGCTACATCGAGTAGTAAACTAACATTTCAAACATTTTAGTTAAAACATCATGTAGTTGCTGAAATGTTTTGTTATTTTCTTAATTATTTAATAAATTTTGGCAATTTTTGTTTATATAAATATATAATATTGCGTATATTACCATAAACGTAGCATTTAGCAATTAAATATATGAATATTACTATGCACATATAGGCCCATAATTATATTACAAACCGAATAGTAACATAAAAATTATTGTTTCTATTTTAAAAATCAATATTCATAACCATTTCTGGAAAAAGTGTAAGTCGGATTTTCCGATAAAATGTTCCATTAAAAAGGGCACTTTATTCAACACCTAAATACGCATTTATGCAATTTTTGCTTCATTTTTATTTTACTTGGCCATTAATAAACTACGTATTTACCTGCATTTTTCCAATAACTGATAAATTTACATCAAATGCCTTGTAAGTCCAATTTTGTACTAATTTTGTCGAATATTTTCATAACGGTTTATATAATAATTATAAAAATTACAATACATACATAGAATTACATGCTGCATCGAGTAGTAAACTAACATTTTAAACATTTTAGTTAAAACATCATGTATTTGCTGAAATGTTTTGTTATTTTCTTAATTATTTAATAAATTTTGGCAATTTTTGTTTATATAAATATATAATATTGCGCATATTACCATAAACGTAGCATTTAGCAATTAAATATATGAATATTACAACGCACATATAGGCCCATAAATATATCGCATACCGAATAGTAACATAATAATTATAGTTTCTATTTTAAAAATCAATATTCATAACCATTTCTGGAAAAAGTGTAAGTCGGATTTTCCGATAAAATGTCCTATTAAAAAGGGCACTTTATTCAACACCTAAATATGCATTTATGCAATTTTTGCTTCATTTTTATTTTACTTGGCCATTAATAAACTACGTATTTACCTGCATTTTTCAATAACTGATAAATTTATATCAAATTCCTTGTAAGTCCAATTTTGTACTAATTTTGTCGAATATTTTCATAACGGTTTATATTATAATTATAAAAATTACAATACATACATAGAATTACATGCTACATCGAGTAGTAAACTAACATTTCAAACATTTTAGTTAAAACATCATGTAGTTGCTGAAATGTTTTGTTATTTTCTTAATTATTTAATAAATTTTGGCAATTTTTGTTTATATAAATATATAATATTGCGTATATTACCATAATCGTAGCATTTAGCAATTAAATATATGAATATTACTATGCACATATAGGCCCATAATTATATTACAAACCGAATAGTAACATAAAAATTATTGTTTCTATTTTAAAAATCAATATTCATAACCATTTCTGGAAAAAGTGTAAGTCGGATTTTCCGATAAAATGTCCCATTAAAAAGGGCACTTTATTCAACACCTAATATGCATTTATGCAATTTTTGCTTCATTTTTATTTTACTTGGCCATTAATAAACTACGTATTTACCTGCATTTTTCCAATAACTGATAAATTTACATCAAATGCCTTGTAAGTCCAATTTTGTACTAATTTTGTCGAATATTTTCATAACGGTTTATATAATAATTATAAAAATTACAATACATACATAGAATTACATGCTGCATCGAGTAGTAAACTAACATTTTAAACATTTTAGTTAAAACATCATGTATTTGCTGAAATGTTTTGTTATTTTCTTAATTATTTAATAAATTTTGGCAATTTTTGTTTATATAAATATATAATATTGCGTATATTACCATAAACGTAGCATTTAGCAATTAAATATATGAATATTACTACGCACATATAGGCCCATAAATATATCGCATACCGAATAGTAACATAATAATTATAGTTTCTATTTTAAAAATCAATATTCATAACCATTTCTGGAAAAAGTGTAAGTCGGATTTTCCGATAAAATGTCCCATTAAAAAGGGCACTTTATTCAACACCTAAATATGCATTTATGCAATTTTTGCTTTATTTTTATTTTACTTGGCCATTAATAAACTACGTATTTACCTGCATTTTTCCAATAACTGATAAATTTACATCAAAATCCTTGTAAGTCCAATTTTGTACTAATTTTGTCGAATATTTTCATAACGGTTTATATTATAATTATAAAAATTACAATACATACATAGAATTACATGTTGCATCGAGTAGTAAACTAACATTTTACACATTTTAGTTAAAACATCATGTATTTGCTGAAATGTTTTGTTATTTTCTTAATTATTTAATAAATTTTGGCAATTTTTGTTTATATAAATATATAATATTGCGTATATTACCATAAAAGTAGCATTTAGCAATTGAATATATGAATATTACTATGCACATATAGGCCCATAATTATATCACAAACCGAATAGTAACATAATAATTATAGTTTCTATTTTAAAAACCAATATTCATACCCATTTCTGGAAAAAGTGTAAGTCGGATTTTCCATTAAAATGTCCCATTAAAAAGGGCACTTTATTCAACACCTAAATATGCATTTATGCAATTTTTGTTTCATTTTTGTTTTACGTCGCCATTAAAACACTACGTATTTACCTGCATTTTTCCAATAACTGATAAATTCACATCAAAATCCTTGTAAGTCCAATTTTGTACTAATTTTGTCGAATATTTTCATAACGGTTTATATTATAATTATAAAAATTACAATACATACATAGAATTACATGCTACATCGAGTAGTAAACTAACATTTCAAACATTTTAGTTAAAACATCATGTAGTTGCTGAAATGTTTTGTTATTTTCTTAATTATTTAATAAATTTTGGCAATTTTTGTTTATATAAATATATAATATTGCGTATATTACCATAAACGTAGCATTTAGCAATTAAATATATGAATATTACTATGCACATATAGGCCCATAATTATATTACAAACCGAATAGTAACATAAAAATTATTGTTTCTATTTTAAAAATCAATATTCATAACCATTTCTGGAAAAAGTGTAAGTCGGATTTTCCGATAAAATGTCCCATTAAAAAGGGCACTTTATTCAACACCTAAATACGCATTTATGCAATTTTTGCTTCATTTTTATTTTACTTGGCCATTAATAAACTACGTATTTACCTGCATTTTTCCAATAACTGATAAATTTACATCAAATGCCTTGTAAGTCCAATTTTGTACTAATTTTGTCGAATATTTTCATAACGGTTTATACAATAATTATAAAAATTACAATACATACATAGAATTACATGCTGCATCGAGTAGTAAACTAACATTTTAAACATTTTAGTTAAAACATCATGTATTTGCTGAAATGTTTTGTTATTTTCTTAATTATTTAATAAATTTTGGCAATTTTTGTTTATATAAATATATAATATTGCGTATATTACCATAAACGTAGCATTTAGCAATTAAATATATGAATATTACAACGCACATATAGGCCCATAAATATATCGCATACCGAATAGTACATAATAATTATAGTTTCTATTTTAAAAACCAATATTCATACCCATTTCTGGAAAAAGTGTAAGTCGGATTTTCCATTAAAATGTCCCATTAAAAAGGGCACTTTATTCAACACCTAAATATGCATTTATGCAATTTTTGTTTCATTTTGTTTTACGTCGCCATTAAAACACTACGTATTTACCTGCATTTTTCCAGTAACTGATAAATTCACATCAAAATCCTTGTAAGTCCAATTTTGTACTAATTTTGTCGAATATTTTCATAACGGTTTATATTATAATTATAAAAATTACAATACATACATAGAATTACATGCTACATCGAGTAGTAAACTAACATTTCAAACATTTTAGTTAAAACATCATGTAGTTGCTGAAATGTTTTGTTATTTTCTTAATTATTTAATAAATTTTGGCAATTTTTGTTTATATAAATATATAATATTGCGTATATTACCATAATCGTAGCATTTAGCAATTAAATATATGAATATTACTATGCACATATAGGCCCATAATTATATTACAAACCGAATAGTAACATAAAAATTATTGTTTCTATTTTAAAAATCAATATTCATAACCATTTCTGGAAAAAGTGTAAGTCGGATTTTCCGATAAAATGTCCCATTAAAAAGGGCACTTTATTCAACACCTAAATATGCATTTATGCAATTTTTGCTTCATTTTTATTTTACTTGGCCATTAATAAACTACGTATTTACCTGCATTTTTCCAATAAGTGATAAATTTACATCAAATGCCTTGTAAGTCCAATTTTGTACTAATTTTGTCGAATATTTTCATAACGGTTTATATAATAATTATAAAATTACAATACATACATAGAATTACATGCTGCATCGAGTAGTAAACTAACATTTTAAACATTTTAGTTAAAACATCATGTATTTGCTGAAATGTTTTGTTATTTTCTTAATTATTTAATAAATTTTGGCAATTTTTGTTTATATAAATATATAATATTGCGTATATTACCATAAACGTAGCATTTAGCAATTAAATATTTGAATATTACTACGCACATATAGGCCCATAAATATATCGCATACCGAATAGTAACATAATAATTATAGTTTCTATTTTAAAAATCAATATTCATAACCATTTCTGGAAAAAGTGTAAGTCGGATTTTCCGATAAAATGTCCCATTAAAAAGGGCACTTTATTCAACACCTAAATATGCATTTATGCAATTTTTGCTTCATTTTTATTTTACTTGGCCATTAATAAACTACGTATTTACCTGCATTTTCCAATAACTGATAAATTTACATCAAATTCCTTGTAAGTCCAATTTTGTACTAATTTTGTCGAATATTTTCATAACGGTTTATATTATAATTATAAAAATTACAATACATACATAGAATTTCATGCTGCATCGAGTAGTAAACTAACATTTTACACATTTTAGTTAAAACATCATCTATTTGCTGAAATGTTTTGTTAATTTTCTTAATTATTTAATAATTTTTGGCAATTTTCGTTTTTATAAATATATAATATTGCGTATATTACCATAAACGTAGCATTTAGCTGTTAAATATATAAATATAACTATGCACACGTAGGCCCATAATTATATCACAAACCGAATAGTAACATAATAATTATAGTTTCTATTTTAAAAATCAATATCATAACCATTTCTGGAAAAAGTGTAAGTCGGATTTTCTGATAAAATGTTCCATTAAAAAGGGCACTTTATTCAACACCTAAATATGCATTTATGCAATTTTTGCTTCATTTTTATTTTACTTGGCCATTAATAAACTACGTATTTACCTGCATTTTTCCAATAACTGATAAATTTACATCAAATGCCTTGTAAGTCCAATTTTGTACTAATTTTGTCGAATATTTTCATAACGGTTTATATAATAATTATAAAAATTACAATACATACATAGAACTACATGCTGCATCGAGTAGTAAACTAACATTTTAAACATTTTAGTTAAAACATCATGTATTTGCTGAAATGTTTTGTTATTTTCTTAATTATTTAATAAATTTTGGCAATTTTTGTTTACATAAATATATAATATTGCATATATTACCATAAAAGTAGTATTTAGCAATTAAATATATGAATATTACTATGCACATATAGGCTCATAATTATATCACAAACCGAATAGTAACATAAAAATTATAGTTTCTATTTTAAAAATCAATATTCATAACCATTTCTGGAAAAAGTGTAAGTCGGATTTTCCGATAAAATGTCTCATTAAAAAGGGCACTTTATTCAACACCTAAATATGCATTTATGCAATTTTTGCTTCATTTTTATTTTACTTGGCCATAATAAACTACGTATTTACCTGCATTTTTCCAATAACTGATAAATTTACATCAAATTCCTTGTAAGGCCAATTTTGTACTAATTTTGTCGAATATTTTCATACCGGTTTATATTGTAATTATAAAAATTACAATACATATATAAAATTACATGCTGCATCGAGTAGTAAGCTAACATTTTACACATTTTACTTAAAACATCATGTTTGGGCTTAAATGAATGGTATCGGTGAAGGCTGGTGTGTAAAAATAACGAAAATGTCTTAATGTTTTGCTTTTGTTATCAGGACCAATTTGGCGGAAGTATATCGTGAATGGCTCTAAGGAAAGATCTAGTTAAAGAATGGCGTGCAGATATGACAAAAATGTGCTTTGTTGTTCGGCTTTTGTTTTTTGCAAAAAGTTGTCAGAATTATGTCGTGTCTAGGATCAAATAAAAGATATCGGTTAACGCAGGTGTGCAGTAATGACAAAAATGGTATTTGCTGAAATGTTTTGTTAATTTTCTTAAGTAATTAATAAATTTTGGCAATTTTTGTTTATACAAATATATAATATTGCGTATATTACCATAAACGTAGCATTTAGCAATTAAATATATGAATATTACTATGCACATATAGGCCCATAATTATATCACAGACCGAATAGTAACATAAAAATTATAGTTTTTATTTTAAAAATCAATATTCATAACCATTACTGGAAAAAGTGTAAGTCGGATTTTCCGATAAAATGTCCCATTAAAAAGGGCACTTTATTCAACACCTAAATATGCATTTATGCAATTTTTGCTTCATTTTTATTTTACGTGGCCATTAATACACTACGTATTTACCTGCATTTTCCAATAACTGATAAATTTATATCAAAATCCTTGTAAGTCCAAATTTGTATTAATTTTGTCGAATATTTTCATAACGGTTTATATAATAATTATAAAAATTACAATACATACATAGAATTACATGCTGCATTGAGTAGTAAACTAACATTTTAAACATTTTAGTTAAAACATCATGTATTTGCTGAAATGTTTTGTTATTTTCTTAATTATTTAATAAATTTTGGCAATTTTTGTTTATATAAATATATAATATTGCGTATATTACCATAAACGTAGCATTTAGCAATTAAATATATGAATATTACTACGCACATATAGGCCCATAAATATATCGCATACCGAATAGTAACATAATAATTATAGTTTCTATTTTAAAAATCAATATTCATAACCATTTCTGGAAAAAGTGTAAGTCGGATTTTCCGATAAAATGTCCCATTAAAAAGGGCACTTTATTCAACACCTAAATATGCATTTATGCAATTTTTGCTTCATTTTTATTT
This sequence comes from Stenolophus ochropezus, assembly GCA_035578165.1. Taxonomy (NCBI): domain Eukaryota; kingdom Metazoa; phylum Arthropoda; class Insecta; order Coleoptera; family Carabidae; genus Stenolophus; species Stenolophus ochropezus. Next base: position 360,791 of record JAQOWZ010000121.1, read on the forward strand.
TACTTGGCCATTAATAAACTACGTATTTACCTGCATTTTTCCAATAACTGATAAATTTACATCAAATGCCTTGTAAGTCCAATTTTGTACTAATTTTGTCGAATATTTTCATAACGGTTTATATAATAATTATAAAAATTACAATACATACATAGAACTACATGCTGCATCGAGTGGTAAACTAACATTTTAAACATTTTAGTTAAAACATCATGTATTTGCTGAAATGTTTTGTTATTTTCTTAATTATTTAATAAATTTTGGCAATTTTTGTTTACATAAATATATAATATTGCATATATTACCATAAAAGTAGCATTTAGCAATTAAATATATGAATATTACTATGCACATATAGGCTCATAATTATATCACAAACCGAATAGTAACATAAAAATTATAGTTTCTATTTTAAAAATCAATATTCATAACCATTTCTGGAAAAAGTGTAAGTCGGATTTTCCGATAAAATGTCTCATTAAAAAGGGCACTTTATTCAACACCTAAATATGCATTTATGCAATTTTTGCTTCATTTTTATTTTACTTGGCCATAATAAACTACGTATTTACCTGCATTTTTCCAATAACTGATAAATTTACATCAAATTCCTTGTAAGGCCAATTTTGTACTAATTTTGTCGAATATTTTCATACCGGTTTATATTGTAATTATAAAAATTACAATACATATATAAAATTACATGCTGCATCGAGTAGTAAGCTAACATTTTACACATTTTACTTAAAACATCATGTTTGGGCTTAAATGAATGGTATCGGTGAAGGCTGGTGTGTAAAAATAACGAAAATGTCTTAACGTTTTGCTTTTGTTATCTGGACCAATTTGGCGGAAGTATATCGTGAATGGCTCTAAGGAAAGATCTAGTTAAAGAATGGCGTGCAGATATGACAAAAATGTGCTTTGTTGTTCGGCTTTTGTTTTTTGCAAAAAGTTGTCAGAATTATGTCGTGTCTAGGATCAAATAAAAGATATCGGTTAACGCAGGTGTGCAGTAATGACAAAAATGGTATTTGCTGAAATGTTTTGTTAATTTTCTTAAGTAATTAATAAATTTTGGCAATTTTTGTTTATACAAATATATAATATTGCGTATATTACCATAAACGTAGCATTTAGCAATTAAATATATGAATATTACTATGCACATATAGGCCCATAATTATATCACAGACCGAATAGTAACATAAAAATTATAGTTTTTATTTTAAAAATCAATATTCATAACCATTACTGGAAAAAGTGTAAGTCGGATTTTCCGATAAAATGTCCCATTAAAAAGGGCACTTTATTCAACACCTAAATATGCATTTATGCAATTTTTGCTTCATTTTTATTTTACGTGGCCATTAATACACTACGTATTTACCTGCATTTTTCCAATAACTGATAAATTTATATCAAAATCCTTGTAAGTCCAAATTTGTATTAATTTTGTCGAATATTTTCATAACGGTTTATATAATAATTATAAAAATTACAATACATACATAGAATTACATGCTGCATCGAGTAGTAAACTAACATTTTAAACATTTTAGTTAAAACATCATGTATTTGCTGAAATGTTTTGTTATTTTCTTAATTATTTAATAAATTTTGGCAATTTTTGTTTATATAAATATATAATATTGCGTATATTACCATAAACGTAGCATTTAGCAATTAAATATATGAATATTACTACGCACATATAGGCCCATAAATATATCGCATACCGAATAGTAACATAATAATTATAGTTTCTATTTTAAAAATCAATATTCATAACCATTTCTGGAAAAAGTGTAAGTCGGATTTTCCGATAAAATGTCCCATTAAAAAGGGCACTTTATTCAACACCTAAATATGCATTTATGCAATTTTTGCTTCATTTTTATTTTACTTGGCCATTAATAAACTACGTATTTACCTGCATTTTTCCAATAACTGATAAATTTACATCAAATTCCTTGTAAGTCCAATTTTGTACTAATTTTGTCGAATATTTTCATAACGGTTTATATTATAATTATAAAAATTACAATACATACATAGAATTTCATGCTGCATCGAGTAGTAAACTAACATTTTACACATTTTAGTTAAAACATCATCTATTTGCTGAAATGTTTTGTTAATTTTCTTAATTATTTAATAATTTTTGGCAATTTTCGTTTTTATAAATATATAATATTGCGTATATTACCATAAACGTAGCATTTAGCTGTTAAATATATAAATATAACTATGCACACGTAGGCCCATAATTATATCACAAACCGAATAGTAACATAATAATTATAGTTTCTATTTTAAAAATCAATATTCATAACCATTTCTGGAAAAAGTGTAAGTCGGATTTTCTGATAAAATGTTCCATTAAAAAGGGCACTTTATTCAACACCTAAATATGCATTTATGCAATTTTTGCTTCATATATGTTTTACGTCGCCATTAATTCACTCCGTATTTACCTGCATTTTTCCAATAACTGATAAATTTACATCAAAATCCTTGTAAGTCCAATTTTGTACTAATTTTGTCGAATATTTTCATAACGGTTTATATTATAATTATATAAATTACAATACATACATAGAATTACATGTTGCATCGAGTAGTAAACTAACATTTTACACATTTTAGTTAAAACATCATGTATTTGCTGAAATGTTTTGTTATTTTCTTAATTATTTAATAAATTTTGGCAATTTTTGTTTATATAAATATATAATATTGCGTATATTACCATAAAAGTAGCATTTAGCAATTGAATATATGAATATTACTATGCACATATCGGCCCATAATTATATCACAAACCGAATAGTAACATAATAATTATAGTTTCTATTTTAAAAACCAATATTCATACCCATTTCTGGAAAAAGTGTAAGTCGGATTTTTCGTTAAAATGTCCCATTAAAGAGGGCACTTTATTCAACACCTAAATATGCATTTATGCAATTTTTGTTTCATTTTGTTTTACGTCGCCATTAAAACACTACGTATTTACCTGCATTTTTCCAATAACTGATAAATTTACATCAAAATCATTGTAAGTCCAATTTTGTACTAATTTTGTCGAATATTTTCATAACGGTTTATATTATAATTATAAAAATTACAATACATACATAGAATTACATGCTACATCGAGTAGTAAACTAACATTTCAAACATTTTAGTTAAAACATCATGTAGTTGTTGCTGAAATGTTTTGTTATTTTCTTAATTATTTAATAAATTTTGGCAATTTTTGTTTATATAAATATATAATATTGCGTATATTACCATAAACGTAGCATTTAGCAATTAATATATGAATAATACTATGCACATATAGGCCCATAATTATATTACAAACCGAATAGTAACATAAAAATTATTGTTTCTATTTTAAAAATCAATATTCATAACCATTTCTGGAAAAAGTGTAAGTCGGATTTTCCGATAAAATGTCCCATTAAAAAGGGCACTTTATTCAACACCTAAATATGCATTTATGCAATTTTTGCTTCATTTTTATTTTACTTGGCCATTAATAAACTACGTATTTACCTGCATTTTTCCAATAACTGATAAATTTACATCAAATGCCTTGTAAGTCCAATTTTGTACTAATTTTGTCGAATATTTTCATAACGGTTTATATAATAATTATAAAAATTACAATACATACATAGAACTACATGCTGCATCGAGTAGTAAACTAACATTTTAAACATTTTAGTTAAAACATCATGTATTTGCTGAAATGTTTTGTTATTTTCTTAATTATTTAATAAATTTTTGCAATTTTTGTTTACATAAATATATAATATTGCGTATATTACCATAAACGTAGCATTTAGCAATTAAATATATGAATATTACTATGCACATATAGGCCCATAATTATATTACAAACCGAATAGTAACATAAAAATTATTGTTTCTATTTTAAAAATCAATATTCATAACCATTTCTGGAAAAAGTGTAAGTCGGATTTTCCGATAAAATGTCCCATTAAAAAGGGCACTTTATTCAACACCTAAATATGCATTTATGCAATTTTTGCTTCATTTTTATTTTACTTGGCCATTAATAAACTACGTATTTACCTGCATTTTTCCAATAACTGATAAATTTACATCAAATGCCTTGTAAGTCTAATTTTGTACTAATTTTGTCGAATATTTTCATAACGGTTTATATAATAATTATAAAAATTACAATACATACATAGAATTACATGCTGCATCGAGTAGTAAACTAACATTTTAAACATTTTAGTTAAAACATCATGTATTTGCTGAAATGTTTTGTTATTTTCTTAATTATTTAATAAATTTTGGCAATTTTTGTTTATATAAATATATAATATTGCGTATATTACCATAAACGTAGCATTTAGCAATTAAATATATGAATATTACTACGCACATATAGGCCCATAAATATATCGCATACCGAATAGA